>ONZH01027799.1:0-200410 GCA_900303285.1 Rhinella marina
TTTTCACTCAATTATATAAACTACAGTCCAGTGAACAATTGTGAGGTGTTGATACACTAGCCGCAGTCTTGAGAATAATTTTTTTCACTCAATTATATAAACTACAGTCCAGTGAACAATTGTGAGGTGTGTGATACACTTGCCACAGTCTAGAGAATAATTTTTTCACTCAATTATATAAACTACAGTACAGTGAACATTTGTGAGGCGTGCGATACACTTGCCGCAGTCTAGAGAATAATTCTTTTCACTCAATTATATAAACTACAGTCCAGTGAACAATTGTGAGGTGTGCGATACACTAGCCACAGTCTAGAGAATACGTTTTTAATTTCAGTTATATAAACTACAGTCCAGTGCAAAATTGAGTGGTTTACGGTGCAATAGCTGGAGTCTAAAGAACTACATTTTTTTGCCTCAGATATTAATTCTACTGTCTACTGAATACGGTTTTGGCCTCAGATTTTAACTCGACAGTTTGGTGAATATACAAAATGTTGAACCCAAAAGCTAAGGGTCGAGGACGAGGGCTTGGGTGTGGGCGTGGGCGTTCAAGTAGTGTAGGGGGCAGAGGCCGTGGTCCTGGGCAGGGTGACATTGTACATGCTGATGAGGGAGCAGTGGAACGCCGCAGAGTTTCACTCCCTAGCTTCATCTCGCAACTTACTGGGTCAAGTGTTACACCACTATTGAAACCACAACAGTGCGAACAGGTGATGACGTGGATAGCGGACAATGCGTCCAGTAATTTATCCACCACCCAGTCTTCCACGCAGTCCACCCACGCTAGCCAAGGGAGTAGACCTCTGTCTCCTCCAGTTCAACCTCCTTCCCCCCAGCCTGCCCCCCCCCCACGGAAAGTATGGATTCAGATCAGGCATACTCACAGGAACTCTTTTCAGGACCCTACCCAGAGACACAAACCACTGCTCAACAGCAACCTGAGCAGTTGCTCTGTCCCGATGCCCAAAATTTAGAACTTTCACAGTCTGTGGGTGATGAGAGTGTGGACTTAGTGCAAGTAGTGCGTGAAGAGGTGTCGGATGATGATAATGATGATGATGATGAGACACGGTTGTCAGACAGTGACGTTGTTGTCAGGGCAGTAAGTCCAAGGGGGGGAGCAGAGTGAGGAATCGGAGGAAGAGCTGGTGGATGATGAGGTGACTGACCCGAGCTGGGTTGGTAATCCTACTCAAGACAGTGCTTCTGAGGGGGAGGCAACGGCAGCACCAGAACAGGTTGGAAGAGGCAGTGGGGTGGCCCGAGGGAGAAGCAGGGCCAGAGCAGGTAGATCAGCAACTGTTTCATGGAGTCAAGCTCCCGTGTCGAGGCCTAGATGTTCGCAAGTCTGGAGGTTTTTTAAAGAAAGTGAGGATGACCGACGGACTGTGGTATGCAACTTGTGCCACACCAGGATCAGCAGGGGAGCCACCACTACCAGCCTAACCACTACCAGCATGACCAGGCATATGAGTGCTAAACACCCAAGGACGTTCACCTCCTGCGGGTCAACCCCCCACCCAGGACCCCGGCACGAGCGCCTCCCGCCCTGCAACCACCCCTTCACCTCCACGATCCTCCACAACCTCCACCAATATGTCCCAGCACAGCTTTCAGCTGTCTTTGCAGCAGACATTTGAGCGCAAGCGCAAATACAATTTCAGCCACCCACATGCCCAAGCCCTAAACGTCCACATCTCCAAATTGTTGAGCCTGGAGATGCTGCCCTATAGACTGGTAGAGACTGAGGCTTTCCACAACCTGATGGCGGTGGCTGTCCCTCGGGTACTTGGTCCCCAGCCGCCACTATTTTTCCCGATGTGCCGTCCCAGCCCTACACCAGCACGTGTCAGAAAACATCATCCGTGCCCTGACCAACGCGGTTAGTGATAAGGTCCACCTAACCATGGACACGTGGACAAGTGCGGCCGGGCAGGGACACTATATCTCACTGACGGCACATTGGGTTAACTTGGTGGAGGCTGGGACCGAGTCTGACCCTAAGGCCGCTCATGTACTGCCCACATAGAGGATTACGGGGCCTACCTCGGTCACGGTTTCTCAGATGTACTATGCCTCTTCCTCTAACCCCTCCTCCTCCTCCGAATTACCATCCATGGGCACGGCGCCTTCAGTCGGTAGCTCTAGGCGCAGCAGCAGTGCCGTGGGTAAGCGCCAGCAGGCGGTGCTCAAACTGCTGAGCTTAGGTGACAAAAGGCACACCGCCCAAGAGCTGTTACAGGGCATCACGGCGCAGACCGATCTGTGGCTGGCACCGCTGAACTTCAAGCCAGGCATGGTTGTGTGTGACAACGGGCATAACCTGGTGGCGGCTCTGCAACTCGGCAGACTGATACATGTGCCATGCCTGGCCCACGTGTTCAATCTCATAGTTCAGCGGTTCCTCAAGACATACCCCAATTTGTCAGATTTGCTCACCAAGGTGCGCCGCATCTGTGCGCATTTCCGCAAGTCAAGCACAGATGCTGCCACTCTCAGGGCAGCGCAGCGGCGCCTACAACTGCCAGCTCACCGACTGTTGTGCGACTTGCCCACGAGATGGAATTCGACATTAAACATGTTATCCAGAGTTTACCAGCAGCGCAGAGCGATTGTAGACTGCCAGATGTCAACTTCCACCAGAACTGGTAGTCAGGTCAGTCAGCTTCCTCAAGTCTACAATGAGGAGTGGCCGTGGATGTCTGATATCTGTCAGGTGTTGAGCAACTTTGAGGAGTCAACACAGATGGTCAGCGGCGATGCCGCCATTATCAGCCTCGCCATCCCGCTGCTTTGCCTGTTGAAAAACTCACTGCTCAGCATGAAGTCAGAAGCTTTGCGCTTGTCACAGGAGATGGGGGAAGAAGATACGTCGCTTGATAGCCAGAGCACCCTCCAGTCTGTTTCTCAGCGCGTATTGGAGGAGGGGGATGAGGATGAGGATGAAGAGGAGGAGAATGTTGGCGAGAATGTTAACTGAATGTTAACTCTTGAGTGTGTATGGGCTGAAGAGAAGGAGGAGGAAATGGAGAGTCAGGCTAGTGAGGAGAGGGAATTATTGTGTGTTGGGACTCTGGCGCACATGGCAGACTTCATGTTAGGCTGCCTATCCTGTGACCCTCGCGTTAGAAGCATTTTTTCAAACACCGATTACTGGGGGTTCACTCTCCTGGACCCACGGTACAGCTGAACCTTTCCACTCTCATCCCTGTAGAGGAAAGGAGTAAGAGAGTGAATCAATATCAACAGGGCCCTGGTGCACAAGCTGAAACAATCCTTCCCATCTGACGCCGCTAGCGGCAGAGGGCGTGGTTCTGTGGGCCAAGTAGCGGGGGAGAGGAGGCGAGCAGGCAGCTTGTCCAGCACTGGCAGGGGAACGCTCTCCAAGGCCTTTGCCAGTTTTATGTCACCCCAGCAAGACACTGTCACCTGTCCCCAGTCTAGGCAGAGTAGGGGGGAGCTGTACAGAAAGATGGTGAGGGAGTACCTAGCTGACCATACCAACGTCCGGACCGATCACTCTGCTCTAGAGATGAGCGAGTAGTAAAATATTCGAAAGTTCAAAATTCGATTCGAATAGACCGCGATATTCGACTATTCGACCGAATATCGAATCCCATTAAAGTCTATGGGAAAAAAATGCTCGCCACTTGGAAATCTCAATTCGACCACTTGGAGGTCACCAAGTCCACCCTGAAACCTCAGAAAAGGATGCCAACACTGCTGGAATGCAACTGGGACAGCAGGGGAAGCATGTCTGGGTGCATATAACGCGCCCAAGTCGCACTATTACGCCACTATCACAGCCTCTCAACAATACACTCCAAAGACAATGTAACCTCTCTGTAAAGTGAGACCATACAAGGAAACCTTCTTTCCTCTACATTGCCATGGACCCCAAGCCAAACTAGACAAAAAAGAAGATAAAATTCTGCACCCCTTAAAATCACGTTGCCTATGACAACCACAGATGGCATAGGCAAGGGGGAAAGCAATCAAGCCATCACTATTTTTCCCTCTGTGCCATCCCTGCCTTGCCCAGGCACATGTCCCAAAACATCATCCACGCCCGAGTAACACGGTTACTGCAAAAGGCCATTTGACCACCAACACTTTGGTTTGAGGCCAGGGATGCTACATCTCCCTGACGGCACACTGGGTGAATGTTGTGGAGGCGGGGATGGGCAAACCTGCTACCCCCACCCAAGTTTTGGGCCTTGGTTCTGTCTGGATTTCCGCAACCCTTACAGACAGCTCGGCAAACCCCTTCTTCTCCTTCTAGATTTGTTAAATCTGTCCACCACCCAGTCAAGTCCACAAAGTCAGTCTCGTCGATAGCCTGCAGAAACTGCAGGGACCTCACTCTGACCCTCCTTCCTCCCACCCTGCCCAATGTTATCAACCAAGTGTTCCCACCCATGCAAGAATCGCAGGAGCTATCTGAGGATTTTGTTTGTTCTGATGCCCCAACACTGGAGCAAGCTCCATCTCTAGCTGATGGTGGTGTGGAACGGGCACTAAAGTGTAAAATGATTAGGGACGATGATGAGACACAGTTGCCAGCAAGGGAGGCTGTTGGAGCAAAGTGAGGCAGTGTAAGAGGAGGTGGTTGAGTATGACGAAGTCAGTGACCCGACCTGGCCCAGTGTCATGTCTAGCAGGTAAAGCAGTGGGGATGTTGAGGGATGCGTAGGACCGCAAAAGGCAGCAAGAGGCAGAGGGATGTCCAGAGGCAGAGGGATGTCCACAGGCAGAGGGATGTCCAGAGGCAGAGGACAGTCCAGACAGAGAAGTGAGGCCATAGCCAGCAGGGCCGAAGCTGTTCCCGGCAGCAGGCAGTCGCGCGAAGCTCCCCCATCGAGGCCTCGTACTTCTGTGGTGTGGAGATTTTTTTAATGTTTGTGCGGATGACAAACTGAGCGCGATTTGCACACTGAGTAGGGGCTCTGAGAAGAGCAATATGACAACCTCAGGCATGCGGCGTCACTTGGAAGTCAAGCACTGGGCTGAGTGGGAGAGAGCAAACGCAATACAACCTGCGCAAGGTCTTCCTGCCACTGCCTCTTCCCCTTTGTTGTGTGCTGCCACTGCGGTCCAGACCTCCAGCCAGGACACCTCCACATCTGCCTCTGCCTCGGCTACTTTGGGGCCTTCTCCTTCAGCCTCCCCTTCCCCCGCATCTTCGCCTGCACCTTCACACTCCTCGTCCCATCAACTGTCCATCTCGCAGGCGTTCGACCGCAGGCGGAAGTACGCCTCGAGTCACCCCCAAGCCCAAGCCTTAAACTGCCACATCTTCAAACTGCTGGCCCTGGAGATGTTGCCGTTTAGGCTTGTGGAGACGCAGGCCTTCCGCGACCTGATGGCGGCTGCCGCACCTCGCTATTCCGTCCCCAGCCGCCACTACTTTTCCCAGAGTGCCGTCCCCGCCCTGCACCAGCACGTGTCGCGTAACATCAGGCGGGCCCTGAGGTACGCAGTCAGCGCAAAGGTCCACTTGACCACCGACTCGTGGACAAGCGCTTGAGGCCAGGGACGATACATCTCTTTGACGGCACACTGGGTGAATGTTGTGGAAGCGGGGACGGGGTCGCAAACAGAGACAGCCTACCTACCACCCCCGCCCAAGATTGCCAGCATGGGTTCTGATAAACCCCCCTCCTCTTCCTCCTCCACCTCCTCCTCCTCTGCCTTAACATCGCCCTCAGCCGCTAGCTGGAAGCGTTGCAGCACTGGCGCGGGGAGACGTCAGCAGGCGGTGCTTAAGCTCATCAGCTTGGGCGACAGGAAGCACAGCGCCCCAGAGGTGCGCCACTGCAGCTAAGACCAGGCAACTGCCTGCAACTGCCACCTCTGCCTCTTGCTGCCACCACCTCTCCACTGCTTTCCCCGCTGGACATCACCCCTGGCCAAGTGGGGTCGGTCATTTCGTCATCCACCACCTCCTCTTCCACTTCCTCACTCTGCTCCTCCTCCTGCCCACTGGACATTCCAACAGCCTCCCTTGATGGCAACTGCGTCTCATCATCATCATCGCTCATGATAACAGATGCTGGTTCAGGGTCCACATCAGCAGGAGATGGCGAATACTCAAGTGGTTGGGCATCACTACAAATTCCTCTGGTAGCTCCAGGGATTCTTCCGGCACATCTGAAAAAGGACCCGAAAAGAGCTCCTGGGAGGGGTCAAGGGTGGGTTGACTCTGTTGGCCAGGTGTGGAGGAAGGAGGGTCAGAGTGAGACTGTGTGGATGACTGGCTGGTGGACAACTGTGTGGAAGCGCTATCGGCTATCCATTGCACCACCTGTTCACACTGCTCAGGCCTCAACAGCGGTGTAACCCACCCCCTGCTTAACTGTCCCATAAAGGCAGGGATTCTGGATGAGCGGAATCCTGGCTGCCCCTCACCAGCACGCATTGTATCCCCACTGTCTTCAACAAGGCCCCCAACAGCATTTCCGCGCCCACGTCCACGTCCAATTTCGCTAGCCCTCCGCATTTTTTTTTTTTGTTACAATATTTGGCGTACACAGCCGTGTACTAACAGGTCAGACGGTATGTATTAACATCACGTATATACAAGATTTTTGCAAGCACGCAGAACGCACAGTACAGGTGCCAAATAAAATGCCTTTTTTTTATATTTCTAGGTACACAGCCGTGTACTAACAGGTCAGACGGTGTGTATTAACACCACGTATATAAAATAATTTTGCAAACACGCAGAACGCACAGTACGGGTGCCAAATAAAATGCCTTTTTTTTTAATATTTCTAGGTACACAGCCGTGTACTAACAGGTCAGACGGTGTGTATTAACACCACGTATATAAAATAATTTTGCAAGCACGCAGAACGCACAGTACAGGTGCCAAATAAAATGCCTTTTTTTTAAATATTTCTAGGTACAACAGCCGTGTACTAACAGGTCAGACCGTGTGTATTAACACCACGTATATACAAGATTTTGCAGACACGCAGAACGCACAGTACAGGTGCCAAATAAAATGCCTTTTTTTTTATATTTCTAGGTACACAGCCGTGTACTAACAGGTCAGACGGTGTGTATTAACACCACATATATAAAATAATTTTGCAAGCACGCAGAACGCAAAGTACAGGTGCCAAATAAAATGCCTTTTTTAAATATTTCTAGGTACAGCAGCCGTGTACTAACAGGTCAGACGGTGTGTATTAACACCACGTATATACAAGATTTTTGCAGGCACGCAGAACGCACAGTACAGGTGCCAAATAAAAGGCCTTTTTTTAAATATTTCTAGGTACACAGCCTTGTACTAACAGGTCAGACGGTGTGTATTAACACCATGTATATACAAGATTTTTGCAGGCACGCAGAACGCACAGTACAGGTGCCAAATAAAATGCCTTTTTTTATATATTTCTAGGTACACAGCCTTGTACTAACAGGTCAGACGGTGTGTATTAACACCACGTATATACAAGATTTTTGCAGGCACGCAGAACGCACAGTACAGGTGCCAAATAAAATGCCTTTTTTTTATATATTTCTAGGTACACAGCCTTGTACTAACAGGTCAGATGGTGTGTATTAACACCACGTATATACAAGATTTTTGCAGGCACGCAGAACGCACAGTACAGGTGCCAAATAAAAGGCCTTTTTTTTAAATATTTCTAGGTACACAGCCGTGTACTAACAGGTCAGACGCTGTGTATTAACACCACGTATATACAAGATTTTTGCAAGCACGCAGAACGCACAGTACAGGTGCCAAATAAAATGCCTTTTTTTAAATATTTCTAGGTACACAGCCGTGTACTAACAGGTCAGATGGTGTGTATTAACACCACGTATATAAAAGATTTTTGCAAGCACGCAGAACGCACAGTACAGGTGCCAAATAAAATGCCTTTTTTTTTATATTTCTAGGTACACAGCCGTGTACTAACAGGTCAGACGGTGGGTATTTACACCTGGTATACAAAAAGGGTATTGCAGGCACACAGAACCCAGAACACTAGAGCCAAAGAAACTGTATTTTAAAAAAAAAAATGTACACAGCCGTATACTGCCAGAAGATCAGATGGTGCATATACACACTAGGTATATAACAGGGTTTTGCAGCCAAAAAGAACGCAGAACAGTAGTGCCAAATATAGTTTGGTATGTAGCAGAGCACCTAATACACCACTAATGCCTCTCTCTGTCCCTACTCCAGCAGCTATCCCTGAATACAGCAGCCGTTCTCTGCAGAGTGTATATGGTAGTAAAGCTATCACTGTACTGCACTATAGTAGCCCTGATAAGGGCTTTTAATCACGCTCCTGCCTGTCCAACAGCTAAAACCTATCTCTCCCTTCTCCAGCCTCTGTCCCTGACTAAGTTCACGCAGCATATGCGAACGAGCAGGAAGAGCTGAGTTTTTATGATTCGAGGTCACGTGGTTTTTCCAGCCAATCCATGTAGACGCCGTTTTTGCACTGCCAGCGTGCTCCGCGGGCCTGTCATACCCCCCCTGCATGGTGATTGGTGGAAAAAAAGCGCCAGGGAAGGTGGGAGGGGAAACGAATTCTAAGTGCGCCATCGCCGTTATACTCGATCGAAATCGAGTATGCCGAATAGCGTAGTATTCGATCGAATACTGGCTCGATCGAACACTACTCGCTCATCTCTACTCTGCTCCATACAACTACTTGGTTTCAAAGCTGGACATGTGGCCAGAACTGGCGCTGTACGCCTTGGAGGTGCTGGCCTGCCCTGCCGCTAGCGTGTTGTCAGATCGGGTATTCAGTGCAGCTGGTGGCGTCATCACCGATAAGCGTACACGCCTGTCAACTGACAGCGCTGACAGCGCTGACAGGCTGACGCTTATTAAAATGAACAAAGCCCGGAACAAAGCCCGGAATTCAAATCTCCTCCGGGGGAAAGCAGCTAAAGAATAAGATTCCTTATGTATCCGATTCCTCTCCTCTACTCCTCCTCCTCCTCCTTCTCTTCATTGCCAAACGCTGACCCAAAAGGGAATTTTTTAGAGGGCCAGTTGGCACTCTTTTAAAACAATGTTTCTGGAGGGCCACCTACAGGCCCTCTCTCCAAACAATTTTTCCGGAGCGTCAACTACAGACACTCTAAAACCATTTTTCAGGAGTGTCAACTACAGACACTCTAAAACAATTTTTCAGTATTGTCAACCACAGACACACAAAATTTTTTTTTTTCGGAGGGTCGACTTCACGCACTCCAAAAAAAAATTTTTGGGAGGCTCATCCAAAGCCATTTGACTGCAATCTCAATCCCATCTTGGCTGCATGCTGTTAGGGCCTCAATTTAGATGTTGGTTAGGCAGGAATCATCCCCAAAGAACCCAACAACCCTTCTAAGGGCTACAAGCACGTTTTTTTTTGGGGGGGGGGTCAGCTGCTGGCTGGGACTTGTAGTGCAGCTACCGTCATCTTGGCTGCACGCTGTGCACTGGTGGTAGAAGGGACAGCACGTGGTCCACACAGACCCAAAAGAAATTGCCCAAAGCCCTCTCAGTACTCATTTTTGCTGCTGCACTTTGGCTTGCTGGGATCTGTAGTGCAGTCTAGTGAATACGTTTTTTTCTCTCAGTGATATACACTACAGTCCAGTGAACAATTATGTAATGTACTGTACATTAGCGTCAGTCTAGGGAATACGTTTATTTTCTCAGTTATATATTATACAGTGCAGCGACAAATTGAGTGCTTTGCGGTACTAAAGCCGCCGTCTAAACACTACGTTTTTTTCTCTCAGTTATATATTATACAGTGCAGTGACAAATTGAGTGGTTTGCGTTACAAAACCGCCGTCTAAAGACTACGTTTATTCTCTCAGTTTTCAAATTATACAGTGCAGCGACAAATTGAGTGCTTTGCGGGAATAAAACCGCCGTCTAAACACTACGTCTTTTCTCTCTTTTTTCTAATTATACAGTGCAGTGACAAATTCAGTGATTTGCGGGCCTAAAGCCTACATCTAAACACTACGTCTTTTCTCTCTTTTTTGAAATTATACAGTGCAGCGACAAATTGAGTGGTTTGCGGTACAAAAGCCGCCATCTAAAGACTACGTTTCTTTCTCTCAGTCATATATACTACAGTGCAGTGCGAAATTCTGTCGTGTGCTCTCAGTTATATATCATACATTGAAGTGAACATACAAAATGTTGAACCCAAGGGCTAAGGGTCAAGGACGAGGGCGTGGGCGTTCAAGTAGTGTAGGGGGCAGAGGCCGTAGTCCTTGGCAGGGTGACACAGTACATGTTGATGAGGGAGCAGTGGAACGCCGCAGAGTTTCGCTCCCTAGCTTCATCTCGCAACTTACTGGTTCACGTGGTACACCACTATTGAAACCACAACAGTGCGAACAGGTGATGACGTGGATAGCGAACAATGCGTCCAGTAATTTATCCACCACCCAGTCTTTCACGCAGTCCACCCACGCTAGCCAAGGGAGTAGACCTCCAGTTCAACCTCCTTCCCCCCAGCTTGCCCCCCCCCACGGAAAGTATGGATTCAGATCCGGCATACTCACAGGAACTCTTTTCAGGACCCTACCCAGAGACACAAAGCACTGCTCAACAGCAACCTGAGCAGTTGCTCTGTCCCGATGCCCAAAATTTAGAACTTTCGCAGTCTGTGGGTGATGAGAGTGTGGAATTAGTGCAAGTAGTGCGTGAAGAGGTGTCGGATGATGATGATGATGAGACACGGTTGTCAGACAGTGAAGTTGTTGTCAGGGCAGTAAGTCGGAGGGGGGAGCAGAGTGAGGAATCGGAGGAAGAGCTGGTGGATGATGAGGTGACTGACCCGAGCTGGGTTGGTAATCCAACTCAAGACAGTGCTTCTGAAGTGGAGGCAAGTGCAGCACCAGAACAGGTTGGAAGAGGCAGTGAGGTGGCCAGAGGGAGAAGCAGGGCCAGAGCAGGTAGATCAGCAACTGTTTCACGGAGTTCCCGTGTCGAGGCCTAGATGTTCACAAGTCTGGAGTTTTTTTTAAAGAAACTGAGGATGACCGACGGACTGTGGTGTGCAACCTGTGTCACACCAAGATCAGCAGGGGAGCCACCACTACCAGCCTAACCACTACCAGCATGCGCAGGCATATGATTGCTAAACACCCGACTCAGTAAAACCAAGACCGTTCACCTCCTGCGGGTCACACCACTGCCCCTTCCCCTGTGTCACATGCTGGCTCGGCGAGTCCACCCCCCGCCCAGGACCCCGGCATGAGCGCCTCCCGCCCTACAACCACCCATTCACCTCCACGATCCTCCACAACCTCCACCAATGTGTCCCAGCGCAGCGTTCAGCTGTCTTTGCAGCAGACATTTCAGCGCAAGCGCAAATACAATTCCAGCCACCCACATGCCCAAGCCCTAAACGTCCACATCCGCCACTATTTTTCCCGATGTGCAGTCCCAACCCTACACCAGCACGTGTCACAGAACATCATCCGTGCCCTGACCAACGCGGTTAGTGATGAGGTCCACCTAACCACGGACACGTGGACAAGTGCTGGCGGGCAGGGACACTATATCTCCCTGACGGCACATTGGGTTAACTTGGTAGAGGCTGGGATCGAGTCTGACCCTGGGGCCACTCATGTAATGCCCACACCAAGGATTGCGGGGCCTACCTCGGTCACGGTTTCTCAGACTTATTATGCCTCTTCCTCCAACCCCTCCTCCTCCTCTTCGCACAGAAACGCTGAGCCAACAGGCAATGTTTCTGAGGGCCAACTGGCGCTCTATACAAACAATGTTTACGGAGGGCCACCTACAAGCCCTCTCTCCAATAAATTTTTTAGTAGCGTCAAATACAGACACTCAAAAAACAATTTTACATGAGGGAGTGTCTCCCCGTCTGCCATCATGTTCGGTCAGGCTGTCCGTAGGTACACCACCTCTGTCGCAGAAGCGGCCACTATGAGGAAGGCCACGGCAAGAACATCCCCTTTTCAATTGAGAACAAGTGGAGACTTGTAGGAGGATGACACTTTTCTTCGGCAGTGGATTCACCTTCCCCTTTATCATTGCCATACAACAGTTGGTGAAAAAGTAATTGGCAATGATGAAGAAAATGTAACGGTGCAGTGGACCGTCTGTGAAGCAAACCTATATATTCCCACCATGCCAGCCAGTGGCGTAGCTATAGGGGAAGCAGGGGAAGCGACTGCTTCGGGGCCCAAGCTCAGCAGGGGCCCGGGAGCAGTAGCAGGGATGTGGCAAATCAGCAGGGTAATATTTCTATTTCTCTCTCTTTCCAGGGGTGGGGTGGGATCGTAACGCTGCGCATTGAAACAAGAGGATGGGGAGAGAGGGATTCTCCTACCTCTCCTCTGCGCTGCTGCACTGTGTAATCTGATTGGTGGAGGAGCAGTGAGAGGAAGCTGCTGCTCCACCAATCTTTTCAAGTAATACTTCAGTCACAAACAGGGCCCGCTCCCAGAAGCACCATGTGGACCCTGCATGTGACCCTCTGCACTCCTGCCTGCCCATCAGGCTGCCTCTCTTACCTGCCCCTCCACCTCCCTTGTAGTGCCAGCTGACCTCCTGCTCTGGCTGTAACAGACATCCAGGAAGCAGGAGCAACCCAGCGCAGCGCTGTCTCAGCCATCTGAGCATTGCTGCAGCCTGCCAGCCAGCCAATACAGCAGACCTTCAGACTCACTGCCAGCCTGACCAACAGTGGTAAGTTTGTGCCCCCTGCCCTGTACTGCACCCCCTATGCTGCATTCTGCCCCCTGCCCTGTGTCCCCTATGCTGCACTATGTGTGCCCCCTGCCCTGTACTGTACCCCCTATGCTGTATTCTGCCCCCTGCCCTGTACTGTACCCCCTATGCTCCACTATGTGTGCCCCCTGCCCTGTACTGTGTCCCCTATGCTTTATTCTGCCCCCTGCCCTGTACTGTGTCCCCTATGCTGCACTATGTGTGCCCCCTTCCCTGTACTGTACCCCCTATGCTGAATTGTGCCCTCTATGCTGTATTATGCGTGCCCCCTGCCCCCTATGCTGTATTTTGCCCCCTGCCCTGTACTGTGCTCCCCATGCTACACAGTGTGTGCCTCCTGCCCTGTACTGTACCCCCTATAATGCACTGTGCCCCCTATGCTGCACTGTGTGTGCCCCCTGCCTTGTACTGTGCCCCCTATACTGCACTGTGTGTGCCCCCTGCACTGCACTATGTGTGCCCCCTGCTTTGTACTGTGTCCCCTATGCTGCACTATGTATGCCCCCTGCCCTGTACTCCTGTGCTGTATTGTGCCCTCTATGCTGCCCTGTACCCCATGCTGTATTTTTCCCCCTGCCCTGTACTGTGCCCCCATGCCACACAGTGTGTGCCTCCTATCCTGTACTGTACTCCTTGCCCTGTACTGTGCCACGGGTGCCATGTGCCCCATATGCTGTACTGTGCGTCCCCCCTGGCCTGTACTGTGTGCCCCTGCACTGTACTGTACCCCCTATACTGTATCTTGCCCCCTGCTTTGTACTGCGCCCCCCATGCTGCACAATGTGTGCCTCCTATCCTGTACTGTACTCCTTGCCCTGTACTGTACCCCGTATGCTGCCATGTTCCCCATATGCTGTACTGTGCGTCCCCACCCCCCGCAGCCTGTACTGTGTGCCCCTGCACTGTACTGTACCCCCTATGCTGTATCTTGCCCCCTGCTTTGTACTGTGCCCCATATGCTGCACAGTGTGTGCCTCCTATCCTGTACTGTACTCCTTGCCCTGTACTGTGCCCCGTATGCTGCCATGTGCCCCATATGCTGTACTGTGCGTGCCCTCCCGGCCTGTACTGTGTGCCCCTGCACTGTACTGTACCCCCTATGCTGTATTTTGCCCCCTGCCCTGTACTGTGCCCCCCATTCTGCACTGTGTGCCCCCTGACCTGTACTGTACCCCCTGTGCTGTATTTTTCCCCCTGCCCTGTACTGTGTCCCCCATGCTACACAGTGTGTGTCTCCTGCCCTATACTGTACGCCCTATAATGCACTGTGCCCGCTATGCTGTCCTGTGCCCCTGCCTTGTACTGTGCCCCCCATGCTGCACTGTGTGTGCCCCCTGCCCTGTGAACTCTCCCTTACATATGCACATATAGGATGCCAGGATAGTCATGATGGGGGGGGCACCATACAAAATTTTGCTGTGGGGCCCAGTCAGTCCTAGCTACGCCCCTGATGCCAGCCATGGGTTGTACATAAACTAATAACAGGAAAAACAAAAAAAATATTTTACAAGAGGGTCAACTACAGACACTCCAAAACAATTTTTTAGGAGGGTCAACTTCGGACACTCCAAAACAAATTTTTGGGAGGCTCACCTATGGACATTTGACTGCAATCTCAGTCTGACCAAGGCACTGGTGGTGTCACTGCCATGCTATGTCAGGCTAAATTTTTGGGTGCTTCACCTGCCACCTGAGTCTAACTTGTCTATGGGTTCACTATGGGTTCACCGCCATGCTGTGTCAGGCTACATTTTTGGGTGGTTCACCTGCTACCTCAATCTAACTTGGTCACTTGTTGGTGTCACTACGCTGTCACCATGCTGTGTCAGGCTTATGCCTGCGTCGTGGGGCGGGGGATAGCACAGCAGTGCCAGCATGAGCAGTGGTGTCACCTGCAGGCGGTGATGGACCTTCGTTGCACCTAGTTGGGTGCTTTCCTAATATGTGCCAGCACATGTGCCTTGCCCATCTTGGTCTGGGTCAGCACAATTGCCTTGAGGGTCACCACCAGGCTGTTGCCCAGAATTTGGCATAATGGTACGATTAGGCAGCCTCAGAGGCATCCATGCATGCTGCCCCTGCTGTTTCCTGTCCATTTCCGTGGTGTTTCCATCATTTTCTGAGGTTTCCAGGTTTTCACCCAGCCTTCCCTAGGCAGAGCCCCGGTCCCCTGCAAAAAATGCTCGAGTCTCCCATTGACTTCAATGGGGTTCGTTATTCGAAACGAGCACCCGAGCATCGGGAAAAATTCGATTCGAATAACGAGGACCCGAGCATTTTAGTGCTCGCTCATCTCTATCCATAATATATTAATATATGTGAAGTCATGTAAGAAGGAGCATGATTGAACTTCTAGAAAACGTATACACATAGTGGGCTTCGTAAATGTGGATATACAATAGGAAGGTATATACTGGTGACATTTAGGCATGATGGTAATAATGCTGGATGAATAACGATAGTTAGGAAATGCTAGGCTGAGAACAAGCATGATCAAGTAGTACAAAAGAGCAGGCGCTTAACAGAAGGATGTTGTGACAGCGTTAAACAGATCGGCTATGAGGCCAGGGCGGGCGCTATAGGCATCTAAGTAGCGTGCAAGTAACGACGTCATCATCCCTAGCCGAGGGGCGGGTCGTCACGCGGGAGGCCGTGCAGGTCTGCTGTGTCAACAGCTGATGCTGTGTAGTGGGCGGATCGGAACCAGTGAGGCTCCGGACTTGAGAAAGCGCTCGGGAGCGCGCTGGGATGCGAGCGTGTGCGCATAAATATCTAAGGCTGCCATTGCCATCTTGGGTCTGGTGGCGCATGAGCACTGGATGTGTATCCAACAGCCGCCATCTTGGAATAGGGCAAATTGCCCTTATTTCCATAAAATGACTATCACAGCAGTAAAAATCTCGAGAATGGGGAAAAATGTATAGCACATGAGTGAGTAAAGGGTGGAACTTAGGACTAATTGTAGAAATTCATAGGATAGGACACAAACATGGGCAATAAAACGTACCACATATATGAAACATATGTGTACATGTATCCATATATAGTATAGTATTCTATGCAGAACCACATATGTAAAAGACATGGGAAATGGCATAAGACATGGGGGCACTTTTATTTCTGTTATCAAACTGATTGACAGATCCTTTCCTTCTGTGCTCCATGAATACATTCTTCTTTGAGTAGACATTTATACATTATGCTTCAAATACTCATTGTTTAGAATATATACGCAGTATATATATATGCAGCAGGATCCCTTACATAACGAGGCGGAAGGAGTCTGGCACCACATATATCACTGAAAATATCCTTGAAGTTGGATTATCCTTAAATAGTTCAAAAGTTTATGGGGGTCATTTATCATTTAAGGTTGTTTTTTGCTTTGTGTGCCCGCATCAAATTTATGAACTGGTGCACCTTAATAATATATGTGGCATGAGTGTAATGTGGTTTACACCTTTAGGTGTAAAAATAGACCAGAGGTTTGTCTGGTGTGGGTTGCGACTTTTGTAAAAGTTGGACATAGTAAATGAGTCACAATCCAGGTCTAAACTCACTTTTAGCTCTTAGACATAGACCATTGTGAAAAGTGGTGAGGTACACAAAATCTTGCTGTTGCCATGGAAATGTCGCAGTTGCCATGACTTGCATCTTTTTTACACCACAAATCTGACAACTGATCTCATGAATGACCCCCTATGTCTTTAGGTAATGTGGCAGAAGCAATAATGGCTGTCACACAGTCACACAGAAATATATTGTTCCATACTGTAACTGCACGATGGAAAATATGTAGCAGTACTGATGTTCTCCCTTAGAAGCACTGAAAATGTAGTCTTTTAGTAATGGTCTAAAACAGCTATGTAGCAAACCCGGGAAAAAAATATGGACAAAGTTAGAAAAAGATTTTGGAAACCAGATTTTGAGCGTTAAAGAGAAGTTTTATCTTTACTAACCCATTGTTTGTTTGAGTGCTTTTCTCTTTTATGATAGAGCATATTGAAGAAGATGTGGCAGAAAATATACCACTTGTAAATTAATGAATGATACTTTGAAATGACATCTTGTAACGTGATTTCCTGATTCTTTTACTATACCCATAAATGCCTACAGCCCCTCCATTCATGAGCTCTATTAAAAATAATAGAAGAAAAGAATCAAATTCTTCACAAACTCTTTCCACTAGTACATTGACTTTTATAAGCCAACTGTCTTTATTGGTTTGCACTGGTGGAATACATTCTAAAATCTTGCATATGGAGTGATATAACACCTAACTGATGTTTATTGACTTGCTGAAATATGTATGCGAGAACATATTGGAATAAATTCTACAGACCTCTGGATGATTTCCTAACGTAGAGTGTAGATAGAAAGAATTCCCCAAGCCATCTACCTTCCTGAAAATTAACATCTTGACATCTGTCATCAAGGTTTTCAAAACCAGTGTGGCATAACTGGTGTTGGCAGTTGGCATGGGAGAGTTTGACTTTTTATATCATATTTGCACGAGTTGTTGGCACTTAGAGTCGTTGTCAAACTACAGTATATTACTTTAAAACCACAGTGTTCATTTAATTGCATTATACTGTTAGCAGAGTTTGCAAGTTCAAAAACAATCTCTGTGAGTTCCTGTTTAGTACAACACCATGGCCTTTTATTTAAGAGCCAGCAATTATGATTTCTAAAGTGTAGATATTTGCAGTAATCACATACTTCCCACCTTTCAAAGAAAGCAAAGAGGGACAAAACTTGCAACATGCACAGCCCCCTCAGAGTACTGAGTACCCCCATAGTAATCCACAGTGGCGTACCTTCAATGGAGGCAGAGTAACTGGTATAGATCCAGGGGGAAGGGGGCCCAACGCTGAACTGCTTTTTGTGATGAGAAAACACTGCAGTTTCATGCAGCTGCCACTAGGGAGAGCTCAATGCAAAGAGGTTATTTAATATTCCAGTAAATGCAACTGTGTAAATTCTTATGCACTGAGATCCCCCTAGTGGTGCCTGCAGGCAGCCAGCTTTGTAAAAAAAAAAAAAAGGTTGGAGATTTATGAACGTATTTTTGACAGTTGTCTGGTATAAATACATTAAGAAATATGGTGCTCAGAATAAGTGCCATGTTTATTAAAGCATCTATTCCACTTTATTGACACAAATGTTGGGTAAACTGGATGAGGTGGACCACAGGTTTTTATTATTACAATGTTTAAGTTAAGATTTCTTCTGCTTAATAAAAAAAATGTAAATTAATCAGAAATCTGTTGCATTCTGGGAAACTGGGTAGGGCAGGCGGCTCATACTAAATTTTGCTATGGGGTGCTATGAAATCTATGTACTGTATGTCCCTGGTAATCCCATTAGAGTAGTTCATCCCTTGCCTTTTGCTCTCTTGAGGATGCAGATAGTTGAAATGAAGACATACTGCAGCCCTCCCAGGACAACATGACAGCAGCCAAAATTGGGGACTGTTCCTCCTAGTCTACAATGGTTGGGACTGGGAGCCATGATTAATTGTAATCTAAGGTGTCCAGCCTTCTTCTGGAATTTCCAATGCCCTCTGCAAATCATTTTATGGTGTTCCAATAAGAATTCCCTCAGATTCTCTCTAGACACTATAGAGTGTTTCTGGTGTTTGGACATCATTTGGAGATCCCATATATGCAGGGGCGGACTGGCAATGTAACCCACCGGGAAGATTCCCGGTGGGCCGATAGCTTTTTACTATGCAGTGAGCTGCCAGGTTAACACTTTGTGGCTGCACGTTATAATCAAAGCAAAGCAAGGACTCTGCACTGCAGGCTGCCAAAGGCCCTGCTGTGCTGTCATTATCATACACTACTACTAAAGGATGAGACATGGAAAGATCTAGAGGGGAATCCTGAGTGATCCTTAGTGGTTTAATCACTGGTATAGGTAGTAAACAAAACTTATTGGAGGGAACAGCAATCAACTACATATTCATATTATAATGAGGTTGTTTTGATGGCAAGCACATGGATTTCTGCAAGCCCCATTATTTTGAATGCAACAGATTTTCAGTCACATAAATTTTCCGCAACAAAACCTTCCTCTTGTGAAGGCTCTCTAACTCCTTTTCCATAAAAAGGAATTATTGTTTCATAAACAATGCAGCAGACAGTATTCACTCCTGCAAACATCTAAACCTGTAAGGCCCATGAATTTTGAATTCAGTTATTGCAAAGTTGTTGTCCTGATGCTTTCACATGTACCTATCGCTCACTGTGGTTAATGGGAGTCAATAAATGTTCTGCACCAACAGTGTTTAGTACATGGTTGGAAAACTCCTAAAACTAAATTTTTTAATTGTTTTCTCACTTTCCAAAGGAAAGGAAACTGATATACTACAGGGTGGGCCATTTATATGGATACATCTAAATAAAATGGGAATGGTTGGTGATATTAACTTCCTGTTTGTGGCACATTAGTATATGGGAGGGGGAAAACTTTTCAAGATGGGTGGTGACCATGGTGGCCATTTTGAAGTCGGCCATTTTGGATCCAACTTTAGTTTTTTCAATGGGAAGAGGGTCATGTGACACATCAAACTTATTGAGAATTTCACAAGAAAAACAATGGTGTGCTTGGTTTTAACGTAACTTTATTCTTTCATGAGTTATTTACAAGTTTCTGACCACTTATAAAATGTGTTCACCGTGCTGCCCATTGTGCTGGATTGTCAATGCAACCCTCTTCTCCCACTCTTCACACACTGATAGCAACACCACAGAATAAATGCTAGCACAGGCTTCTAGTATCCATAGTTTCAGGTGCTGCACATCTCGTATCTTCACAGCATAGACAATTGCCTTCAGATGACACCAAAGATAAAAGTCTAAGGGGGTCAGATCGGGAGACCTTGGGGGCCATTTAACTGGCCCATGATGATCAATCCACTTTCCAGGAAACTGTTCATCTAGGAATGCTAGAGCAAGATGGTGCACCACCACATTATGGGTGTCAGGTCCGAGCATTCCTAGTTGAACAGTTGGTGCACTAAAGGGACACAATTACTATATGGGGGGCACAAAGGGCATTGGGTGGGATTAGAGCCGTGGCTTATTGTAAAAATAGAAACCACTAGATGTAGCGCGCTATGCACCACTGGTGTTGTCCCTCTTTACATTTTTTTTTTGCAGCTCAGACCTTAACCAAACAGCAGACCCAGGTATGTCTACTTTTCCAAAAAGTAATTGGGTACTCCTGGTATAGGTTATACATTTCTTGAGATCAAGAAAGATTTCTATACATTAAACTTTAGTGTCTGATGCATTCTTTGTCCATTATGTTTTTATGTGTAAAAGGAAGGAAATCTCTTTATACATACATATTTGTTCAATGGCAGTATTAAAATATTAGCTTAACAGGCTTCTGAAGGATTAATGCAGTAGTTTGTGATATTTGCACAATTTGTAAATTACCCACTGTGTTTGCAGGTAGATTTCTGTAGAAATAACTAGGTGAGATGTTCATATTTTGCATAACTGAAGTGAAGCTGGCAGCACAATTGTTTCTCAAACAATTTGCATTCATCTTTCATTCACGCCTTACGGGAGATATTTCAGCTAGGAATATCATATCTACTGTATTACCCCGTAATTAAATGGTAATAAATAAAGCAGATGTTATTGCAGACAGAAAAATAGGAATTTGGCTCTTTTATTCTAACATATCACTTTTGCTATGCATGCAGTCATGCCTCCACTATTCATTCATAGCTCACTTACCATCATGTATATTTATCATTTCATCAGTTGTTAGTAGCAAGTGCAGTATCCCAGACCTGGGGTACCTGCTATTGTTTTATTGTTCTATACTTTAATGTTTTTGGCCATGTGTTCCAGCTTGGAGAGGTATGGTTAACCATGGATGGCAGGAACCACTCTGTTACTTTCCTTTGGGTAGGAGTGGGCTGGTTCTACTTTCTGCCAGGAGGAGTGTTCCAGTTGAGATAGAGAAGAGAGAGGAAATACATTTCAGAGCTCCTACTTCTGGGAACCCAATACTCCTGTGAGACCAAGACTCCAGAGAGATCTGTGGAATCAAGAACACTGCTTCCAGAAAGCATCAGTTTGTAGAGAGTAGAGATGAGCGAATCATTCAAAATTTTATTCGCCGAACATTCGCCGAACTTTTCCTAAGATTCGTATATTCGACTAATAGATTCGTTGTATTTGCGTACAAAATATACGTTGTTATGTGCTATTAGCGAACATTCGCGCACTAATAACGCACACTCTTTTAAAAAATCTACGAAACTTCTTAGAAGACGTACGCATGAGCGTACAAATAGCGTGCGAATCATCAGTGTACTATTGTCTACACGATTACGTAATACGCAGGCACGTATGAGAGGCCGCGGCGTGCACTCCTCAGAGGCAGAGCGAATTTTAGAAAATGGCATCCAGGCGATCCTCATCATTTTGCTCTGCTGCACTGCTGAAATACATAGTCCGGCTGATGGACCGGCAGGATTACAATTTACGATGGCACACACCGTCACCCGAACCAGCATAAAAAGGAGGTGATCCGAGGCTGGCGCCATCGTTTCGACAGCTTGCGAACTCCAGGCCAGATCCAGAATAAATGGTCAGATCTGAAATCGCCCTCAGAGGCAGGATGTATATTTGAGGTAGAACAAGTAAGGTGCTGTCTATCCGGCTAAGTGCATAGTACAACCATCCAACATACAATAAAGTGAATATGAGGACACATTGCGGTACCTGTAAAGAAACACACACAATGGGCAATATACTTGAAAACGTTGCTAAAAGGTAAAAACATTAGTGCAAACAATCCAGTGCAAACAATATAGTGCAAATACATTATAGGTTTAATGTAAACATTTTAAATATCACCTACCTAGTATGCTCACGGACACGTTTAAGTCTCTTTTCTTCTGAGGCTTGTCATACAACTGGAACAGAGTCCCAAACTCAGTTGTAATTTGTAATCCACATAGGTATTTGTAATCCACATGGGTAAAAAAATAGCAGCAAAGGTTTCTTAAAAACCCTCTTTCAAGGGGCGCCCCAATAACCTGAAAAGGGGGAAAAAAGGGATGAGGCGCATGTATGCACAACTTGGTTAAAACTTTTTTTTTGATGGGGGAAGTCCTGACAATCCATGTCCATCTGGGTGAGGACAAACGCAGGGCAACAAAAATAAAAACAAACGCCAACTTGCTCACCCTTCAAGTTAAGTCCACGTTGTGGCTCCCATAAAAGCTGCAGGATCCTTACTTAAGGGCCAGCAGGTCCTCTTCACTGCTGCTGGAGCTAAAAGACATGAGAGGGCGCTCCTGCCTCATGAAAGCTACACTAACTGCGGCAGCAGACCTCCACCGACCTCTCAGGGATGGTCTTGGTAGTGACCGGGCGATCAAACTGGCAAGGGCCGTGGCAACTTGGGCCTTGCCCTTTACCTTGTAGAGGCCAGATCCTCCTGCCGGCATATAAGGTGACAGAATCTCCGGCTGTAAGGGCTCTGGTAACGGTCTTCCGCGAGCGGTGGTCTGTGCGGCCAGCACCTGCCTTGGCAGTTGGTATTGTACCACCGATGGCTGGTACACGAAACTGTTGGTGGTCATCTGTCCCACATGAAGGATTGGCGGCGGTGGCAAATCTGGTATCAGGGGTTCCAGCTGAGCTTGGGATTTCTCCTCAGATCGCAGAGTCCCATCATTGGTCTCATGGGAACACCGAGCCTCTTCTGCGGCCTGGGCCTTCTCAGTCTTCCGGGGGCGCTGCAGGAGTAGCTGGTCGGGTAAGGAGTTTCACCCCAGTAGCAAAGAGGCCTTGGAGGCTCTTCATATGGGTATACTCCACGTAATCCCCTGCGTGGTGGACGGGCGGAATATATGGCCGCTTTACAGAACGGCGGTTCACATATTATTCTTCTGCCATCTCCTCATCGGCGATAAAACCAACTCCCCGTTCGACACTGAACCACATAACGGTACCCTTTCTGCGCTCCAGCTTGGGGTCACTGGACCGTGGGTGTTCCAACACCTGCACAACCCACTCCTCTACCAACTTTTTGTATTCCCAGGGACCATCGAATTTTGGTAAAGGGAGTAGTCCTTCTTAGGTGGAGCGGGAACTCCTGCCGCCTCCACCGTGTCAGCCAGCGGAGTGAACACCTCAGCGGGCACCTCAACTGACTTCTTAGGCTGCCAGACATGTTGTGAGACGTAGATCTCCTCCGGTTCCTTCTCCTCATAGGGGTCGGTGCCCCACACCATGCCTCCCAGTCAGGGCCTCGCTGTGTCGCTATCTTAATTGCCTGAGTTGCCTCGTCTTCCTCTTGCACTGGAGAAGGGGGTGGAGCTACCGGGGAGGAGTCTTCATCGCTAATGAATTGAATTCATACGCGACAGCGTATAGAGTAACTTATACCTAGCAATAGCGTATAATTTATAGGACAAACTACGTAGCAAATGCGTACAAAGCCGAAGCGAATGACCTAATATTCGGATTCGCTTCGAAGCTAAAAATTCCCAAGATTCAATACGAATCGACGAATCGACTCGCTCATCTCTAGTAGAGAGTAGAGTGATCAGCAAAATTATAGCTCTTCCAGACCAGTAAAACACTTGAAGAAACATGTTACTGTACATGGAGTCTTCCAATTTACATATTAAAGTTAATGTATGGTATAAAAGTGTCTCAACTGGACAACCCCTTCTCATAAGAAAACCAGTATGAATGGATGACAATTTAATACATGTTGTGCTTAGTCCACCAGAATAAGCCATTCTTTTCAATGGCTTAAACTCTGGTTAAATGAGGAGGTCCCAATCTGGGGACCCATCTATAAAGTCTATATGCCATAAAAGGGGTTGGCAGCTCCTCTAGACAGCAATACATTGCCAGACAAAACATTGTTCAGACAACGAAGTGTGATTTGCTATATATTAACTATATAAATAATAGGCCGACAGGCTGCAGTTCTCTCTTTGCCACAATATTTAGCTGAGTAGATTTGTGGATAAAATAAAACTTCACTTTTATTACTCCATGTAAAAGAAGAAAGTAAAACTCCCTAAAACACAAACAAAAAACTGGTGGTGTGTAGCAACTAAGGTAAGTATTGTATTTGGAGAATTTGTAGAAATTTACAAAAATGTTAAACATACAGTATTTAACACATCTACAGTACAAACAATTAAATTTAAGGAAATAAATATGAAATCATCACCACTTTCAGAGATTATAGAAATTGTACCAAGCCTATTGAGCATCGAGATATCTGTAATACTGGTCAGAATACAATACATCCCTTAGTCGCTACACATCAGCAGTTTACATTTTCTGTTTGTGTTGTTGTTGTTTTTTTCTATACACTTATCTACTCATTTAAATAGTTTGGCAAAGAGGGAATTGAAGCCTGTTGACCTATGGTTTATATATTTCCAGACAGTAATATACATTGTGAAAGAATAGTATTGTTTAAAGGGATGTTCCAGCATCCACTGGATAAATGATAAATGCTAGATTAGTGGAGATGACTGCTGGGATGCCCCTCTTCTGATTAATAGCATGGGAACTCTATTTCCCCTGACCACAGCTAGGAGAGCTGTAAATGGAGCAGCAAAGGAGCTTGTGCCCTGAAAAGTCTAAGGCCCCATTCGTTCAGCGCTGCGGAATACACGCCTGGCGGCAACCGTAGTATTGCCGGTCTGCATTATTGTGGAACCGCAATATTACGGCCATCTGAATGGGGCCTAAGACATGGAAAGAAACAGTTGAGTTCTGGGCTTGGCCATTCATGAGTACTATAGACTTTGAATGGAGCAGTAGGGCACTTGCTCAACTAGCGCACAATTCATACTCCTCCTAGCCATGTTATTGCACTTTGGGAAGGTAGTTCCCCTTCTGGTGGCAGGTCTCAGTGATTGGATACCCAGTGGAATATCCTTCAAGTTTAAGCAATTATGGCAGATTTTTATGCAATCTCACTTTCCTGTGACTTGATGAGGTACTGTGTCACCGTCATCTTCCCTTCTTTCTCCTCACTTTACATTAGAGACCGCAAGAGAATGATCTCTTAAAATTAATGGCCCATTTGACTTTGCTTGAAGCAAATGAAATCAACATGGCGCTGAAGAACAACCTTGAAAATGTTTTCTGGGGAAAAAGGATTGTTGTTTCTGTGTGAAATAGCTTGCCCCTACAAGAATGATTGCGGTTGTGGTTGTGTTCTACAAAATGTCTTGGACTATAGAGAATAAACTGTATCATTTCCAACTACATGTACAGTGATATGTTATTTAAAAGAGTTTTCCAAGAATTTTATACTGATGACCTATCCTGAGCCCTCCTCATGGCCGGCAAGTAGGAGTTTTTGGGGATGTATTTTGTGCTTCTGGAGGTAGGACTTCTTTGATGGACTGTGGTATTTTGCTCTGTTGAGGTGTTATAATGTGCCTCAATATGGTATTGCTGGCCCTGCTTCCAATCAATTTGGGCCTGACTACAAAACAGGACCACAGTTAATATTTTTTCCATGGCATTTTAAGTTCCCAGTCCGCCTCTGATCGGATTCGTGGGGGTCCGACATCTAGGACCTCCGCCGATCAGTTGTTTTGAGAAGGCACCGGCTCACCTGTAAGCGCCGCTGCCTTCACGAATCTCATCAAGCACAGCTCCATACATTGTACAGCAGCTGTGCTTAGCATCACGCTCAGCTTCTTTCACTTGATTGGGGCTGAGTTCCTCCTAGCCCACGTGACACATAAACGTGTCATCACTCGGCCCCGGGCAATCAAAGAGAAGGCCGCAGCACTCACAAGATTGACAGTGCTTTCTCAAACAGCTGATCAGCAGGGATCCTGAGTGTCGAACCCTCAATGATCAGATACTGATGACCTATAAAGACAATATAGATGTAGCAGGGTTAAAACACAAACTCTTAATTCAAATTTCTTAACTCATCGCGTTATCTTGAAACAAAAGCCATTGAAAAGCAATTGAAGGTGTTTGCTTAGCGCATTTAGTTTAGATAACACGTCTCAGAAAACATGTGTGTTCACTCTACTACATCCGTTGGTCATCAGTACAAAAATCTCAGAAAACCTCTTTAACATAGTAAGGTCTTGAAAAGCCATGAGTCTATAATCCAGTATCTTCTAGGGGTGTTTACCTGTTCACATTGCTACATGACAACTAGAGATGAGCGAATCATGCAAATTTTTATTTGCCGAACATTTGCCGAACTTTTCCTAAGATTCGTATATTCGACGAATAGAATTGTTGAATTTGTATACAAAATATACGTAATTATATGGCTTTTAGCGAACAGAACTGCATTACTGCCATTTTCCTGAACCATAGCAGTCCATGCTATGCACAGTTTTTCCTTCCCAGGGGTCACCTGTACAATGCTTTGTACGTCATGAATAGTTCATTAAATTAACAAAATTCCTGTCTTCACTACCTCTAACTCAACATTACTTCTATATCATTAATAGACGAGGAAACAAAGTCACGAAGCGTCCCATTTGTTCTGAAACACCAGTGCTCACCCTGTAAAGATAAAAGGAAGGCCAGCACCTTTTCTAGAGAGCAGCAGGAAGCTCTCTGCAGTAACACAATAATTAGGAGACAATTAGGCAATGGGCCCTTTCAGATCAATTTAATGTAATCCTCTTAAATGTTTCTCTTCTGATCTCCTGCCAACATAAAGCCTTTCACCCGCTCTCTTCCTCAGTAATCTTCTGTCACCCAGACAGTCGCCCATCCTGCTCTGTAATCTGCTCACACTGCGCTGCTCTCTTTGGCTCTTATAGTCTTACACCGGTTTTGCTATGAATTGTTCTCCACCTCTGCTATCATCTCCCAGACAGATTTTCCCCCTGTAATCCATGCACAAGTTAACTTAGCTTGTTGGTTACACAAATGGTATTCTGTCAGTCATTTAATAGCTTTCATCTTTATCCCTGTAGTGTATACTCACTGAGATTTACTCTTCATAATACCCCTCCTGCTGTTAGATCAGTTCATCTCTGAAAAAAATTTCTTTACCAGCTGTACCCTCCTTCCTAAATGTCTTGTTACCCCAGGAAATGAATCACATGGAGATATGTTGTCAATTCCAATGGAAATGTCGTAGTTTAGAGTTACAGGAGAAATTGCTCTTCTGTTCATATTACTTACCAACGTCACATTGTCGGGGATTTCTATGGTGATATTAATTATTAGTTTGGGTTCTGCTAGTCCTGGATAGTTTGGGAAAGAGGACAAACCCTTGAAACATTGCATCAACGTGTCATTAAACTTGATCCATCTCCACCAGCATCTCCTCATGGATTATCATTTTGGACTTATAGATACCACTATGGGAGTTTTCACTTGTGGTGTGCCATATATATTTATATAAAGAAATATTTGACCCATCATATGTCATATTATGGAAATATTCTACCTACTTCCTCAAGCGTTGCCTCCCCTCCACCCCCAAGGCACTGTATGGCAGCAGGTGTGGTGTCATTAACAATACCTATTTACACCAATAAAAGAAAGAGAAACGTAGAGGGCATGAGATGTTCTACACACTTGAAAACAGAACACACTCCCGGAAAATCAGTCCAAGGTAAGTGAAATTATTGACCATGTATGGGATGTAAAAGCTAAAGAGCACAAAGAATCCTATGTAAGTAAAAGTGTCCTATTGATAGTAACCCATGTATAAAGTAATGCAAATAATATGACAAGAGTTCTCTCAGACATGACTGTACAACAGCACACACCTACCAAGCAAAATTACACAGTAATCAATAGAAACCCAGTGTGATGAATAGCACTAAGCCGTAAATAGCTACTACACTATAATATTAATAAAAAGAGTAGTCTTGCTGGGCCGATAAACACATGTACAGTAATAGAGATCACACAGCAACACTGAATGCATGAACTATAAAACTGACCATATACTTAATGATGACACAAGATATATAACTATTTGGTATAGTGGAAATCATAGTCATTGTGATAGATATTTTGCAGATTATGTCCTCAATTCTTATCAAACTGATAAGAATATGGCTTAAATAAGTGTTTATGAGGTCAGGAGATCAGAGATAAGGCTTCCTATGTACCACCAGACGACAGGATTCGAAGAAAACAAAAAGTAGTTTTTAAACCTTGTATCTCAGAAATGGCTGAACATTTGTAATAAGAACAAATTGAAAAAAAAAAGATGTTAGTGTCAGCACAATAGACAGGAAACATGCACACAGTGGCGTAGCGTGGGGGGAGCCAGGGGGGCCGTTGCCCTGGGCGCCAAATTACAGGGGGAGCCAGGCAGCAGGCATTTCAAGGAAGGACATAGGAGCCTAATGCTCCCATCCCCTCCATTCTGCCTCATAAGCCTAGGTAGCCTAGAATGTATTGCCTTCTTTGAGGGCATGACGCCATGAGATCATGTGACCGCTTCCTCCCGCCCCCTTACAGACTGTGCCAGATGCAGGAAAAGGGCAGTAAGAAGAATCAGAGCAGTGTCCAGAGCAGGGAGAATGCAGGCACTGCTGGGGTCAGTGATTTCTGGTGAGGGGTCTGGGGGCTCTATTTCTGTGAAGTTTGTAGTGAAGTATATGAGGTGTGTGAGAGCTGCTAGAAGCTTTTTTAAGGTCACCTACAGTTACACTGCTCACCATACAGTACATTCCTCTACAACTCCTTCAGGTGGTTTTGCTTCCTCTGTGCCCCCTCCACACAGTGGGTTTTGTCTCCCCTGTGCACTCTCCACACAGTGGGTTTTGTCTCCTCTGTGCCCCCTCCACACTGTGGGTTTTGTCTTCTCTGTCTCCCTCCAGATGGTGGGTTTTGTCTCCTCAGTTTCCCCACCACATGGTGGGTTTTGTCTACTCAGTGTCCCCTCCACATGGTGGGTTTTGTCTCCTAAGTGTCCCCTCCACACAGATTAGGATATATAATCCTGTGTATTATTATAATATATAATGCCCCCTGTGTATTATTATAATATATAATAGCCTCCTCTGTATTATTATAATATATAATGGCCCCCTCTGTATTATTATTATATAAAATGGCCCCTCTGTATTATTATAATATATAATGACCCCTCTGTATTATTATAATATATAATGGCCCCTCTGTATTATTATAAGATATAATGGCCCCTCTGTATTTTTATAATATATAATGGCCCCTCTGTATTATTAGTATATATAATGTCCCCTCTGTATTATTAGTATATATAATGGCCCCTCTGTATTATTAGTATATATATATATCACGGCCCCTCTGTATTCTTAGTATATATAATAGCCCCCTCTGTATTATTAGTATATATAATGGTCCCCTCTGTATTATTAGTATATATTAGTATGCCTCAACTCTGGTCCTCCTATCTGGCTCTACCACAGTATTGGGGTAGCAGCAGTATAACAGTGTTGAGGCACCAGGAGGGGAAGGATGATAGTAAAGTAGGGAATTTAAAAATGTTTTCTGTGAAACTCTGCAGAGACGAGATGCGGCTGAAAGAAGGTAATATGGTGGTCTTATATCCGAATTAAGACGTTGAGGAAAGTCTACATCACAGGAGATGTCACTGGATGGATGAGGTATGTGGTACGGCCCACCCTGCCGCATCCTGGCCCCAGACTTCAGTTCACACTGTGCATGTTCTGAAATCTGGGGCCTCACAACAATCTACTACATTATCTGTACTCAGAGAGTTATCACTATGGTATCTGTGGTGTTACATAGGACTGCGGGTGACATCTACTACATTATCTGTACTCTGTAAGGGTGTACAAAGAAGTTGTTGGGGGGGAGGGAGCATTCAAAAATTTTCTATGGGGCCCAGTCATTTCTAGCTTCCCACTGAACCCAGCCTAATACTGTATTTCATTGTACCCTGATCAGTCTTGTAGGGCATTTACACGTAATAATTAAAATTTTCCATTATAGATAACACCTCTTGAGATGGGCTAATTGAGTAAAGTCCCAATTAGTCTTTCAGCACATAAGGCTGGTAGGATTTGCATTGAAAAAAAAAAATAATTTAATGTTGCATTTTCCTCACACCTAATGTGCACTCACCACTTGTTTTGAAAGATCATTATTATTTTTAGTAAGTCATAGTAATGTGAGATAAATATAATAAAAGATATACAAGTCATATGCAAGTACCACCACAATAGACCTGGCCTGTACTAGAGTATAAAAGAAAAGGGAAGCAGTCGCCTGTAACAGTCAATCAGATTGGAGCACCCTTTTGAAAATAAAGCAATTTGTGGGCAACTCCACTTTTCCTTTGCACCAGTTTTGATAATGCTTGGGCAGAGTGGTGAGTTCTTACAAAGATCATTTTCGATCTGTTGCCCAGAAACAATGCAGATGTATGAGGACGAGTGATTGTAATAGCGATCCCTCGTTCTCATACTATGCAGGAGATCACTGCATGTACATGCAGCGGTTTCCTCCACTGAACGAGCAGGCGACCTTCGGGAGGAACGCTTCCTTTTCCACAATCGCCTGCTGCTTGGCGTGTCTACAATAAGTGCACCTTTAGATTTCTTCACATAACAGCTGATTACTGGGGGTCTGAGTAGAGGAGCAATGTGTGATCAGCTCATTGTCAAAGACTCTTTCAACACGTAGGCTTTGTCCAAAGTGAATGGCCCCTCTATTCAGGAACCTTATATTTAGTACCAAGGATGATATCTGATCCCTTCCTTTGAGATTAGGATCCATCTCCATCTTTGGCAATGATGGCCATATGCATGGGGTTTAACTGTCTATACTATGTTGTCCTGAAGAAAGTGTTTGGGTACTTTACAGATCAGAAGGCCAAGCGTGGCATTTACTACTATTGGCAACCGATTTGTTACCAAACCCTGTTGTGTCCCACCACTGGTATACTTGTTCCTCTGTTGTCCTCTTTTCCTTGCTTTTCAGTTGTATAATAAGACCGTATTTGTCAGATATCACTAAAAGTTGCAGTAACACCTATCCTGCATCAATATTACCTCCTTCTGGCATGGGCCTGCCCCTACTATAGACAATAACATGCTACTGTTGGACATGCTTACTATTTCAAACATATATTACTGTCAAGCTGCAGCTTTTCTTGTTCTCTAAGACATACATTCCTGGATTTGCATCTCATTCATAAGCCATGCCAGATATCAGCATGAGCTGAGCTGGCTCTCAAGTCTCAAGTTAGAATGCTTCTAAATGGAGGTTATATTCTACAAATAAATTAGGTTAATTAATATAAAAAAACGATACGGATAAATTGTTCTCTGCAGACTTATTTCCCCAATTTTCTTAATAAACACTAGAGAATTTCTAATGCATACATTAAATGGAATGAGAAGAGGGCACAGAACTATGTGTATGAAATAAATGACACTCTGAATTTTAATGCAAAACCAATTTGGCATTTGAATAATTCAGAATGTGAAAAGCAGTGTATGGAGTACTTAATAATCATTTGCCCGATGTAGCCTGAATAAAGTAAGCCAGAATTTAAGTGTATTTACCAAATTTACATGCTAGAGCAGCGGTCTGCAGTGCTGACCTGCCTCTTACTCTCCAATCCTTCCTGCGGCATCTGGCCACGGCAGTACATCTGTCGCTTCATGTAGGCTGTGGCATGCTACTTGCTAGCTAGGCCTCTGTTGCTGTGATCATAGGGAGCACCCTAAGCTTCACCAGCCACCCTTATCTTCACTAGCCAACTTGGGAAATTTAAGGCACCTTCCCCTTTGGGAAGGTACCTGAGTAACAGGTCTGCTAGTGCCCTGCATGTTGTTTGTTTGCCCATGTATCGACTTCTGCCTGTTTTCTAGATTAGACTTGATCTCTGTTCTGACCTTGAACTGCCTGCCCTGACATCGGACTGTTATCAGATCGCACAAACTCTGCTTCCATGACTTTGGCCTGTCCCTGATAACGCTTTTGCCCGAACCCTCTGTGCTCAGCACCAGTGTCTCTTGACCCCCTTGGGTCAGCAGTCAGTAGAACAGAGACTACTGCGGGAGGTAGTGGCCTGGTGGTTCCCCTACATCAAAGTCCAGATCTCCAAATAGGGGTTAAAGGGTGAATACCAGGGGGGCACTTAGATAATGCCTTTAGGACAAACCAAACCACAAACCACAAACCAAATATGTTCAAGTGACACAATGGAACTAAACCTGATGCTTAACATTACAATAATGATCAGCAACTTCAAGGATTGTCCTCGATGAATTTGTTTTCATTATAGAGAGGGATCATCTGTTTTTTTGGCCAGAGCAAAGAGAGATGACAGACAGGCTCTCACTCTGGATGACCTGTTATGTCCTCCATTATATACAGTGTTAAGTGTGTTATGTTTCACTTCCCCTGTGGTGACGCACCAGGGAAATTGAATACTAACTGCTAGGTTTCCACACAACAAAAAGCTGTTTGAAGGTGTCCCAGAAGGGAGACAATGTGATGGCCTTATTGTTAAGAGACCTCTCTTTCTTTTCAATTTTCTTTTTATTGATTTTTTACAGAATGACAAGTTTAAGCAAACAAATACAGTACAAATAAACAGTTAGGTCCCTCCCATGAGGTCTAATAGTGAGGTCTAATAGTGAGATATGGAAAGGGGTGAGCCAAAAAAGGTGTACTCAATAATAAAGTGCCTCAACAAGATGGGGCAGTATCTAATAGAAAATGCAATCAACAGTTATCAACAGCGGGGGGGAGACGATGGACTGTATCATGAGTTAGAGTTTAATCGCGTGGGTTATTGGGTGAATTGGGTTCTGCAAGCTTGTTTTCCGGTATGACATCCAGTCTGCCCAGGTCTGTTGAAAACTGTGGTGGTGTGGTGTTAAGAGACCTCTCAAACAGACAACCCATTTTATGCACTGTTCACACAGTCTATTGCTTGCGGAATTCAGTGCATATTCCAAAAAGCCAAAGGCAGCCATTATGAATCTGACTCCTATCGTTTTTAATAGGAGACTACCCTGAAGTTCATGCGGGGGCGGTTTATAGCTGTGTCTGCGCCCAGACTAGACATGTCCTTTCCACGTGGACACCACCTAAAACTGCGCCAGATGTCCACTCGTGGTTTAGCTCCATTCAAAGATGTGAATTAGCCCTAAGAAAGTAATAACTTGGTGTCTGAAAAGTGCCAAGCACATACATCTTGGAGCCAATAAATATGAAATACTGTAAAACAAAAACTATTTAGATAATGGTTGCTTCCCTGGGAGTGTTACCCTATATGATATTTAAAAGTTCAAAATCATGCCTGCACAGCTGCCATATAAGCGCTTTCTTCAAGGTTTTGTAATTTAAGCATGCCCTAACCCTAATGTTTCTGAGAATGTTTCTCCTCCCTCTGCATTATGCTTATTATGCTTTATGGTTATAAATATGAAAAAGAATAACAGGCTAATCTATTGTTTCCTAGACAGGAGAATGAGAACGGTAATTAGTGTTCACTGCTGCCCTCCTGTGGTAGGTAACTGCTATTGTATTCCATTGGATTATACAGTCATCCTTGTTAGGAATTTGTCGTCAACTGCTCTTTGGATAACATATGCTACTGCAAGCTAGAAAGCTGCAAAATGTTGCTGTAAAATACAAGCAGATTTGTATTTACAGATGTAGCAGATTTTAATTTGACAATTAACCATTTCTTTTGTGTATCGTGTTAACTCAAGGTTGAAATATTTCAAATACCAAAGCTTCCCAGTTTTGGAAACTGTAGATATTTAGATCAAATAGTTTTGTGTTGTTTGTGTTTTATTTCTATCTATGTCAGTTGTGCTCCTCACCTTGTCTTATTGTGTTGGCTTGGTCCTGGCAGTAGCTAAGTTGATGATGACCTTTACTTTTGTCATAGGGCCACTTAGGCTTCATAGAAATACTTAGTTCCTGCTCTCTCCACCCTTCGCTTCTCTTAGTCCCTTTGTTAGGTTTTACATGGAGTTCAGTCATTATGTGAGAGCCTAGGAGTGTAAAGCTAGAAGAAAAATCTCAATGCCACTGCACTTTAATCCAGTAACCAGAGGAGCTTCACATGAAGTATGAGAGTAAGATGACTGTGGAGGCTTACATGAAGTCCGGTGTTACCAGTGGCATAGTATCATAATGAGGTCTGCTTGATAACTAGCTCTTCTGCACCTGAACATTTCCTACTAGTCCTTCATATTACAAAGAAACATATGATTTTTTTTTTTTTAATTACTCACTAGTCACAAAAGATGCTGAAATTGGTCCCCGTTCAGGTCTATGTATCTTTGGGCACGTCGGATTTATGTCAGGTGCTTGTGATGCTGCAGATAGTATTTGTGATGTTTTCCTTGAGTTCATCCAGGGTACATGGATTGTTAGCGGACACTTTCTGTTTTAAATTTCCCCATAGATAAAATTCACATATGGACAAGTTTGGGGAACACCTTGCTCATAGTTCATGAACCCGTGCCAGTGAGTTCCGTGAGGTTTGGCATGTTCCTCCATCATGTTGAAAAAAGGACATTTTTTCTTCTGCAGCATCACTGCATCACTGGATGAAACATCCACAGTAAGAAAGAAGTACAGAACGTATTAAGGTGCGCTATGTGAATAGCAGGAGTACAGTTAAAAGGGTTGTCCACTTGCCCTTCTGGGGCACATGGATTATAGGATATCCCTCTATTAATCATAGTGGAGTACTGCTAAAAAGAGCTGCCCTTACTTTGTAGGCAAAATAGGCATAATTCCCTGTGTGTGGCCACCCTAAATGTTGCCATCAACCCCATCCATAACTCTTGTTTGGCCAAAAGGATCTAAAAATTGGGTTTCTAGGCAAGAACACCAGGGTCAGGATGAGGGGAAGGTGGAGTAGGCAGCTGCTTAGGTGAAAACAAAACAACACTTTACCATTATATTTATATTCAGCAGAAACTATGTTTTTCAGGCCTCATAGTTTGTGAAAAAATGTTCTGTAGCCTTGGTTATCTGTGCCCACTGGGCATCTCCCTGCTCCTAGCAGCACTTAGTTTGATCACCCATGCCTGCTGCATCATCCTGCTTCTTCCCAGCAGGCATGGAGTACTTCCTTTATGCATCTCTCTGCCTTAGACCATACACACACATCATAATCTATCTCGAGCCTATGGCAAACCTTCTGTGGGTATTTAAGGCATCTTCTTTAGGGTACTAATATTCCCTACCAAGCTACTAAGATTCCATACTGTTTCGTCATGCTCAACCTCTGCCTATTTAGCAGATTTGACCCTTTGCTCCTGTATAGATCCTGAGATGCCTTCTCTGACGTATTGCCTGTTCCCTAACTTATTGCCTGTTTACTGGATTGTACGAACTCTGCCCTGACCTCGGCTTGTCCAGATTACACTGTAGTCTGTCCCCTATCATGGCTTCTAAGCCCCTACCTTAGGCCTCTTTCACATTAGCGGCAGCACGGATCCGGTGGGTGAAGGGTGCCGCCGGATCCGTGCTACCGCAAGTACACGTGAGGAGCCAGAGAAGCGCTCCGGCCCCACACATGTCACATACACATACACACACGCATACACAGACACATAGACATAAACATACACAGACATACTTACATGCTCCCAGCATGCTCCGCACAGCACAGGAGGACGGCGTGCACATAGGAAGATTCCCCACAGCGCCCTCTGCTGGAGGGAGAATCTTCCTATGTGCGCACAGTCCTCCTCCTCCTGCGATGTTAGGAGCTGCTGGGAGCATGTAAGTGTATGTCTGTGTGTATGTCCATGTGTATGTCTGTCATGTGTGGTGTACTGTGGACGGATCCGTCATGAACTCCTTTGAAAGTCAATGGAGGACGGATCCGTTTACTGAGTGTGTCATACTGAACGGATCCCTCCCCATTGACCTGCATTGGGGGTCATGACGGATCCGTCTTGGTGCGGATGCCCAGGACGGAGAGCAAACCGCAGCATGTTGCGTTTGCTCTCCGTTCTGGAGACGGAACGGAATGCTTTTAGGAGCATTCCGTTGTCTTCAGTTCAGTTTTGTCCCCATTGACAATGAATGGGGGCAAAACTGAAGCGTTTTTTTCTGGTATTGAGCCCCTATGACGGAACTCAATACCGGAAAAAGAAAACGCTGGTGTGAAAGTAGCCTTAGCTTCTAAAAAAGGTTGGCTCACCCCCTGAGTAACACTCCTTACAGGATTTGATTCTATCAATTCCACTTTAAGAAGGTGTTTAATTGCAGATTAAGGTTAAGTCTAGAAATAATAATCCATGTTCTTTACATTCCATCTGACTTGGTCTGTTTATTGGCATTAGAGTCATGTTTTGAACAATGGGCAGGAGCCTTGCATAATCTATCAGGCTGCCCTTTCATTGCCTGACCTTTCACTAGAAAGCTTTTATCAAGATGCTTATTAACTGAGACATCAAAGCATGCTAAGAGTTTCCTTGTGCAGTTTGAAGAAAGCAAATTCATCTTCAGACACCTAAAGGGGCTTGTGATTAAGAGAGGTGAATATTTGAAATAACCTGGTACAGAGAGCACCATGTACAGGCTTGTTAGTAACTCAAAGGGCTGGACTTTGTAGATGTTGATTTTTTTTTCACATGTGATGTGTTCTTCAAATTGAATATTTGAATAGTGCCGGCTCTCTTATCCTTAAAGCTGCGTGGATTGCTCATTGTGTGGGACGATGTGTAAGGTGTGAATTATTCAAGATAAGTGTTTCAAGTGGACCCACCATCAGCACACAATAGATGCCATTATTTTCCTCATTTGTAATTAGTGCCATGTCTTAAGGTCCTTTTACACGGGCCGATTATCGGCCGAAAAATCGTTCCTAGGAACGCTAGTGCCGATAATCGGCCCGTGTAAAAGTGGCCCTAATCAGCCGACGAACGAGCAAAACGCTCGTTCGTCGGCTAGTTGGATCTTTTGTAGAAACCAAAAGATCCAATCTGTCGGGCGCACATCGCCCTGTGTAAACAGGCGATGTGCGCCTGACAGTATGGAGCTTCCCGGCCGCACGAGCGATACAGCGATCACTCGTGCGGCCGGGCGCTCGATTCGTCGGGCCGTGTAAAGGCTCCCTGCCCGAGCGCCGATATCGCTGATCGGCGCTCGGGCAGGGAGAAGAATCGGCCCGTCTAAAAGGGCCTTTAGTCACTAAGTGCATATTATTCAGTGATGTCATTTGGTGAATAGATACAGGCTGCATTTTAACAAATTTTGTTTCAGCCCACACACTGGCTGCTCTCACAACAAAAACTTCTATTGTCTATGATGAAACTTACCACAAATGTACAAAGCAGAATGTTTTATAATGTCAGCAGAATAAAACAATCTCATACATTTAGAAGAAGCTGCTGGTGAAGATGATCCCAAAACCAGCCATGAGAGGCATAGAAGAAGTGAACAATGAGAAGAATCCATTAGGTTGACCTAGTGACATGTTAATGAAAGCACCTCTCTACACAGATTATGCAGTAATGCAGTAAACTGCACTGCAGTTTCCTATCTGCATCCCAGGACTGTAAAAGATTCTGGAAGCTAAAAAGGAGATACCAGCTATGGGTGGCCACATGAATAGAGGATATTAGAAAATTAAAGAAAAACAATTAAAATCAGAAAATTAAAGAAAAAAAAAGCCTGCCACTACTGCTAGCAAATAAGTATACGAATATATGGTCTTCATTGGTAGAAATATTCATACGATAACATATTTAGACAACAAATGGTAGAATATCGCTAGGATATGCCCCCATTGTCTGATAGGTGCGGGTTCCAGAGTGGGGAGAGTGGTGGCTGGACGACCCCGGGTTTCCTAGGGTCCAAACACCGCCAAGCACTCTCCCCATAAAAGTGAATGGGAGCTCACCACTCATGTGTGGCACCGCTCTCATTCATTTCCATGGGGCAGTCAGAAATAGCTGCTCGGTTATTTTCAGTGGCCCTATAGAAATCAATGGAGGGCGGCTGCGCATTTGTAGTGCGCCCTCCTTTCGCCGCTCACAGAGGTGGGACCCACACCTATCAGACAATGGGGGCATATCCTAGCAATATGCCCCCATTGTCTGTGATGGGAAAACCCTTTTAATAATCCGTTTTCAAAGACATATCTCTAACTAGAGAAAAAAGCAAACATACCAGGCTGGCATTTCCATAGGAATGAATGAGAAAAATGATCCTTTCACAAAGGTTGACTTACAAGCTCCAAATCGTTGTGGATTATGTGGGTTCAGAAGTTGTGCTTAAAGGCTATTATAGTTGAATTTTACTACTTTTGGACTAAAAGTCCTTTTTTTTTTTAAATTGGTCTTTATTAAAAAATTACAGCAGTTTTTGTGATACATGTGGTTAAAAATCAGTCTATTTGCACACTGTCCCTCCTGAGTTCCATCAACTGATGGCTCATATGAAGCCTAATCTCTGATCTGCTGACCTCATAAACACTCAATCAGCTGATCAAACTGTTAAGAATATGGCTTAAATGAGTTTCATATGAACCATCGGCTGATGGAAGGGATAGTATGCAAAAAGACTGATTTTAGCTACATGTATCACAAAAACTGCTGAACATTTATAATAAAAAATGATTTGTAGCCCACAATGAGCAAAATGGAATCATAAAAAATTGCCCCAAAGGTGTCCATAGCCTTTAATTCTCCTTCTTCAATGAGAATGTGTTTGAATCTGATGAAGGGATTTCTATTCAGTAATATCTTTTCATATTGACATTTATAGTAATAAAGGCAAGTCTTATAACTTGGGAATTCAAGTGTCTGGATTTTTTTCTTTATTTTCTAATATTGTTCTGATGCCTGAAACAACTTTGGTAATCATCCAGAAGCAGTACACATGGCATGGAATCTGCAGCTGCTTCAAAATTGGATTCACTACATACTATTACAGTGGTTGTGACTTAAAGGGGTTGTCTCACTTCAGCAAATGGCATTCATCATGTAGATAAGGCCAATACAAGGCAATTTCTAATGTATTATGATTGTCACAGGCCTATGCACGCTTCCACAGTCCTGACCAGCAGAGATGCAGATGCTTTTTCCTATAGTGTACAAGCACGGCCACCACTGCTGGATTGTTGGGTGGTCATAACCCCTCCAAACGAGCAGTGTATAATGTGATGGAAAAATTTGCTGAAGTTAGGCAACCCCTTTAATGCACAGCCAGCTAATATTGGGAGACTTTGGGTCTTTCCAGTCTGTACACTGAGAAGTTAGTAATTTTCCATTGTTGTCTTAAAGGGTTTCTGTCACCAGTTTTTTCGGTATGAATCAGGCTGACATTAGACATGTGCTAATGTCACCTGATTCCAAATATATATGTGTTTTATTTACTGGTGCCCCCATTTTTATATAAAATGAACTTTTATTTTATGCTAATAAGGCTTCTAGGTGCAAGGCGCATTACCTCTGCTCCTAGAGGCTCTGTTGATTGACAGGACCAGGCAGAGAAGAAACACTCCATTCACCATAGCTTGCAAGGACCTTTAATGATGTCATGACCATGTGATCGGTCACATGGTTAGGATCACACAAACAGCCTGTCTCCTCCTAAACCATGTGACTGATCACATGGTCATGACATCATTGAAGGTCCTTGCAAGCTATGGTGAATGGAGTGTTTCTTCTCTGCCTGGTCCTGTCAATGAACAGAGCCTCTAGGAGCAGAGGTAACGCCCCTTGCACCTAGAAGCCTTATTAGCATAAAATAAAAGTTCATTTTATATAAAAATGGGGGCACCAGTAAATAAAACACATATATATTTGGAATCAGGTGACATTAGCACATGTCTAATGTCAGCCTGATTCATACCGGTGACAGAAACCCTTTAAGGGACTTAATCATTCCTATTTACTTGTAGTGAGGCACAATACAATACAAGTTTACGGCAGCCATGAACTACAAAAATTTTTTTTGTTAGGTTGTATTTCTTCAGCTTCATCCCTCCCACTAGAAGGTTCTAGATCAGCTGGAAACTGTATAAAAGTAGAGCAGTGGGAGCCCTTAAGTGTCTGCAGATAGAGACCAGGGTTTAATAGAAGAGACTCTGCCAGACTGTACAAGTGACCAGAAGAAAACGCTGAGACAAGGATACCCTGCCTGAACATTCAGCTGCAGACTCTGGGCCCCCAACCCTTTGACTAGGGCATAAGCCTTCTAAAAGAGAGAGATTGACAGCTAATTTTAGCCTTTCCTCAGCATATCTTCTTGTGCCAGAGAGCAGACTGGAAAAGCCAGCTCAGTGCCATGACTGTATTGTTTTGCACTTGAGCTCTTCCAGCAAAGAACGTTTATAGTGAATCTTGACTCTCTGGACTTATTTCCCACTGGGTGCATCAACCCTTACCATCTCTCCATAGAGCAGCAATATGTGGGACGTGAGACTCATCGTAGTGTTGTAATCACCCCAAACTTGGTGCACATACAACATTTTGATCATTTTCTCAGGGCGAGGAGGGAGGGTAAGTAGGATACTAAAAATGCTTATTTTTTATTGTTTAATTTTTTTATGTGAAATTAATTTGGTAACTTTTAATATTTTTGCTTTTTTATATTTTTTTTAAAAAACATTTTCAGTAATGATTAGTTCCCTTAGGAGACTTTAGCATGCGATTTTCAGATTGCTTGTACCATATAATAAGTGATTTTTTTCTGGCTGCCTCACACTTTAGTAAGTGATTGGCTCAGGACTGGCCATCACTAGCTAATTGGTGGGGGCCTGACACCCTGCACCCTTGTGGATCAGCTGTTTGGCTGTCTTATTTGTAGTGGATTGAGCTCATCACTGAAGTGCTGCTTCCACTAAAGTCAAGTGCTGACTTTAGTGAGAAGTGCTGCTGTGATGAGCTCAGACAGAGCTATTAGCTTTTGGCGAGGATCCATTGCCAGGCAGTTGATTGGCAGGAGTGTAGAGTGCCGATTGCCAATCAATCTAAGAATGTACTATCTTAAGGATAGACCATCACTTAAAATGGAATTCCAGTTGTTAAAAGTTATAACTATTAGGTTGATGGGGTTCTACCGTTAGGACCCCCATGATCCTGAGAACAGATACCCAATACCTCTTGGAGCCCCCCAAAATGTACGCAGCGGCAGGTCAAGTGGTTACGCCCAGGGGTAGCAAGGAGTTTAACTTCCTCTCATTGTGGATGTACAGTATTGTATGAACTCCGAATGTCCATTGATTTAGGAGCCCTTGCCCTTTATTACGGCAGCTATTACATATCACATCACATATCACATATCTGTGGACCCCCACAGATCAGATACTTATTCCCATTCTGTGGATAGGGGATACGTTTTTATCTTGGAACAATTCCTTTAAGGGACAAGGGTCTGTCTGCATTAAAAGGCAGAAACCATTAAGTGTGGCAGATATGTAATCATAGGGTAGATCTGGACAAGGTCAAATACTTATTCCTCTCAGTGTCTTACTGGGGTTCCATGGGCCCACCAAAGGAAATTATTCTCGGTGCCTAACCCCTATTTCATCCATAAAGTCAATATGTTTTGAATCAACAAATTAGATCCTAGTTGCAAGTAACTGGCTCCAAAGGCAGCCAAATGTTTTTGTTTTTTTTGTCCTGCTCCTTTGGGGCCTACTATGGTATTATAAACCTGAGCACGCTGTTGGTTTCTTCATACTGACATTTTTACAGTGTATAGGAGTGGTATGAACATGTAAATTACCTTCACATTTTGTCAAGTCTATTATTTTAAATATGCATCTACCTCCAGATTAGGTTTCTTTCAGTATAATAAGTAAGCCATTTGGATTGGGATAATATTGCCTATAAAATATTGTAAAGATTGATAATTAATATGGTTGAGATGAGTAAGATGGTGTTCAATTCAATTATCGCTTTTTATTTTATTGTAAAATGAAAGATTTTAACATAATTCAACTGCCTTTTGATGTGATCAGAATAATTGTATTTGCTCAGCTGCTTTGTACTCCCCCTGGTGGTAAAACACCAGTACTGCGCTGTCAGTGTTTTATCACAGTAGAAAAGCAGTTCTGCTGTGTGGTTCTGTCACTGAAGGTGTTAACAATACAAGGCTGGTAAGTTTCCTCAAGTGTCTTATGTTTTCAAGATTCTACAATAAACAAGGACTGTTTGTGTAACGTTGTATACAATACACTTATTGTTGGATGTAGTCCAGAGACCAGGGGCGTAGCTAAAGGCTCATGGGCCCTGGTGCAAGAGTTCAGCTTGGGCCCCCCCCTTCCCTCAGCGCTGGTACACTTAGCTTTTCTGCCAGCCAAGTAAAAAATTGAAACCCCCCCCCCCACAATGCCAAATTCTCACCCTAACCTTTTCCCTCCTAACATTATGTATATCACTACAGAACATACAGGGTAAGGCTACATTCACATGACAGTTGTTTTTGCAGCCTCCGATCTGCATATTTTGCGGCTCAGATGCGGACCCATTCACTTAAATGAACACTATGTGCTGTCCGCATCTGTATGTCCATTCCTATTTTTGTCCGTTTTGCGGACAAGGATAGGCATTATTACAGTGGATCTGCAAAAAAAACGGATGCCATACGGAACATCATCCTTTTTTTTGCTGAGCCGCAATTTGCAGACTGCAAAACTCAACGTTCGTGTGAATGTAGCCTAATAGAGCGCCCTTTACCTCTCACATCCAGTGATGTCTCCTCTGATGTAGACTTCTCTTTCCTCATCTTCTCCTTTCAGATCAGATGCCATTTTTCAGCCATTTCTCATCTTTGCAGGTTGACAGAAAAAAATCTTAGTTTACTACTTTTCCATCATCCTCCCGTCTTCTGGACAAATCATCCTACCACCCCCAGTACTGTGCCACTAGTACCACACAGATAGTGCCCTTCAATAATTTTTGGCACACAGTGTCCTAAAATAACTGCGCCCAGCAAATAGTGTCCCGTAATAGTGCGCCCAGTAATAGTGTAAACATAACGCCCCCCAGAAATAACTGTGCTATGCTGATACTGTGCCGGGGTGCCTCCCAAAGTCCTAACTAATAATTCTCTGCCAGAGTGCACTTGTTAGTAATAGTGCCCCCAACAGTACTAATGTCCCCACTGTGCCCCAGAAGTAATAATGCTTCCAATGTGCCAGTAAGAAGTGTCCCCATAGTGCCCCACAATAATGTTCCAGTAAGAAGTGCTCCCCACCCATAGATGCCCCCCAAATTATGTGCCAGTAAGAAATGCCCCAATAATGCGCCAGAAGTTCCCCCCATTGATTCCCCCCAAAATCATGTGCCAGTAAAAAGTGTCCCACCCCCATAGATGCCCCCCAAATTATGTGCCAGTAAGAAATGCCCCCCGTGCCCCATGTGCCAGTAAAAAAATCCCCCAGTGCCCCCATGTGCCAGTAGGAAATGCCCCCAGTGCCCCCATGTGCCAGTAAAAATGCCCCCAGTACCCTCATGTGCCAGTAAGAAATGCCCCAATGCCAGTAAAAATGCCTTCAGTGCTCCCGTCCCATTAAGAAATGCCCCCAGTGCCCCCAAGTGCCAGTAAGAAATGCCCCCCAGTGCCAGTAAGAAATGCCCCCCAGTGCCAGTAACAAATGCACCCCAGTGCCAGTAACAAATGTCCCCCAGTGCCCCCATGTGCCAGTAACAAGTGCCCCCATGTGCCAGTAAAAATGCCCCTAGTGCCCCCATCTGCTAGTAAGAAATGCCCCCAGTGCCAGTAAAAATGCCCCCAGTGCTCCCGTGTCATTAAGAAATGCCCCCAGTGCCCCCAAGTGCCAGTAAGAAATGCCCCCAGTGTCCCCATGTGCCAGTAACAAATGCCCCCAGTGTCCCCATGTGCCAGTAAGAAATGCCCCCCAGTGCCAGTAAGAAATGTCCCCCTGTGCCAGTAAGAAATGCCCCCCTGTGCCAGTAAGAAATGTCCCCATGTGCCAGTAAGAAATGCCCCCCAGTGCCCCCATGTGCCAGTAACAAATGCAAATGCCCCCATGTGCCAGTAACAAATGCCCCCAGTGCCCCATGTGCCAGTAACAAATGCGATTGTAACAATAAAAAAATAAACACTTATACTTACCTCCATGGAGCTGGCAGCAATGCGATGCAGGCCTCTTCCGGCCTGTCTCCCGCACTGTACGGCTCAGGCGGCGCGATGATGTCATCGCGCCGCCTGAGCCGGCCTCACTAGGCCTGCAGCCTATCAGAGGAACGGGCAGGGGAGACGCCTCTCCCTCCCCTGCCCCGCAGTACAGATTACTATTGAGATGAGCGCTTCCACAATGGAAGCGCTCATCTCCCTCTGCCCCGCCGCCGCCCCCCAACTGTGCGCAGGGCCGCGCCGCACCTTGCCTAATTGGAGGTGCGGCCCTGCAAGTGGCAAGGGGGGCCCTCGGGGATTAGGGGCCCGGTCGCAACTGCGACCGCTGCGACCCCTATAGCTACGCCACTGCCAGAGACTCTCATTAGAAATACAGTGCCTTGTGAAAGTATTCGGCCCCCTGGAACTTTTCAACCTTTTGCCACATTTCAGGCTTCAAACAAAAATATATAACTTTTTAAATTTTTGGTGAAGAATCAACAAGTGGGTCACAATTGTGAAGTGGAACGAAATTTATTGGATCATTTAAACTTTTAAATATTACTAATAATAAAACTGAAAAGTTGGGCGTGCAAAATTATTCAGCTCATTTACTTTCAGTTCAGAAAAATCACTCCAGAAGTTCATTGAGGATCTCTGAATTATCCAATGTTGTCCTAAATGACTGATGAAGATAAATAGAATCCACCTGTGTGTAATCAAGTCTCCGTACAAATGCATCTGCTCTGTGATAGTCTCAGGGTTCTGTTTAAAGCACAGAGAACATCATGAAGACCAAGGAACACACCAGGCAGGTCCGTGATACTGTTGTGGAGAAGTTTAAAGCCGGATTTGGATACCAAAAGATTTCCCAAGCTTTAAACATCCCAAGGAGCACTGTGCAAGCGATCATATTGAAATGGAAGGAGTATCAGACCACTGCAAATCTACCAAGACCCGGCCGTCCTTCTAAACTTTCATCTCAAACAAGGAGTAGACTGATCAGAGATGCAGCCAAGAGGCCCATGACCACTCTGGATGAACTGCAGAGATCTACAGCTGAGGTGGGAGAGTCTGTCCATAGGACAACAATCAGTGGAACACTTCACAAATCTGGCCTTTATGGAAGAGTGGCAAGAAGAAAGCCATTTCTCAAAGATATCCATAAAAAGTCTTGTTTACAGTTTGCCACAAGCCACCTGGGAGACACACCAAACATGTGGAAGAAGGTGCTCTGGTTAGATGAAACCAAAATCAAACTTTTTGGAAACAATGCAAAACGATATGTTTGGCGTAAAAGCAACACATCTCATCACCCTGAACACACCATCCCCACTGTCAAACATGGTGGTGGCAGCATCATGGTTTGGGCCTGCTTTTCATCAGCAGGGACAGGAAAGATGGTTAAAATTGATGGGAAGATGGATGGAGCCAAATACAGGACCATTCTGGATGAAAACCTGTTTGTTTACCCGAGTCTGCAAAAGACCTGAGACTAGGACGGAGATTTATCTTCTAACAAGACAATGATCCCAAACATAAAGCAAAATCTACAATGGAATGGTTCAAAAATAAACGTATCCAGGTCTTAGAATGGACAAGTCAAAGTTCAGACCTGAATCCAATTGAGAATATGTGGAAAGAGCTGAAAACTGCTGTTCACAAACGCTCTCCATCCAACCTCAAAGAGCTCAAGCTGTTTTGCAAGGAAGAATGGGCAAGAATTTCAGTCTCTAGATGTGCAAAACTGATAGAGACAGACCCCAAGCGACTTGCAGCTGTAATCGCGGCAAAAGGTGGCACAACAAAGTATTAACGCAAGGGGGCCGAATAATTTTGCACGCCCCACTTTTCAGTTTTATTATTACAAAAAAAGTTTAAATGATCCAATAAATTTTGTTCCACTTCACAATTGTGACCCAATTGTTGTTGATTCTGCACCAAAAATGTAAAATGTTATATCTTTTTGTTTGAAGTCTGAAATGTGGCAAAAGGTTGAAAAGGTCCAGGGGGCCGAATACTTTCGCAAGGCACTGTATGTTCCTTTTATCGATAAAAATGCTCTTAGTCAGGAAAGTGGAGTGCAAATGGCCCAGTCTTGTACTGGTTAAAGAAATGATTCATACTTTCATCTCATGCTTTTGTGGAAAATTATCTTCTTTCCCTTCATATAATCGTCTTGCACTTTCTGTCTCTGTATTGATAGCCTCGTGGTTTTATTTCCTCTCTATTCACTCGCTTTCAGTAATGGCTCTATTTGTGTGGGAAAACTAGCGAAAGTAGATTATGCTTTGATTTTTACTCTGCTAAATTGTGTAATTATGGAAGCTTATAAAATCCTCCCTCTTATTTATCAGTTTCTTCATATTATATCTGGCTTACTTCCCACAATCATTATTTCAGGTGCCAGTTCAGGACTTTTTTTAAATATTATTTTGGGGTCACCACGGGAAAGAGGGTAATTTTTGTATTGTCTTAACACATTAAAAATAATGGTATATTTTGCCTAATTAAAATGCTTTCATCACCACATATTCTGCCTTTTCTATCCCCTAGACAATCTTGTTTCTTTTGTTTGCATAATAATTTGCACACAAAATAATCAGTTGCCTTTGTTGCTGCTGTCCAGTTGTGCAAACATTGCCCAAAGCCTTAACTCCTTTCCCACCGAAGTAGGGTCTTTAAACATGGCACCCGTTACTGAGCGGAGCAGGTGCCATAGCCACCAGGTTTCTGCTATTTCACACAGCAGACACACTAAGCTAATGTCTGCAATCGGCAATAGCGCCAATTGCAGACATTCAACCCCTCAGATCGTGGGAGGTGTTCATTCGCTGTGGTAGCCATGGACCCTCTAAAGGGTCTGAGGCTACCACAGCAATGAATGCTCCATAGGCTGCAATGGTAATTCATTGCAGTCTATGGGACAAGGGATCTAGCGATCTCATGTTCAAGCCCCTAAGGGACTTAATATTAGTTAAAAAAAAGTTTTTAAAAAAATAAAAAAAAAATATATAAATATTTAAATTGCCCACCTTTGGCCATATTAATAGAATAGAAATAAACCATAAAAAATAATTTTAACCACCTTGTCAAAAACACTAGTACTAAAAAAATATAAATGTATTTATCCTGTATGGTGAAAGTCCTTACAGAAAAAAAATCAAAATGATGGATTCCCCAATTTTTCATCATTTCACCTCCTAAAAATTGCTCCATAGACGTAACTATAAAAACATTATGGTGGTCAGAATGTGGCGATGCAAATAAAAAATTATTTTCTTTTTTTTTCAGTATTAAAAAATTTGGTATAACTGTAATCCTACAGGTCAGCTTTACTGCATAAGGAATGCCATAAAAGCAAAACACATAAAGCTGGGGCGGAATTGCGTTTTCAATTCCACTCCATTTGCAATTTTTTACCAGCCTGCCACTACATCATATGTAATATTAAAAGGTGCCATTAGAAAGTAAAACTTGTTCCTTGTGAATGAATAAATAAAAAAGTTATCGTTCTGGAAAATCAGGGAATGAAAAATGAAAACAGAAAAATGGAAAATCGCCATGTTGGAAGGGGTTAAAGGCATCTGTCTATTTGTCCACTGTTTGACATATATAAGAGGTGCAGCAAAGCAGGTTTAAAATTATATAGACTTGTTATATATTCTATTTAGAATTTTGTCTAATAAGAGTTATATTTAAAAGTGTGTAATTACCGCCTTCTGCCCTTTCTCTCTCCTGTTGCTTTTGTCTGAATGGTTTGATCTTACTTTATATAAATAATCCTTATGTAGATGATGTATTAGCCCATATTGTACTCTCTCTCCATAGAATGGATTTGGGTCACATTGAACCTTCAGTTTAACATTTTTTATTAAATTGTTTTTAGTGGCAAGAAAAATTTCTCCCTGGGACAGATAGACTGGTCCACGTTAGTAAAAATTCTCCCATATAGACGTAGATTTATTTGGCAACATATTTGTGCTATAGACCTACTGTTAGCAATAAAGTTGACAAAGATGAGCTAACAGTCTTACCAGTAGTTTGGCATAAATATTAAAGGGGTTATCTTATATAGCCATTACTAAGGTGAGATGAGACACAGTCCCGACCACCTCCTGGCCGGGAAACAGCAGAGCGCTCTGGCACTCGCTTTTTCTGTAGCGCAGGAGTGATCTGTTGTTTCCCGGCCAGGAGGTGGTCAGGACTGTGTCTCATCTCGCCTTAGCAATGGTGAAATGAAACAACCCCTTTAATAATAGGGAATCCTATATAAAATTCATAAAAGCATTCTAAATATGCACAGCATACCTTGTCCTGCTCAATGGCGTAAATGTATGGCTCCAAGCATGAAGGGGTTAAAAGGTTTGTGTTTAGAATCACCCCTTTCAAAATCTTGTATTCAGTTCAGTACAATGAATATCTCATGCTGTAAACATGGTGTGAGGATGTTAAAGGTTGCTGCAGATCTTGCAATGAAATTCATGGCAACGTCCTCAGATAGGCTGTGTGCATACTTTGTGGTGTCCATTGGGGATATCCATCAGCACGGCAGGATTGGCAGGATTGTTCTAAATTTGCAGAGACAATACTGGCAAACTCAGGCCAAAAAAGGGTGGGTCTCATGAACCCTCACCCAGAAGTTGGTGGCCCACGATGATTTGGGCAGTGTCCATAGGCAGGGTTTGTCCCATCTGGACATTTATGGCATATCGCTAGGATGGTTCCCACTGATGGGACCCACTCCTATCTCTAGAATGGGACCTCAAAGTCAAGCATCCACATCTACCTTTCAGTTAACTGAAATGGAACTTCCTAAAATATTAGAACACACTTGCTCAGGTATTTTGAATGGAAAGGATGCCGCACATGCTCAGTGGGCTTTTCGTTCACTTCGGGGGCCCCGTTCTGGAATAAGAAGTGAAATCAGAATATATATTTTAATGAAAACAGAATCATGAACAAGTTAGACTGGAGACAGCTTCAAAATATCAACCCATCAAATCTCTCTTGTCATGCATCATTGTCAATAATCAGAGAACTTGAAATAAAGAGGTAAATATGTGAATGTGTTAGGAGAGACCAAACTGGCCAATCCAATCTGCCTGTCTCCTTATCTAGCCGGCTTACATTGCTGTTCTCCTGTCAAGTCACATCAAGAATCTAAAGGTTAACTGTAGCTGCAAAGCTGAAAACTAAAAGCTGCAAAACAAAGCTACAATACAAGTTATTCTGAGAAGAAAAGAAGATACAACAGCTGAAAAGACAACAAAGATTTTAAATGATGTGATATATTACGTAATTCTTCAGTTGTTATGACTATTATCCAGCAATGGATAAAAAGATCCATGTTTATACCTACGCAAAAGCGAATAATAAATGTTTTGGATAGCTGAGAAGAAGCAGTAGTACATCACCCTCAACCATGAGCGAGTTAAAGAATGGAAAGCAATCATATGCACCTTTAATTTTTTTGTTGCTGCTTGTTTTCGATGGCTGTATTAGACCTAGTTCACACAATCAGAGTTTGGTCAGTGGTTTCCATCAGTGATTGTGAACCAAAACCAGGAGTGGAGCCTACAGAGAGATCAGGTATCATGGAAAGATTTACTCCTGCTCTGGATTTTAAATCCTCATCTTGTTTTGGATCACAAGTAGAGATATGCGAGTTTATTGGAATTTGATTGGGGGCCGATTCAGTCAGATTTCAAATAAATTTGACCTGAATTGAAAGTGCATTGATTGTCCTGAAAAGTTGTGTAGGACACTCAGAGATCTCCTAGTGCTATATCCCTTTTAGGCTCATCAACATCAAGACAGCATTAGTAATATAAAAGTGACAAAGACATATAGGACTATGAGTAAACAGATGGCAAAAAACTGTCAAAAAATGATCCCTTCTTGGAAAGTAGCAAAAGTTTTGGTGTTATGTTTGAAAAAAATATATATACCCCCCGAAAATACCTACAGGATGGTCACATGATTGCACAGGAGCCATTTTCTCTGGATTCTGGAGCATAGAGAACTTGCTGGATTCCTTTGTGTGTTTTCTGTGTTTTTTGGTGACTTTCTTGCTTTTTAGGAAGTGCAACATGTCCTCATGAGTGAGTGCTGCAGCTCTGGCTGATTTCTGAGCTGTTCCCAGGAGGAAAAGGCAGTGATACTCGGTTCACTCCATTGTGTACCAGTGGTCCTGGAAGGGACACTTCCACACCCTCTATCCGGACCTGTGTCAGCACCCAAAGAGATTCCTTGCATTCTGTTGGATGTCCATCCCATCGTTTGACAGGCTGTTTGACAGGAGTTGCTGTGGGCTGGTTTGACATATGAAGACATCAACATGCTATGTTCTGTGTTTGCTGAAGAACGGCTCATCATCACCTTGAGGCACGCAATACTATAATATTCCTGTTAAAGAAATCTGCAAAGTGACCCTCATAAAGATACCATTGTATATGTCACCTTTCTTATACTATGACACCATCATAAATATGTTTTTAACAGTGGGGTACGCCACATTTGTCTCAAACTGGGAAAAAGTCACGCAATTCAGCTGTAAAGCTCAAAGTTGTACCATACTATATGCAGGAGGGCACTTTCCAATAAATTCTCTGGCCTTTTGTCTCTACCCCAATCAGCCTGGCACATATTGTGTCCAATATCATCCCAGGTTGCATGTTTTTGACACCTATCATGGTACTGGTCCAGATTGTTTTCCCATATTTTGGGATGGTCATGGACAAGAATGATGAGTCTCAACATCTATATGACATAGCATGATGGTGCAGCTACGAAAACAGGTTTAAATATAGGCCAAAGTAATAAAAATAATAACAATGTCCCAGTACCCAAAAATGTCCACAGAATTACCCTTAATGGATATATAATAATGAATGCCTCTGATTCTAGCCATTTGTGACCCTTGTTTCATTTTATCCTCCCTTTTTTGCCCCCATAATTATTTTGTCTCATTTTGTCGCACCACTTTTGCCCCATTTTATATATGGACCATTCTGTCCCTCCTTTATGTCCCCATAATTATTGTGTGCCATTTTCTCCCTCCATTTTTAACCCCATATAAAATATGGCCCTCAGTCCCTCAATTATTATGCACCCATAATTATTTTGTGCTATTACATTCCTTTTTACATGACTACTTTGCATTGCATTGGTCTTCCTGCCAGGGTGCATTTTTTGGGACAATAACAATTTAAGAGAGGTGCAGAACTTTCTAATTATTATGTTTCTAGTACAGTATCTGTTTTTTAAGAGACTCTTGTGTATAGTTTATCCCTTTGGGACATGGATGAAGTGACCTTTTGGTGGTGGCTTGGAAAGATTTCTTTTGTTCCCCTTTTTTTGGCAGCTTTGTTGTTGGTGAAGCATTTTTGACAATATGTAGCCCCTCTGGTCTTGTGGCCAGATCACATGAGCGTTTGCCAGTGCAGCATTCAGAAGTGTGTTCAGCACAAGCTGTTGACCATCTTCATCTGATTGCAGTTGCCAGCGTTTCCAGTAGTGAATTCTTTTGCTTGGAATATGGCTTGTGGTGAAATGTGTGGTGGTGTTTTAAATAATATATGGTCAACTTGCATAATTTTTTGCCCCCAATAGTGCCAATTGTAAAGAATTAAAAGAAGAAACTTGCTTAACAATGGCTGCAAACACTCTCCTTCTGCTGCTCCCAGTGTTGATGTATGTGACAAGTTCTCAAGTCCAGCACTCCTGTCTGAACTGCCGTTAAAAACTGCCCCATTGATTTCAGTGAGATCCGTCTGGCAATAACGGCGGCCATAGTTAATTTTTATCACCTAACGAAATGCAAAGTAAATGAACAAATGAGAAATCTGTATCAAATCAACATTCGGTGTGACCTCTCTTTGTCTTTAAAACCACATCAGTTCTTCTAAGTACGCTTGTACACAGTTTTTGAAGAAACACACCAGGGAGGTTGCTTCAAACATCTTGGAGAACTAACCACAGATCTTCTATGGATGTAGGTTCTTCATGTAATCCTAGACAGATTTAATGATTTTGAGATCAGCAATATCATCACTTCCAATACTCTTGTTCTTCTTTACACTGAATATAGTTCTTAACTGACATTGGCTGTATGTTTGGGGTTGTTGTTCTTCTTCAGAATAAATTTGAAGCAAATCGGATGTCTCCCTGATCATATTGCATGATGTATAATTTATGTATAATGCAGGCTAATGTGACGACTTACGCCGTCTAAGACCCAGTGTAAAAGGTCACGATGATGTCATTGCAATCTTCTAAAACATTAGGGTGGGGACAGGAAGCTCTGGCATCAACTGTAGCCGCCTGAGGCAAAATGCAGCCCTGGTTGTTGCTCTGTCTTACTTTCTTATGAGGGGGCCCCACACTATTGTGTGGTTTGTGTGGTGGTAAAGAAGGCCATGGTCAATAGTATCTATAACCTGGAAAACCCTTTTAATGTTACACTAATGGATTTCAAAACTAGGGAATGCTAATAGACGCAAATTTTAATAGCCCGGAAACTACTGCTTTAACCTACATACTGTATAAGTAATTAGTTGCTGGGCTTTAGCAATGTATGTAGATGTTTTACAGTTCATTTGATACCCTCCCTGAATCATTACAGCGGCAGTCCGGGGACGCCGATGCTCTGCTCATCCACTCCAGTCTTTCAGTCTCCTCTCCTTTCCGTTGGGTCCAGCCTGTGCTTTGCTATGGCCTGTTGCTTGCTGGCTTGGGCTCTCTTGCTCTCATTCCAGCTCTTGAAGTGCATGCAGCCTAATCTTCACCAGCCGATGGCTAGCAACCGTGGGATACTTAACCCTTTCCTGACGCAGCGATTTTCCATTTTTGCGTTTTAGTTTTCTTCTCCCTGCATTCCCAGAACCATAACTTTTTTATTTTTCTTTTCACATAGCCATATGAGGACTTGTTTTTTGTGGAACAAACTGTACTATCTAATATTGTATAGGATGTAGGGGGAAGGTGGAAAATTCCAAATAGGGTGAAATTGGAAAAAAAGAAAAAAAAAAACTAAATTCCGACACAGCTTTATGCTTTTTTTATGGCATTTACTATGCGGTAAAACTGACTTGTGCTCTTCATTCTTCAGGTCAGTACGATTACAGAAATATCACACAGTATAGTTTTTCTTGTGTTTTAATACTGAATGGAATTTTCTCCTATACTGAAATTGCTCTATTAAAATTCAGTGCTGCCACCTGCTGGCCTGAATTGTAATATACAAGTAATGAGCCTGGAAGCCTAGTACAGGCTCATTATTTACATCGAAAGCCTTCCTATTCTGCGCCTGGGGGAGGCATTCCTGCCCACAAAGCGCACGATTCTGTGTTTCTGGTCTCTCAGATGTTGTGGTCACATTTGACTGTGGCATCTGAGGGGTTAAATGTTTGCAGCCGACAATACCACCAATTGCAGACATTAGCCATGGATGTCTGCTGTATGAAACAGCAGGCACATGCTGGGGCGTACGTAGAAATCATTGGGCCTCATAGCAAGAATCTGAATGGGCCCCCTCACTACGCCTATTACCCAACACCCAATCAGATGAACACTTCACAAATCTGGCCTTTATGGAAGAGTGGCAAGAAGAAAGCCATTTCTCAAAGATATCCATAAAAAGTCTCGTTTACAGTTTGCCACAAGCCACCTGGGAGACACACCAAACATGTGGAAGAAGGTGCTCTGCTCAGATGAAACCAAAATCGAACTTTTTGGAAACAATGCAAAACAATATGTTTGGCGTAAAAGCAACACAGCTCATCACCCTGAACACACCATCCCCACTGTCAAACATACTGGTGGCAGCATCATGGTTTGGGCCTGCTTTTCATCAGCAGGGACAGGGAAGATGGTTAAAATTGATGGTAAGATGGATGGAGCCAAATACAGGACCATTCTGGATGAAAACCTGTTGGAGTCTGCAAAAGACCTGAGACTAGGATGGAGATTTATCTTCCAACAAGACAATGATCCCAAACATCTACAATGGAATGGTTCAAAAATAAACGTATCCAGGTCTTAGAATGGCCAAGTCAAAGTCCAGACCTGAATCCAATTAAGAATATGTGGAAAGAGCTGAAAACTGCTGTTCACAAACGCTCTCCATCCAACCTCAAAGAGCTCGAGCTGTTTTGCAAGGAAGAATGGGCAAGAATTTCAGTCTCTAGATGTGCAAAACTGATAGAGACATACCCCGAGCGACTTTCAGCTGTAATCGCAGCAAAAGGTGGCGCAACAAAGTATTAATGCAAGGGGCCGAATAATTTTGCACGCCCCACTTTTCAGTTTTATTATTACAAAAAAAGTTTAAATGATCCAATAAATTTTGTTCCACTTCACAATTGTGACCCACTTGTTGTCGATTCTTCACCAAACATTTGAAATGTGATATCTTTTTGTTTGAAGCCTGAAATGTGGCAAAAGGTTGAAAAGTTCCTGGGGGCCGAATACTTTCGCAAGGCACCGTATATCTTGAAGCCAGGTGAGCGCCTTCTGCTTGCCAGCGATACACTGGCCAGCGCAGCAGCAGACGCAGTGCCTGCGTCCTGGGAGCGCACAGCCGCCCTGCTGCTGGGAGGATCACGAAAAAGACAGGTCAGGGCGGGGGGGGGGGTTCACTGATATCGGCGATTCTGCGGCGCACGGGCTTTTGACCATGGTCACCCGGTCCTCACCTGTATAAAACTTACAGCAGGGCCCGCCAGCTTGTGTGTGTGCAGACAATGTAAGGGGAGGGGCATTCCGTGTCACGGGGCCCATAGCAGTGGCGTGGTCTGCCTATATTGGCGGTACGCCTCTGGGCACGTGGTAGCTATGGCACTTGATGTGCTACAGAGTGGGTGCCATCTTAAAAGACTTGATATCCATTATACATGTATGGCAGATATCGGGGAGAGGTTAAGGCACCTTCCATCAGACTGTTTTTCAGATTGCCTGTATTCTGCCTGCCATGACCTATCCAATGCTACAGTGTTTCACACCGGTGTCTCTTGAGAACCGTGGGTCGGCACTCACTTGAATAGAGACTACTGTGAGAGGTGGGGGCCTGGTGCTTCCCCTGCAGCAAAGTCCAGATATTTGTATAAAGGTTAAAAGATGAAAAACAGGTGGGGTGGTAGTGGTGGCCACTTAGATAACGTCTTTGGGAGTAGCCGCAAGACAAAGTGACACAGCTGGTCCACACTTGCTGCATAACATATATTCGCACACATTAACGAGAATATTGTTAAATATATATTTTCATAGAGAAAACAAATGTTCTTGTCGAGTGACAGAATATTATGCCTTACAGCAAAGATCATGCAGCAGAAACAGTTGCGGAGAGAACAACACGGGTTTGTGTATAAGTGAAGGCAATTAATAGCTAATTCCATAGAAGATTAAACATTCCATTAAAGCATTGCAGCTGGTAGGCAGAACGGCATTTTACCACCCTGTAGACACATGCAAGGAGAACATTATTTTGAGGTTTTTCTGCATAATGCAGTTAGCTAGTAAAATGACTAGTATATGTTGTCTAATAGACACATGCTTTTTGTGCATCCTATTAGGATTTTGAGGCATTTCAAAAAGTAGAGTTTGGTCTTTGTGGTCACTTACTGATGCCAGAGCAAAGAGCCACCACAAAAAATGTCTCTATTTTTGAAAGACTACAATCATCCATTCACATTATACTGACATTCAAAGGGTGGGAGGTAGAACTATGTTACCCGATGACAGAAAAATTAGGCCCATGAAAATGAGCATGGCTGATAATGGTAGCTGTGAACCAATTCTGTACTTTCTGTGGGAGAGCACAGGAGAGGGATTGCACACCTTGCCAATGCCAGTCTCCCTACTCTTCACTCCAGCTATAACATTACAAAACAACATACACCAGCTTCAGCTAACCATTGTCTGTAGCAGTGATGTGACGATGGCACTGGGATCACCTCTTTTTTTTTTTTAATTTATTTTACTAAAGTGCTGGGAGCCATGTAAAATAATAAAAAAGAGAGCTTGCCTGCCTTTCTGCACCTTCCCTAATTCCTTGGTGGTGCTCTATCATCTTGGCCTCAGTGGTGTACGACGCAAGACCACTGAGGCCATTGGAGTATAGCAGCAGTATACGAAACATCTCCACTGCAGCCAAAAAGTAGGTTACTGACTGCAGACCTCAGAAGATGAGAGATGGAGCTAAATTGGAGCAGGCACAGTAAGGGAGGCAAGCTCTTAACTAAAATAAAAAAACAACCCTTTTAATTAACAGAATCTGCTAGAATAAAAGTCCATATTCATACTAGTCCTAATAAAACTCCACAAAATGTATATTTGTACTACTTTCCCTAGCCCCTACCCAATGTTTTCTGCAGTTTAGCATAGTCCAAGCTGCTGACTGTTTTTCTTTAAGAGTAAAATTGACCTTAGACATTTGTTAACAAATCCTGCTGATTTTGATGGGATCTACTGACTATTTTACTTTTGTGTGAGCAGTTGTTCCCTTGCTTCATGTTTGCTGCCAGGTGAGAATGGAAATGAATCAACCAAGATGGATTTGTCCAGTCCATTTGTTCTGTTTCCCCCTAGATAAAAAAGTGGATGTGAGCAATGCAGCAGTATCATTCATGGTCACTACCCAGTACAGAACTGTGCTAATCCAGTTCCTCTTTTATAGCGCAGCAGCTCATTCAAATAGCTGATCAGAGGGAGTATAGTGAGTTGGACCTCCACCGTTCTAATATTGCTGACCTATCCTAAGGGTAGGACATCAATAATACAGTCCCAGAAAACCTGTTTAAACAAGATAACAAGATGTATGTAGAGAAGAATCAAATTCAATGATGAAGATTTGTGCAGCACATTTAACCCAATGAATGAGTCAATTGTAGGATCCCATTGTCTGAATACAACATATGGTTTTAGGTCCCTAAATGTAAGCTACATAAATGCACTGACAGGTGCACAGGATTTGATCCTGACATCTCTACCTTCATCTGTGTCTTACATGCTGCAAAGAAGGTTTTATGTGTTCTGTGGTCAGTGACAGTTGAAGATCATGTAATCTGAGAGCCAGCCACTAGATGTAGATGTTGGACCAGAAACATCTTCGTCATTGTAAATCTGAGCAATGCTGGTAAAAAAACACTAATTTTCTGTGCCGAAAGAGGGGATTTGAGCTAATGTTGTGGAATTTATGTTTTTCTTCTCACTGCTCAGTGACATTTTTTCATCGGCTGATGACAGTAGACAGCAAGGATTAGAAAATAAATACATGGGGAACCAAACAAGCCAGAATGTTGAGTGGTCCCATTTCAGATGCTGGACAGAAGAGTCTAGAGAGGGGGCTTCCAACTCCTGCTGGCACAATATCAAACTCCTCCCAGAAAACAGAGCATCAGTAATGGGTTTGGAAAGCATCTGAAGGGACTAAATTAAATCAGTATGAAGGCAGTGCAGTATAGGGCACAGGAATTTGAAGCGAGGTGAGAATTAAAAAGAGGGAATTTTTCTTTCAGAAAGTGAACACAAGAATTTGAATCAGATTCAGAAGACTGAAGGGGATCTTTAGAATATGCAGCGCTTGGAGACTGCTAGATCAAGGAGTGAATCAAGACCAGTTGCAGGATGTTGGAGTATACAAATATTACCTGCTACATTTCATCCGAATGTTTCTCTAAGTGTAGACGAGACAAGCCTAGGAACGCAAGATCACCCATAATGCCATGAAGCCAGCCAATCCGCAGGTAGGCATCCTCTGTGATGTCACAACCTTCTAAAACCCTCAACCCATAGAAGAATATTAGAGAGGGAGAGTGCAGAGATAGTACAGGGTGGGTGCAGGTAGACTTATTAATCCTGCATTTACTTATTCCTGCATCAGCCATCAATGTAATTAAATACCAATAAGATGGAAACCTTTATTATTCCAGTGCCAATGTGCCAACTAATACCCTCCAGTCTGCACTCCGAAGGGGAACCAGGTCTTAATGATGACCATCCTTATCTTTTGCTGGCTTTAATTCTTTCCAAATCATCCTTCAAAGTCTCCATGTCCTAGAAAAGTCAGCAAGATGCAGAGAGAGGAGGAGCTGGATGTTACTGATGACATATTCTCATCGATATAAGATGATGTGGAAAAGGAGGAAAAGCAGATGACAGAAGAAGGACACCCACCTGTAGGGCAGTAGAGCACTGGGGTTGAAGAAGTGGGTATGCCAGAGCTGATTAATATTCAGTGTTTACTGTAAAATAACCTGTAGGAGATTGCATGCCAGAACAGCAATAATATGCATATTTTGCCCCCCAAGCCTAACCAGCCAAACCCCATACCAGCAATAGCTCATGTTTAAAGGTGCATTAAAGGTGCTACGCGGCCATTAACAATGAACCACGCGGCTAATTGGCCATTGGCCCCTCATAGTAATAGTGCTCCTCAAAGTCCCACCAATAGTAATTCCCTTCTAGAATGCCCTCATTAGTAAAACAGCCCCCTACAGTGCCCCCAACAGTGATAATGCTTCACAAGACTGCATCCATTAGTAGAAGAGCCCTCCAGTATTACTAATGCCCTCACAGAGCCCCCAGTAGAAAAAGGCCCCCCTATTGTTCCTCCAGTGGTAAGAAAGCTCTCTACAGACCCCTCAGTAGTAATAAGGCCCCCCATAGGGCTCTTAGTAGAAATAAGGTGGATCTTTAAGTCCCTCCTATAGAGCCCCCAGTAGTAATTAGAATGCCTAATCTCCCTTGGATTTAAAATGCACCCACAGTTCCCCCAGTATTTATAATACCCCTACTGTTACAATGCCCCCCTGCAGTGCCCTCTGTAGTTATATTCCTCCCTCTACTATACAGTCGCATGTAAATAACATCACACCATCTCTCCTGCCCCCTCCAAAATACAGTCCCAGATAAATAACATCCCTCTCTATCTACAGCCCATCCAAAATACAGTCTTATGTAAATAACATCACTTCCCTCCCTTCAGCCCCTCCAATATACAGTCCCATGTAAATAACATCCCCCCTTCACCAGCCGCCTTCAACATACAGTCCCATGTAAATAATATCCCCTCCCCAGCCGCCTCCAACATGCAATCCCATGTAAACAACATCGCGCTCTCAACATTCAGTCTCATGTAAATAACATCACTTCCTCCCCCCAGCCTCCATTCAATATACAGTCCCATGTTAATAACATCCCTCTCTATCTACAGCCCCCTCCAAAATACAGTCCCATGTAAATATCACTTCCCTCCCTTCAGCCCCTCCAATGCACAATACCATGTAAATAACATAACTCCCTCCCACAGCCACCATCAACATACAGTCCCTTGTAAATAACATCACCCCTTCCCACAGCAGCCTTCAACATACAATCCCATGTAAATAGCATCACTCCCTCCCACATCCGCCATCAATATACAGTCCCATGTAAATAACATCACTCCCTCCCACATGCGCCATCAACATACAGTCCCATGTAAATAACATCACCCTGCCCCAGCCACCTCCAACATGTAAACTCATGTAAATAACATCACCCCCTAAACATTCAGTCCCATGTAAATAACATCCCTCCCTTTAGCCCTAACATACAGTCCCAGTTAAATAACCACAACTCCCAGAATTGCTCTGCCTCTCCCTTCACTTCCTTCTCCTAATGTAGCAGACATCAACACAGCTTCTTCCTCTTGGAATTCTCCTCTTCACTGCTGACCTCTCCTGTAGTGGTCACATGATGGTGACATCATCATAGGTCCTCAACCACTGCCTGTTTTACTGGTCACATGACCTTTGAAGTCATCACAGGTCTTTCAGCTTTTCCAGTGCATTATACTCAATTGTCTTGCCGTCCTGAGGACAGCAATACAGCTGTATCTAGCAGGCAGGCAGTACATTTGGGGCCTGGAAAAAAACATCCGGAGCCCAGGACCCAAATGTTTTAACCTAGCAACACCTCTGAGATTTTATATTTATTTGGGTTAATAAAACGGCTGCTGTGGTCAATTCAATTCAACTGTGAGTCTGTGTCTTTCTTGGGGTAGTAAGTAGTTGAGGGAAAGCCACAAGCTAGTAACTAAGACCAGTGTCATGCATTACACAGACAGCTCATTGGTTTGATTAGGCTTTTCAATTCTTTCTTGTAGGAAAATCGAACACTTATTTTCAGGTTTATCGCAGATTACAGCTGATCACTGGAGATCTGATCAGGATAAAACTTTTGGATCAGCTTCTTGTTGAGCAACACTTTGTCCAAGTAGAGAATGTCAAAAGCCGAGAACCCCTCAGTTTCTCAAAGAACGTGACGTTAGGCAGAATACTTGAAAGTGAAGCATAAAATACTGCAGAAATAAATAAATGTTCACCATTCGATTTGTGCCATGGATTTTCAATTGCACATTCTGCACATTCGGCTGATCCCATGAGCCACGAATATAAATTGTGGCAAGAACAAGCATATCAATTCTTTTTTCCACAGTGTATATTTCCTATTTAAATTGAATGACAGTTATGATTAGGCATTTTTTGTTTGCCACAAAAATTTCAGTGCATAAAAGATGCTGAAAAAAACTATTCAAAATCTGGTATCACCTGTTAAAATGTAGGGCAGTAACGGAAATTGTCCATAGATTCTAGTAAACGCAGTGCCCCTACATTTATCCAGTGTGGTAGTGGTGGAGGGGTCTGGCACTGAAATCCTGTTGCAGACAGCCGCCAATAGGGGGATAGAGGGGGCTCAATGCAAAGAAATTATTACAGCTTCCATGGCAGGGAATGGAATCTGGATATTTTAATTTGGACTGAACTCCCCTAGTGGTGGCTGCAGGAGAGTTATCAATGTATTTATTGCAGTTATCTGATATAAATACATTGATTAATATGGTGTTCAGAATGAGCGCCATATTTTAGAAGTACCTCTTCAACTTTTTCCAACATAAAACCTGGATAAAGTGGGCCAGGCTACAGGTTTTTATTTTTATGAAAATTTCTTCCAGTTAAATTTAATAAAAATGTAAATTCATCAGAAATATGTGGTGCTGCACTTTGCATTTTGCATTGCCTGGCAATGAAATTTTTTTCTATGGGGCCCTATAAGAGCTGTGCATGTCCCTGCACCTACCAGCTCCATATAATGTATCTTTTGGTTGACTGTGGTTACACAGTTATTACATGGCATTGTTCTGCCAGATTTCTACTGCACGCCAATGTAAAACTACCGTCAAAATGATTTTAATGAAAGATTAGCTCTTAGAATATCAAATAAGATTTTTTATGGCAATGTATTAAATGCAGAAATTGAAGCAACAGTACTTAATGGTATTCTTCTGCCCAAAGCACAAAATGAATGGGCTTGTTAAATCTATTTCTTTTTTTTGCATGCAGATGATATTAGTAAAAGGCTTCCAACAGACAACTAAAGACACCATTAAAGAATACCTATATGGAGAGATAAAAGGAATAGATAAAAGAACAGATGACAAGGACGATCATGCAATGAATAGTAAATTAACTTAAAGGGGCATTCCCTTATGTTAGGTGTTAGGTTATCCTCTATCCACAGGATAGGGCATAACTATTAGATTGGTGGGGTCCTACCTCTGAGATGCCAACGAGCATGAGAACTGGACCTCATATCACGTTTAGCCCAACAAAATGAACAGAGTGGCCAGTCATCATGTGCACAGTCATTCCATTCATTTCTAAGTGAGTTCCATAGATAGATCCATTTGAACACAAATTTGTCATAGAATGGCATTATATAACATAGATACCTTTGTTTGTCATATGTTTGTGTGTAGACTTCTAGAAAAATGGGAAATTCATCATTCACAGGATGGATATACATTTCTTCTTAAAGGGTTTCTGTTACCAGTTTTTTCGGTATGAATCAGGCTGACATTAGAGATGTGCTAATGTCACCTGATTCCAAATATATATGTGTTTTATTTACTGGTGCCCCCATTTTTATATATATATATATTCAATGATGTCATGACCATGTGATCAGTCACATGGTTTAGGAGGAGACAGGCTGTTTGTGTGATCCTAACCATGTGACTGATCACATGGTCATGACATCATTGAAGGTCCTTAAAAGCTATGGTGAATGAAGTGTTTCTTCTCTGCCTGGTCCTGTCAATCAACAGAGCCTCTAGGAGCAGAGGTAACGCCCCTTGCACCTAGGAGCCTTATTAGCATAAAATAAAAGTTCATTTTATATAAAAATGGGGGCACCAGTAAATAAAACAGATATATATTTGGAATCAGGTGACATTAGCACATCTCTAATGTCAGCCTGATTCATACCGAAAAAACTGGTGACAGAAACCCTTTAAAGATACACTTCCCTAAAATAAGGGCCTACACAGATCTCACATGGTCCCATAGCAAAATGTATTGTGGATCCCCCTGCCCCACCCAGTTTCCTAGTATGTTTGCATCAATCACTCCCAGGCAATGCAAAGCACAACTCCCCAGATTTCTGATAAATTTTCTGTTTTATTAAATGGAAGAAATTTTAATTAATAAAATGGTAAACAAAAAAGTTCCCCTCCACCTCACCCACTCTATCTGACTTTTATATCATAATTGATGCGTAACAAATATGGAGCTCATCCTGAACAACATATTTCTCAAAGTATTTACACATTTTTTCATGTTTAAGAAAAATTTCTAAAATCCTGCAATTTTCATACTGACCACTAGTCTTCATAATATGTAGAGACTTCTTGTTCTGTACAATTAACTAGCCATCTCATTATCACAGAAAGAATTACAATGACAATTGTAATTACTACTCTATATAGATAATATATACATAATAGGTGATATCACAGCTTATCTACTCAATCCTGAACTGTACACAAAGCATGCCAAGAAAACTCTCCCTTGTAAGCCCATGAAATCAGCTTCTGTCCATTCTGTCTATGACCCATGTGGTTGCTGTCAAAGAACAAGAAGCCTTGACGTATTTTAGGCCTAGTGGCCATTGTGAAAACTAGATGATTTTAGATTTTTAAATAAAAAATCTAAATAGCAATATGGAAAATAAAAATAAATTAGCAAACATTCTAAAAATATGTGTTTAACATAAAAACTTTATTTAAACAATAAAGTCATTTTCTGATCACACATTCCATTTAATGTTACTTACACCTCCACCAATTCCATAATGGCTCCCATGTAGATTTAATTTAGATTTAATATCCCTCTCAAAGCTTTGTGCTTAAAACACTTACCCATGCTCTTATGTAGGTATCCTATTATTACTCTTTAAAACAAATAAAAATAAAACTAATTAAAAAACATACGGTAGTCCTTTGTCTACAGGTAATAGGGCTACTCCTCTCACATTGATAGGATTTAGAATTGCTCATGAAAAATGCTTTGGCTTCTCCAGATTTCTTGAATTCTTTTTCTAAAATACTTTTTTGAGCAAAATAACCAGAACTGCTATGTAACAAGCCACTAGAACAAATGGCAAGGCCACTAAGTGTAAACCACTAGGCCACCAGGTACTGGCCACTTAATATATACAGTGGTCCTGTAATCGATAGGGTGCCAGAGGTACCGAGATTGAGCTTGTAGCTTAGAAAAGAGGATTTGATAACCTCAGGATTTAGATGTGTCCCAGGATTCAATCTAATCTCAGGACTAAGTATCACCAAGCACAACTAAATAAATATAGTGTACCTTTATTCTTAGTAGACAACCATTTCCCAGGTGAACAAGTGAGGACCCTTCCTGCAGGTTTGACGTTAGTTATAATTTTATTTTCTTTCGTCATGAACTATCTCCATTAGTCAAATTTCTATTCTTATGATTCTCTAGCAATAATTACGTAATTATCCAATTAAAGACATTCTTCCAGGGTACAGGAGTTATGATGCAAATTACAGCATTTACATGAGGCTACAAAACAGATGAGAAAATTGGAAAACTATTGTAGTTAAGGCCATAAGCAAGAAGAGAATTTTAAGCTAAAGTATCACAGTAGGTAATTTGTATTGCGAGTGAGACGCCTTCTGTTTAGTGTTGATTAAAATAAACTCTGACGTGTGCGACATTATAAACAAATTATGAAAAAGCCAGTATATACACAGTATACACAGTGCTATATAATAAGGCAGAAATGTGTAAAGGTTTATCTGTTCAAAACAGCTACATAGTCATGGACTTCCTTATTATATATATATATATATATATATATATATATATACTGTAAAGTGAGAGAAAAGTGAGGTGATAAGTGGCAGTGCGTCTTATAGTCTGAATGCTAATTTCCATTATGGCAGTGGTCATCAGCATGCAAGAGGTGCAGTGAGCGGTGAGGGAAGCACTGTGAGGCTGTACTCATCCTCCCTTGTCTTCTTTTGGGCCTTGCTCTGCAGTGTGTCCTGATTGTGTATAGCGTCAGGACATAATAAATGTAGGCACGCACTATGACCTGACGCTGTGCGACATCAGGTCACAGTGCAGCATGGGCCTGAAGAAGACCAGGGACTGGTGAGTGAGTGGCAGGAAAGTCTGGAGCAAACGAGGTAAGTTTATTTATTTATGTTATAATGTCTGATCTGAGGTCTGATGGGGGTCTGATCTAAGTCTGATGGGGGTCTGATCTGGGGTCTGATGTCTGATTGGGGTCTGATCTGAAATCTGATGGGGTTCTGATCTGAGGTCTGATAGGGGTTTCATCTGATGATCTGAGGCTTGATGGGGGTCTGATCTGAGGCTGATTGGGTCTGATCTGAGGCTGATGGGTCTGACCTGAGGCTGAAGGAGCAAGGGGGCCTGAGGGTCTGAACTGAGGCTGATGGAGCTTGGGGGTCTGAATGTCTGATCTGAGGCTGATGGAGCTTAGGGGTCTGATGAGAGTCTGATCTGAGGTCTGATGAAGAATGGTGGTCTCCTCTGAGGTCTGATGAAAAATATTTTTTTCCTTATTTTACTCCTCCAAATCCTAAATGTGTCTTATATTCTGGTGTGTCTTATAGTCTGAAAAATCCAGTACCTGTGGAGCCGTGTCACCTGTGAGAACTGTGCAAAGGACATTTATATAACATCTGCCAGTCCATTGCATGCTGAGAACTGTAATTTATGTGCTTAATCTTAATCCTTCAATAAAGAACTGCTGTGGTGTTAACCTGGCTTCATTATTTTCTGCACATCCATGCTGCACCAACATCTGCACCTGCACCAAGGGACCCTGCCTTGCACCTCAAAACCTTCAACATCAAGGGCACCTCAACTGATATCAGGACAGGAGGCCCCCAAAACCAGAGAGTGCTCTGAAGGGACAAAAAAGTGTGCCCTTCCCATCACTGCATGGCCCAGGAAAGTGACAGTGTGAGTACTGTGACCATTCTTGCTATTATCACTCCTATTCTCTCCTCTGCTCTCCGCCTCCTGGGTCGCTACACTGTCCCCATATACATCTCCCATAGTTAACACTTTTGGCACTCAGTGTAAATATATTATGATTTAGTCATACTATGGTGACAGATGTGCGTTGGAAGATGGGAGAGGAAAGCTATTATAAGTGATGGATAGAGTTGAGCGAACGTGCTCGTAACGAGCACTGTAGTGCTCGGATCCCCTGCGCTCGCATGGGCGCAGCCATCCGGATCCGTCCTCCTCACCTGACTCATCCGGATGGCTGCGCCCATGCGAGCGCAGGGGATCCAAGCACTACAGTGCTCGTTACGAGCAAGTTCGCTCAACTCTAGTGATGGAAGCTGCTGGTAATTCTGTCTTTCAAAAACAGAAAGTTCAGCCTTCTCTGCTCCACACACCTCTACATGTTGCACTTAAGCCTCTTGCATTTTAACTACTTCAAGACCAGGCAATTTTCCATTTTTTTCATGTTCGTTTTTTACTCCCAGCCTTCCCAAAGCCATAATTTTTATTTTTCCATTCACATAGCTGTATGAAGGCATTTTTTGTGAGACAAATTGTATTTTAGCATCATTTACATCATTTTAGCATACAATGTAGTGGGAAGCGGGGAAAAAAATCCAAATGAGGGGGAATTATAAAATTAAAAAAAAACAGTTCCGTCACAGTTTTATGGGTTTTGGTTTTTGAGCATTTTCTATATTGTAAAAGTGACCTGTTATTTCCATTCTCTGTCAGTACAATTTTAACGATACCACACATGTATAGTTTTTCTTGTGTTTTAATACAGAAAAAATAAAAAACTTTGGAAAAAAAACAAAATTCTCTTTGCATTGCCATATTCTGACCCCCATAACTTTTTTATTTTTATGTGTACGGAGCTCTGTGAGGGCTCATTTTCTGTGGGGCAAACTATACTTTTTAATGATACTATTTTGGGATGTATAACTTTTTGATCACTGTTTATTCAATTTTTTGTTGGGGGCAAAGCAACTAAAAAACAGCCAGCTGTACATTTTGACTTTTTTTCTGTTTCGCTGTTTGCCACATGGGATAAATATATTTATATTTCAATAGTATGGGCTTTTTCGCACGTGGCGATGCCCATGATTTTTTTTTAATATATAGTTTATATATTTTGATTTTGGGGAAAGGGGGTGATTTGAATTTTTTTTTTTTTTCAATATTTCACTTTTTTTCTTTTCTTTTTCTTTGACACTATAGTATATAACTATAACTATTACACTATAGTTCCTATAGGGAACTATAACAAGTAATCATCAGATTGCTTTTATCATAGACTCCAATGCTTTAGCAGAATTACACAAATTTTGTTGCTAAAGGTCTTTTGGAAAAATCTGCGATTTTTCCCTGCTAATGTCACTTTTCCGAACTGGTGGGAAAAGGGGGCATGGTATGGGCAGGGAAGATGGCGTGGAAAATGGTCTTAAACTGTTTAATGCATCTCACACAGCTGGCGGTACCAAGCTCCAAAGTTATGCAGAGGCCTGCGCCTCTACATAGCTTAGGCACATCGACCGCCAGTGCAGGGGGATTAAGACCGGCATCTAAATCGTCGGTCTTAATAAATGACCCCCTAAGTTCCTATGGAGCTCTGCCACAGGCAGGCTCGCCATAGGAAATAATGTGCGATAGCATCTTGTCACTCAGGAGGACAGAGAGTGCCACGCACTCCTGGTCTTTAACCTCCCAGATGCCATGGTCACAGTTGACGGCGGCATCTGAGGGGTTTAATGTGTGCAATTAATGTTATGGCGCTCATGAGATGGCGCCATATTTAAAGTCCTTACGTAAATTTACATGAGGAAGTCGGGAAGGGGTTAAATACACTTATGCTGCAGTTTTTCTATTTGTAATAAGAGACTATTTTTACTTTAACCATTTTCTTATTTGCCTCCCTGTAATTACGTTTGAGATTATTGTCTTGCTGCGTGACCCAACTGCGCTGCTGACAGATGGCATGATATTCTCTACAGAGCTGTCTGATGCATCATGCCTTCTTCAGTGATGGCAAGTCATCCCAGTCCTGTTTTAGAACAGCTACACCCAGTGCACTGAACAGTTTGCATGAGGCAGCTATGAAGTTGTGTTTTTAGGGAAAGAAGGATATTGCAGAGAGCAGAACGTTTCAAAAATGTTACATAGGCATATAATTGGGGTACTCTTTAGTTTGCTCTAATACCCATATATAGTGTTATGCACCTTCTGATGTCCTTATTCCCTATAAGAACTTCCATCTAATGTGCTCAGTGCTGGTAAGAAGAAGTCACTTCTAAGGTGTGCTGATTCATGTTGGCTGGTATTTTCAATAGCAAGAAACGCTTTTCTGTTCATGTAAAGAGGATCCAAGTAGTGGAACAGCTACTGAGCATGTATGACCATTGATGCTTTAGGTGGACATTCTGAAAAGGAATCAAAATAATAGCTCTCGTACATAAGTATGTACCAGTAATATCTAGACACAGGAACATTTTTGTTAAATTGTTCCAATGGAAGAATTTTTATGTTTTGCATGATCTAACAGAGAAATAAATATTTACTCATCGAATAACACCTTTAAATATTGATAACATAAGTACCTTTGATGTGGAAAAAATATTTTTGCGTATGTTCATGGTTACCTTGAGTAAAAAGGTTGCACTAACCTTTAGTCTGCAATCTCCATTCCTGCATCCCTTGACTCAATTTGCAACCTGGTCCTAGCTTCAGATTTCTCTTATGTGGAAATGTGCTCCCATATACACATGATAGATGTGAGGTTTGTGTCTCCAGGATGCTGCTGCCTTTACTAGTTTTCAAGAATCAGTACAGCTTCATTCTTGGATTACCCTGCCCTTCTACAGGCCATGTGTGATTCACCTCTTCAGACCCTCCTGGCTATGGGTGCTCTGCTTTCTCTTTAAAGTTGTACACAGCCTATCTGATGCTACTCCTGTAAACCGCCTTGTGTTTGATTTACTTCCTACAGTATATACGCCTATATGAGGTGTCCTTCTTGGATGTTTTCTCCCCTCCCTTCTCCACTCTGATCTGCCTCTACAATCTACTCCAATTCCCTTCTGCTGTCTCTAACATTGGGAGAAGGGAAGGGGAGAGCAGACAGTGCAGTCCGAACAGGAGCAGTGCTCTAATGGATTTATGTGAGATTCATTAGCACCAGAAGAACGTTGCAGATGCAAGATGGTAGGACATTTTTAATTAAGACTTTTTAGAAGGTTGCTTCATTTTGCATTTAAGAAGCTAATGAGCAATTGAACTTTTTCTTTCATCTAAGCTGACCAGCAGCACAAGAAGGTGCTATGATTGCATTTTATTTAGTCATCTCTTACACCTACATTTATAACTCGATCATTGCCTTTGTTGATACATTAAGATCGAGGGCTGTGGTAGTCATCATCTTGAAACAGACCCTTACATTTGTGGAAATGTTCTTCACTGTGAATGTCACTTTCAGAGTGGGCAATGACGTAACATGGCAGATTTATCATGCTTGTGCTCTGTATACCTTACTGTGACCTTACTGGTTTATAACACATAATACATAATGTCTGGGACAGCATTTTGATGACTGCACTATAAATTATCCAGGTATTATTGATAAAGCTATAAATCCTCCCAGGCAGTGCTTGGGTTTGACAGACTTTCAGAATGATGATCTTTCACAGCTGCCACCTTCCACTGCACACATCAACTGACACAGCCAAAGACATAATGTGAAGAACTATTCTTCTTACAAGACAATCCCTCTTGTACACTTAAACCTCATGACTAGTCAAAAATGTCTATACCAAACCACTCAATTTTGTGAGAGACATATTTGGGGACATTTACCAACAGTTTTATGCCACTATTGTGGTGTAAAAAAGGCACAGCATACGTATGTGCACCATAATTTTCAACTTTTGAAGCTTCTCGACACTTTTTTAAAGTGCTGAGGAAAGAGGGTGTGGCTTAGTGGGGGGGGGGGCTTTGCCTTGCCCGCCAAATTTACTATACCTTTAGCCAGAAAGTGGTGTAAATTATAGCTGAAATCTACACCAGCCTGTAGCTGGCATAGACATCATTACCTGGCACATGGCAGGGTAGAGATGCGCCAAATTTATTAAGAGGCATCTGCCTCTTCATAAATTAGGCACATCACACGCCCGTGCAGGGAAATCAAGACTTTCATATGGGTATGCCAGTTTTGATAAATGGCCCTCATTATACCCTGTAGCACTGCATTCTCCATGCTAAACATAAAGGGGGAGATTTATCTCTCCTAGCACCATAAAATTAACTTTTGCAACTTTTTAAATGTGAAAATGGCAGTTTTACGTCGCCCTCACCACTTTTAAGAAATGAGTCATGGCTAGTCACTACGACAAATTTATCTTCATTCACACCACTTTTCTGGCACATATGAAACCAGAAATCTACTGCAGCTCAGAGCTGCCTTAGATTTCTGTTTAGGTGCACAGACTGAGGCTCGGTGCACACGGAGTATGTGCTTCATTTATGACGAGGTGTGTGGCAGGGGATATCAAGACTGATGCAGAAAGCTCCTGTCTTGATAAATTTCCCAAAGCTTCCAAAAGCTTTAGAAATCTAGAATAAACAAGGTGGGGTTCAGTATGAAGAATTGATCCCCTGTATCTATCTTCTATTGCTTTAACTGGGGCAAAGCATTCATAGACTTTTTCTGTTGTAATAATGTCATTTTTAGCGACTTCACTGTATGAACTATATTCCCATATCCAAACCCAGATTTGAGGGATGTGAACGCTACATATGGATCTCTTGTGCGTGTGAGAATTTCACTTCAAATGATGTGACGAGCCCCACGAGTCTGTAGTTGGCTCGGTGCAAGCTGACATTAATGTCCCTATCCTCCTCCTTCCTCCTGCTGCTGGTTTTGCTCTGACATTTCAGGATAATCGAGCTTGTTATGAGGTGTATTCACTGCACGCATTCTCATATATCAGCTGGTAACATGTGGGGGGCTGTCAGCGCTCCGTGCTGAAATCAGTCTGCATGCAAGACTACACAGTGTGCATAAAACCTAAAATTTGGAACAGCATTGGTCCACACAATGGCCAAGTCCTTGAAATCTCCCCTGTTAGAGATGGAACTAGTAACTGAATGAGCAGTCAGAGGCCATCAGCTGCTCAAAATGAAACAGATGCTTGGGCAACCTTCTCTGGGGGTCATTCCGAACAAAACATAGGGGTCTGGGTATAGAAGTAAAACAGACAGACGGGCAAGGATTCCTACAGGACCGCTCATTATTAAAAGTTTTACTGCACAGCTCAATGAAGGATTCTGATGCCTTAATATGAAGTCGAATGGAATGCTTCCTGTAGTAGCCACAAATGTTCCATAGACTTTGTGATTTTCATTGTGACTTTCTACCTTACATAGTAACATAGTAACATAGTTTATAAGGCCGAAAAAAGACATCTGTCCATCCAGTTCGGCCTGTTATCCTACAAGTTGATCCAGAGGAAGGCAAAAAACCCCTGTGAGGTAGAAGCCAATTTTCCTTACTTTAGGGGAAAAAAATTTCTTCCCGACTCCAATCAGGCAATCAGAATAACTCCCTGGATCAACGACCCATCTCTAGTAACTATAACCTGTAATATTATTACCTTCCAGAAATACATCCAGGCCCCTCTTGAACTCTTTTAGTGAACTTACCATCACCACCTCCTCAGTCAGAGAGTTCCATAGTCTCACTGCTCTTACCGTAAAGAATCCACTTCTATATTTGTGTACAAACCTTCTTTCCTCCAGACGCAGAGGATGTCCCCTCGTCACAGTCACAGTCCGGGGGATAAATAGATGATGGGAGAGATCTCTGTACTGACCCCTGATATATTTATACATAGTTATTAGATCTCCCCTCAGTCGTCTTTTTTCTAAAGTGAATAAGCCTAATTTTGATAATCTTTCTGGGTACTGTAGTCCACCCATTCCAGTTATTACTTTAGTTGCCCTCCTCTGAACCCTCTCCAGCTCTGCTATGTCTGCCTTGTTCACAGGAGCCCAGAACTGTACACAGTACTCCAGTTGTGGTCTGACTAGTGATTTGTAAAGTGGCAGGACTATGTTCTCATCATGGGCATCTATGCCCCTTTTGATGCAATCCATTATCTTATTGGCCTTGGTAGAAGCTGTCTGACACTGGTTTCTGCAGCTTAGTTTGCTGTTCATTAAAATCCCTAGGTCCTTTTCCATGTCAGTGTTACCCAGTGTTTTACCATTTAGTATGTACTGGTGACTCGCATTATTCCTTCCTAGGTGCATAACCTTACATTTGTCAGTGTTAAACCTCATCTGCCACTTCCCTGCCCAAGCCTCCAGTCTATCCACCGAGGGGAGATCTAATAACTATGTATAAATATATCAGAGGTCAGTACAGAGATCTCTCCCATCATCTATTTATCCCCCGGACTGTGACTGTGACGAGGGGACATCCTCGGCGTCTGGAGGAAAGAAGGTTTGTCCATCTGTAGCAGTATACTGTCAGGGCTGTATTTAAGGTTCATGCTGCCCTAGGCACTCTCTGTGATGACGCCCCCCCCCCCAACGCGACCCATTCCCCCACGCCCCCAAATAGTAGCATAGTAGCCTCTCCTCAGTCCCCCCCCACCCCATAGTAGCCCCCTCACCCCACAGTAGCATAGTAGCCTCTCCTCAGAACCACCCACCCCATAGTAGCCTCGTTACCCCCACCCCCATAGTAGCCTCTTCTCACCCCCCACCTCATAGTAGCCTCTCCTCGTTACCCCACCCCCCATAGTAGCCCCCTCACCCCCATAGTAGCCTCCTCCCCCCACAGTAGCATAGTAGTCTCTCCTCAGTAGCCCCCCAACACCATAGTAGCCTTCTTACCCCACCCCCATAGTAGCCTCCTCCTGGACTTATTACAGTGACCTATCCTCCCCCCAACCCCCTGGATACAGAAAATGGTCCTCTGCCAAGCCAATTAACCCCGCCCAACTACCCCACCATCCCCATACACCCAACTACCCTCAGTCTGTACCCCCCACCCCCTATCCAACCTAATCCAGCCCATCCAATCAACCCCCCTTTCTAATTACTACTGTATCTAACCTTAGACACCCCCAGCATCAAATCACATTGTAAATTTACCTGACGTGACAGTGTAGCGCTCTGCTGTGTTCTCCAGTCCGGTCCTCTCTTCACTTCCTGGCGTGAGAACGGCGGCGGCGTGACGCTGGACGTCATTGGAGCAAGCAACAGAAAGATGTGAGTCTGCTCCAATGAAGAGACAGCTACTGGAGAGGGAGGAGCGATCCAGTCCTCAGCGGGCGCCGGGCGGCAGACTGCAGCAGTAGAGGGAGCCGAGAGGGACAGCACGGCGCCGGTTACGTATGATTGTATGCAACTATCTGTGCACAGTACCTCCCACCTAGGGGCGTAGCTAAAGGCTCATGGGCCCTGGTGCAACAGTTTAGCTTGGGCTCCCCCCCCCACACACACACCTGCCGCTGGTGCACCTAGCTTTTCTGATGCCCAAGGCAAATATTGAAACGCCCCCATGCCAAATTCTCAACCTAATCCCTTCCCTCCAGTCCTACTGTTAAAGGGGTTGTCCTCTTTTTACTACTAATGACCTATCCTCATGATAGGTCATCAATATCAGATCGGCTGGGGTCCACCGGCACCCTGATGATCAGCTGTTTGAAGAGAGAGCAGAGCTCATATGAGAGCTGCTTTCTCTGCTCTGTTCACCTGCTTGCCATAGAATTTGCAGTGAAGAGCAGTAAACAGAGCAGAGAAAGCAGCGCTCGTACAAAAAAAAAAAAGACAACCCCTTCAAAGACAGACTTGGAAAATATTTCATACAGCACTACAGAGCATACAGGGTCAACAGGGTCATACAGAACCACATATGTACCTCTTACATCCAGTGACTTCTCTTCTCTGAGGACGTTTTCTTTCCTCTTCTTCTGTCAGACCAGGCCGCCATGGTGACTTCTTCCAGCTATGCCTCGTCTCTGAAGAGTTCAACAAACAGACATCTTACTTTCCTACTTTTCCATCATCCTCTCACCTTCTCCACATCTCACCCTGCCCGCCCCCCATACTATACTACAGAAGCAGCCCCCCTGAAAATACTGGCACCACACAGAAAAACAGTACCCCCATTACCTTTCAGATCAGATCCCCATATCAAACCCCAGATGAGACCCTCCATCTCCAGACCCCCATTAGACCTCCAAACTCCCATATCTGACCCTCATTAGACCTCCAAAGCCCCAATCAGACCCTCATTAGACCCCCAGACCCCTATCAGATCCTCATTAGACCTCTAGACACTCAATCAGACCCCCATTAGACCTCCAGACCCCCTATCAGACCCTCATTAGGCCTCCAGACCCCCAATCAGACCTCCAGACCCTCAATTAGACCCCTCTAGACCCCCAGTCAGACCCTTCAGGCCCCTAATCAGACCTCCTTCAGACCCCTAATTAGATCCCCAATCATACCCTCACCCTTCTGGCCCCATATCATACTCTTGTGGCCCCCATATAGAACTCTCCTTCTGGGGCCCATGTCAGACCCCCCCTTCTGGCCCCATGTCAGAACCCCTTTTCTGGCCCCCATTTTAGACCCCCCTTTCTGGTCCCCATTTCTGTCCCACCATTTCAGATCCCCCCCCCATTCTGTCCCACCATTTCAGATCCCCCATTCTGTCCCACCATTTCAGATCCCCCCATTCTGTCCCACCATTTCAGATCCCCCCATTCTGTCCCACCATTTCAGACCCCCCTCCCATTCTGTCCCACCATTTCAGACCCCCCCCATTCTGTCCCACCATTTCAGATCCCCCCATTCTGTCCCACCATTTCAGACCCCCCCATTGTGTCCCACCATTTCAGACTCCCCCCAATTCTGTCCCACCATTTCAGACTCCCCCCAATTCTGTCCCACCATTTCAGATTCCCCCCATTCTGTCCCACCATTTCAGACCCCCCCCCCATTCTGTCCCACCATTTCAGACCCCCCATTCTGTCCCACCATTTCAGATCCCCTCCCCATTCTGTCCCACCATTTCAGACCCCCCCATTCTGTCCCACCATTTAAGATCCCCCCATTCTGTCCCACCATTTCAGACCCTCCCATTCTGTCCCACCATTATGGAAGCGCTCGCTAGTATTCCCTTTATAAGATGCACTGTATCTTATAAAGGGAAAAGTTTAGCACCAGTGGCATGGTCGCCGATACCCCGCGCCACCCGACAGCACCACGCGGAAATAAAAATAAAAAAAAAACAAGGACGGTTTTGAAACTTTTTTTTTTTCACAATACTTATAGATTCTCCCGCCCCCCGCAACCCGCCGCCCTAGGCACCGTGCCCCCGGTGCCTAGTTGCTAATACAGCCCTGTATACTGTCCTCTTCTGTGTTTACTTTACATAGTTTAGTGTCATCTGCAAAAATTGATATTTTACTGTGCAAGCCTTCTACAAGATCATTAAATATATATTGAAGAGAATAGGGCCCAATACTGACCCTTGTGGCCCAATACTGACCCACTAGTGACAGTGACCCAATCTGAGTATGTACCGTTAATAACCACCCTCTGTTTTCTATCACTGAGCCAGTTACTTACCCACATACAGACATTTTCTCCCAGGCCAAGCATTCTCATTTTATATACTAACCTTTTATGTGATACAGTGTCAAATGCTTTGGAGAAGACCAGATATATGACATCAATTGTTTGATTGATAAGCCGTGGTCAAGTCTAGAACTTACCTCATCATAGAAACTGATTAAATTGGTTTGACATGACCGATCCCTCATAAAACCTTAAAGTGGTTTTTCAGAGATGTAAACTGTTAAGAGGACCCTGGCCTACATCACCTCCTGAAAGAGTCATACTTAGCTACTCTGTGCCACTTCAGTCCTGCACACATCCGTCTTATGGTTTCTGGCTAAGTCTACTTTCACACCAGCATTTTTGCTGGGTCCGTCATGGATCAGCAAAAACGCTTCCGTCATGATAAGGCCTCTTTTACACGACACTATTTTTTGCGGGCACCGATCCGCTTTTTTTGCAGAAACAAATACTGACAGCATCCGTATGTCCGTTCCGTAGCCCGCAAATAAAAATAGAACATGTCCTATTCTTGTCCGTTTTGCGGACAAGGATAGGCATTGTTACAATGGATCCCCCCAAAAAACGGATGCCATACGGACGTCATCCTTTTTTTTGGGAACCGCAAAACACAACGTTCGTGTGAAAGTAGCCTAATACAACCGTCTGCATCCGTTCTGAATGGATCTATTTGTATTATCTTTTAAATAGCCAAGATGGATCCGTCATGAACTCCATTGAAAGTCAATGGGGGATGGATCCGTTTTCTATTGTGTCTGATTAGTTGGATCAGTTTCTTCATGTGGACACCAAAACACAGCAAGCAGTGTTTTAGTGTCCGCCTCCAAAACGGAATGCTGACTGAACTGAAGCAAAATAGATGCATTTTGAACAGATCCATTTCCATTCAGAATACATTAGGACAAAACTGATCAGTTTTGGACCGTTTATGAGAGCCTGTGACGGATCTCACAAATGGATGCTTACAACGCAATGAAAATAGCCTTAGTTTCTTCCAGTTGGGGCATGGAAACATTCACATGGGCCTTCCCTTAACAGTTAATTTTCCCAAAAACCCCTTTTAAAGTTTTAAATCTTTACATGCTGAAAACAAAATAATAATATTTTCCGTGTATATCTAATTTTACTGAAAGGGTATGTCAATTTTTGCAACCTATATTGTGCCAATTTATTTATTTTTTCATAATGTTGACATTGAAGTCAAATTTTTTATTCTACAGTGTACAATTTTTTGCATTTATTGCCGTTTGTATCATCTTGTGGGTCGGAATAAAAATGACTAAATCTAATGAAATGGGTAACTCATGCCCGTTAGTTCTCCCTAAAATACACCTATAAAGTGTATTAGTGGCGTATCTGCTATGACGTCATGATTTGGGGTGCAGTTTTGATTTGCTCGTATACCACATGTGACCGCTGCAGCCAATCACTGGCCTCAGCAGTATATGGCATGACACCACTGAGGCCAGTGATTAGCTGCAATTTTTATATGCTGTATAAAGGCACGCCACTGCTACAGGTATGAAGAGAACCCTGACGAAGGAGGATTTCAGTGGCAGTGCTGTAACAGAGGGTGTTTGGAACGGGGAGTATGTTTTTTTTTTATTATTTTAACAGCTTCCCTGCCTTTTGCAAAAAATAACTTTGACGACCCCTTTAAGATAATAGAGTGACGCAGTGAGTCTTTCCACTTGCCCACCATAGGACATCTGTCAGTGATCCAAAGTCTGGCAAGAACTTTTTGTGTAGGTGTGTGACAACTTAGAGGGATATTTTTTGTCAAATATGCAATCATTATGAATATTATTGGATCCACCAAGAGATCTTCAAAATAGAATTCTGTAGCTCCACTATATGTCCCAGAATTTTGGACAAAGCCGTAGCAGATGGATTAGATCTGTACTGTCTCTATGACACTTGGGACATGTTCTAATCCCCATCTTAATCAGACTTTTGTGAGTTATATAAAATGTATGGTTTTGAGAAAGGAATTGTATTAAGTTAAGAACTTTGATTTCATTTATTCTCTGTAATTTCGCCCTGATTCTCTTCCCATTTTTGTAGATGTTTCATGTTCTGTTCTTTCATTACATTCACCATCTAATTATAGTACAGTATTGTGATGGAAGAATACAGGCTCATGCAGTTAGTTGCATTGGCCTCAGTAAGGATTTCTGATCCTATAACTAATAGGGCATCAGCGGGATTATTATATGGACATTTTACATTCAATGCAACCTACTCATCTTCTGTACGGTTGCAGATTGTAGGCCATCACAACATTTTGTCTGGAGAAAAGTGCTCTCTAGCTTAAAATACAGTATGTAGAATATGGGATATCCAAATCTCAAATCTTGAATTTAGGATTCCCTAAACATGTTTTAACATATATCCAGAAAACATTTGGCTTTACTATTGGCAAAGATTCTATTCCCTATTTGGGAATCCACCTTACTTTTCCCCCAAACAAATTGACCTTAACTTTACCCCATTGTTATTATCTATTAGGCTTAGCCTATCGAAACTGAATCTACAACACTTGTCCTGGCTCGGCAGACAAGCAGCCATTAAAATGGTAATTCTACCCAAAATAATATATATATATAATGAGAAATGTACTGATATATATTCCCAAATCATACATAAACAAATTACAAAACCTTTTAACACAGTTTTTATGGGGGAAGAAGAAACCAAGAGTTAAATTGTCCATCCTTAGTCTGCATCTCAGACAAGGCGGATTAAACACTCCCTCCCTTATACATTATCATCAAGCTATAATACTCGATCAAATGAGAACACTGCTCTCAACTGATACTACTAAACATTGGGCTCTAATTGAGAAACACGCCTTACAACCTCATTCGCTTTTGCACTGTCTCTGCTCATTGTCCTTTTTTAAGAAGACACCTCATTATTAGAGATGAGCGAGCATACTCGTCCGAGCTTGGTGCTCGTTCGAGTATTACGGTACTCGTAAGTGCTCGCTGCTCGGACGGGTATCTCGCCATGCTCGAGGAAATGGCAACTTCCGCATCGTGCATTTTTGGCGCCTATAAACTCAGCCAATCACAAGCCAGGAGACTCTGCGGTACACCCAGCATCACGTGGGGCCCTTACATGTCGATAGCAGGGGTTGGCTGGCCTGATTAGATGACCCTGGAATATACTAGTGACTGGCTGCAGTGCTCGGCTCAGTTGCTGTCTGGATGTCGTTAGGGATAGAGCTGCTGCATTTCAGGGAGAGTGTTAGGGCCTGCATTTAGTTCTCTGTTAGGCAGGAATCACCCACAAAGAACCCAACAGCCCTTCTAAGGGCTACAAGAAATTATTTTTTGTCTCCTGGCTTGGCTGGCTGGCACTAGTCGTGCAGCTATCGCCATATATAACCCCTTTTTTATTTTTATTGTTATATCTCAGTGATACAAATCCATTTCACACAGCAGTGTGGAACCATTCTGTGTGTCACAATTCAGTACACTCATTACAATCCGTATTTTCTGTCCAGGTGACACTTTCTGTACGTCACTTAATACAACCAGGTCTTTTGCTCTCATATAGCTTGATCCCAAAAATCTCTGTGCGACATTTGTCTGGGTCGCAGTCAAAATAGCCACTCTGCTCCATACAACTACTGGGTTTCAAAGCTGGACACGTGGCCTGAACTGGCGCTGTACGCCTTGGAGGTGCTGGCCTGCCCTGCCTCTAGCGCGCTGTCAGAGCGGGTATTCAGTGCAGCTGGTGGCGTCATCACCGATAAGCGTACACGCCTGTCAACTGACAGCGCTGACAGGCTGACGCTTATTAAAATGAACAAAGCCTGGATTTCACCGGAATTAAAATTTCCTCCGGGGGAAAGCAGCTAAAGATTAACATTACTTATGTATCCGATTCCTCTTCTCTACTCCTCCTCCTCCTCCATGTTGTCTTTGCCTAACCCTGACCAAAAAAACGCCGTTTTTTAGAGGTCCAACTGGCACTCTTTTACCACAATTTTTCAGGAAGGCCCCCTACAGGCCCTCTCTTCAAACAATTTTTCCAGAGGTCCACCTACAGGCCCTCTCTCCAAACAATTTTTCCGGAGGTCCACCTACAGGCCCTCTCTCCAAACAATTTTTCCGGAGGTCCACCTACAGGCCCTCTCTCCAAACAATTTTTCCGGAGGTCCACCTACAGGCCCTCTCTCCAAACAATTTTTCCGGAGGTCCACCTACAGGCCCTCTCTCCAAACAATTTTTCCGGAGGTCCACCTACAGGCCCTCTCTCCAAACAATTTTTCCAGAGGTCCACCTACAGGCCCTTTCTCCAAACAATTTACGTCTTTTTCCTATCTTTCTCTCTCTCCAAACTATTTTTCCGGATAGCTGCCATATACGGTAATAAACTGAGAAGAATACAGAGAACACATGCCACACTTGATCAAGCTCATAATTTACGACTGTACCGGTTGATGCTAAATTTTTAAGTTGGGGTCCTGCGTCGTCATTCACTGAATTTCACTGATCTCCTCAACGTCTCCTCAAAGAACCGAAAGACCATTGTGGAGAGAGCGGCACAGCTCGCCATCAAAGTGACGAACCCCAACGCCAGACTGCGCAGCGAAGATAACGAATAAATATCTCTGTGGTTATTTGTGCTAAATAAAAGTTAAATAAACACACCAAAAAAAAAAAAAATTGATCTGTTCCTGATCCACCCAAGTTGAATCTGTCCCATCATGAGAAAGTCCCCCCAAGGTGTCCCCACTGTAATTTGCTTCCCATACAACTACCTCACCCCCCGACACCTGTGTCTCGCCATTGTCCACCACCTCCTCAGACAACACTGGTAAATACCCACTGTCAGCGAATTGGGGCAGAGAATGTTCTTGGGTAGCACATCAGAGAAGGGGTGACTATGGGGTTCCAGGGAGTACGTGACCACATGCAATCTCCATCTAAAAAGTCATACTGAGGCTCAGCACCATGCTTTACACTGCAATCTTATTGAACGACAGACAATCAGGGGTTCACCGCCAGGTTGTCAGGCAGCATTTTTAAGTGGGTCACCATTACCGCGTCCCTGAAAATTGGCGGTGATGGACCTTCGTTGCACCTAGTTGGGTGCTTCCCTAACATGTGATTGGCATGTGCCTCGCCTTTCTTGGTCTGGGTGAGCACAATTGCCATGAGGGTAACCACCAGGCTGTTGCCTGAGAATTTGGGGTAATGGTGGGATTAGGCAGCCTCAGAGGCATCCATGCATACTGCCCCTGCTGTTTCCTGTCCATTTCCGTGGTGTTTCCATCATTTTCTGAGGTTTCCAGGTTTTCACCCAGCCTTCCCTAGGCAGAGCCTTGGTCCCCAGCAAAAAATGCTCGAGTCTCCCATTGACTTCAATGGGGTTCGTTATTCGAAACGAGCACCCGAGCATCGGGAAAAGTTCGACTCGAATAACGAGCACCCGAGCATTTTAGTGCTCGCTCATCTCTACTCATTATCACTTCTCGACCTTGAAAGCGATCTTTCAAACATGGAAATCAATCCCACATCATATCTCAATGTTACCTTATTCTTTTTATGAACTACCTTTAGATGTTTGTGAAGTTGCAATACCTGACCTTTCACTGGAAAAATGGAAATCTGGAGGCCTGTCTACATTATCTCAACTCTGGAATAATGATGTTTCACTACTTTCACTGAAATCTCTGCACAATACTCTATTCCCTCTAGAGACTTTTTCAAATATTTGCAAGTTAGACATCTGCTGAATTGTTTTCATCCTAGCAATACAATATTGATTAATCCAGACCTTAAAAATTGGTTGTATACTCATACTCCCAGTAATAGAGGTATCTCCAAAGGCTACTAGTCTCTCAAAAATTCCTTTAGTGATTCTGTCACCTTTTTAAAAGACAGACGGCAAAATGATCTCCAGGTTTCCATATCACATGACCAGTGGAGTCCTTCACTGCTATCTCCAAACTCTCCAAAAATATCAATCACCTTGAAAATTCAAGGAAGATATTTTTCAACTGGTATTTTACACCGGTTTATTTAAATAAAATATTTCCTGATATATCATCTACATGCTGGAGATGTCAATCTTGTGTGGGTACCTACATACATGTCTGGTGGTCTTGTGCTAAACTAATTCCTTTCTGGTCAGAGGTGTTTGGTTTGATAACTGATCTGTGTACTTTTCCAGTCAATCCATCCCCTCTACTAGCATTATTAACTATTGGTATTTCTTCCTTTCCATATCACTTAAAAACTATAATTGCACATATATTATTCACTACTAGATTGAAAATCGCATTTTGCTGGAAGAGAACAGATCTCCCTTCTATTCGAAGAGTGATCAGAGAGGTATGAGGGGATGTTTGCTAGATCTCAAAACAATCTACAGTCGTTTAAACACAGATGGGATGTTTGGATGTCATCTAAATACTGTTCCCTTCCTGGGAAGCTATTTTGAGGTTTGTTCTTGTGGCACCCCGAGGTTGCCGGTCAGATTCACTATTACAATCTTTTTCATAGAGCATCCTTCAAATTTTCATGGTCACTGTCATGCTAGATGCACTAATAATCTTATTAAGATTGAGCTATTTACTGCCAAACATTGTATTGTACATGTTTTTTGATTTATACATGTCATGATTATTTTCCTTTATTTTCAAATATGTAACCTATCCGCCACCAGCGGAATTGTTTCATTGTTTTGTTTTTTATATCAAAATTCTTGCTTTCATAGGGACAATTGGCTCAATACTTTTGACCTGTAACCTGAATAAGCACTTTATCACTTTTAGACCACACTAGTCAGACCACACATGGAGTACTATGTACAGTTCTGGGCTCCTGTGAACAAGGCAGACATAGCAGAGCTGGAGAGGGTTCAGAGGAGGGCAACTAAAGTAATAACTGGAATGGGTGGACTACAGTACCCAGAAACATTATCAAAATTAGGGTTATTCACTTTAGAAAAAAGACGACTAAGGGGAGATCTAATAACTATGTATAAATATATCAGTGGTCAGTACAGAGATCTCTCCCATCATCTATTTATTGTCAGGACTGTGACTGTGATGAGGGGACATCCTCTGCGTCTGGAGGAAAGAAGGTTTGTATACAAACATAGAAGAGTATTCTTTAAGGTAAGAGCAGTGATCGGTGATGGCGAGTTCACTAAAAGAGTTAAAGAGGGGCCTGGATCAACTTCTGGAGTGTAATAATATTACAGGTTATAGTTACTAGAGATGGGTCGTTGATCCAGGGAGTTATACTGATTGGAGTCGGGAAGGAATTTTTTTCCCCTAAAGTGAGGAAAATTGGCTTCTACCTCACAGGGTTTTTTTTTTTTGTTTGCCTTCCTCTGGATCAACTTACAGAATAACAGACTGAACTAGATGGACAGATGCATTTTTTCAGATATATACCAAATCTTGTTGTGGAATATATTTATTTTTTATGCTCTACTAAGTGGCTGAAAGTTTCCCAAAGGGAATTTTTGTAAGTGATGTTAGAATGGAGAGTTCCTTTTTTCTAGATGTAAATCTGGTTAGCAAAGATGCACTAGGCTACATTCACACCACACAAAAAGTACAAATACATTCTTTATTTTATGATGTCATATATACACAGTCAGGAAAAAAAATTATACATATATATACTGTATATATATATATATATATATATATATATATATATTTATATAGTACTATACATAAAGCAGCTTAAAAAGCAGTTACATGCTGTGAGAAATGAAGACTCAGCTGGACCCGTGGTCTGAACTATGTACCTGCCCCTATGTCCAATATTATAATATGGGCCAATAGGATAATACCCTTGAAAATAAAATTAGCTATGCTGTTAAAAAATCTATATGCTCCAAATAATTCCCAGCAGCTGCAGTACACAACTCCATTGCATCAATAATAAAACACAAATCATAAACATTAAGCAAGGTGACCATGCAGCAGGTGGGAAAGCACTAAACAGTATACAAGATAAAAGTATCAGAATATTAAACAGCAAGCTACAAACCAGGTGGAATACATACCCAGAGTCCAGAAGAGTCAGTGAACCCCGAGGTACGTTTCACCTCACTTCGTCCTGGGGGCATGTCATAAACACCCTCTCTCCTCCTTTAAATACCTTGTAGCTTGTAGATAGAACTTCCCTGCTCATAATATTAAATGTTGCTCACCTGTAAGCCTATAACAGACCACCAGGCAGGGCACATGTCCATGTGCATTAGTATTCATAGTAAACGTGATCTTGATGCGTTCACGTGACTGCAAATGCGACCACATGACTGCAGATCACATACAGTCGCGTGACCGCAGATCACATGTTAGAACGAATGGTAACGCCCATACTTGCAACATTGCACTGATTGTGCTTATCCCAAAAAGGAAAGAGCCAGAATATCTCCACTCACATGACCAGGGGAACAAACGCATCTTGGAAAAGGGCAACATGCCATTACATCCACCCATCTTACAACAGAATCTAAATATGTTCAGCCCGATCAAAATAAAGAATATATACACAGTCCATTTAAAGCATAGTTACATCAATACATATTACATACACTATAAAATAACCACCATGAAAGGGGGGCATTACGCCAGCACCGCAGCCCATAAAGAAGTATATAAAATATAAAATATAAGATATAAAATGACACTTTATGGAGACTCAAAACATATATAATATCTCATGGATAATCAAATTGAAACATAATTAAATAACTACATATTCTAAACATATTTATTTGAGAATATATATACATAAACTCTATTAAAGTGCTTTACATAATTGCATTGCAATAATTGCAAAAAAGTTTTTTTTTTTTTTTTTGAGCATATAGATTTTTTACAGCATAGCAGCTAGTTTTATTTTCAAGGGTATTATCCTATTACCCCATATTATAATATTGGATATAGGGGTAGGTGCATAGTTCAGACCCCGGGTCCAGCTGAGTCTTCATTCCTCACAGCATATAACTGTTTTTTAAGCTGCTTTATGTATAGTGGTATTTATATATATTTTTTCTGACTGTCTATATGACATTAAGAAGTAAAGAATGTATTTGTACTTTTAGTATGGTGTCTGCTGTTTGGCGTACATTCACATGCCTTTTTAAAAACCAATTGAAGTCAATGGGGCTATTCACATGACCGTTTTCGTGGCGGACCCCATTAAAATAAATGGGACCACTTTTTACAGTCGGGTAGACAAGGGTACACCCATCTAATGGCCATTAAAATGATAGGAGGTCATTCTTGGGGACATTACTGCTGGGGGCCACTATGGGGGCATAATGCATACTGCAGGGCATTGGGGTTTTAAATAGAAAAACCAATGAAAATTATCAGTTTTTAATGGCTGATAAAAACAGAAGCAAAGCAGCAAGACAGATGCAAAAATGCTAGAAAAACGGCTATGAAAAACTGACAGTGTGTCCATTTTTCATGGTCTTTTTTTACCTGTCATGTGAATGTAGCGTTAGATGTGATGTTCCAAAATGGAATTGTGACATGTGACCAAATGCCAGTCATCTTTAGTATACATTTCACTGTTAAACCTCTAACAGTATGATTAAAGCTGGAAGAACATCATCCCCAGCATACCGTAGTCATTCTTTGTGAATATTGTATGATGTTGAAATACAAAGACTTGAAGATCTGTGATCAGACTAAAATTATTTAAATTAAACACAACTGCTTTTATTAAGTGTAATTACTCATCTGCCTCCCGAATCCTAATTGTCTTATTTATAGAGCGTGCTGCATATATTAAATTAGCGCATATTTTTTATGTCTCCAACTATTATCCACTCCGCAACTCCCACCGTGTGACAAGTAGAAGGTCTGAGCACTAGGCAAAGTCTTTCTCTTTGCTAGTCTCGTTATAGTGTATAATACGGTATGTCATATATGTCAAACAAAAGCTTACGATAGTTACACTAACAATAGGTGCTAACTGAACATGCCACTTAGGTAAGAAAAACATTGCTTCGTAAACAGTGACGTATTTCTCTTGAGTGGGAAAATTATTATATACAGTATAACTGGAGTCTCTGCATTGTGAATAATCCAGTTGTTCTTTATTGGATCTCAAATATATTTAGCAGGTTGTCCACGCCCCTTCTAGGTTTTTTATAAGGAAGGTAGATCATACAGGGTGCAGTACATCAGAGAATATCAGGTAGGAAAGCATACGCAAGGCAGACTGCAGGGAGGATGAAATAATGGCTGTTTATGAGTATACAAAGAGAGGTGAGGACCCAGGGATGAAGGATTAAATCACATACTACTCAACATCAGTGTCTATCAATGTACAGGAGAACATATTCCTTATGGGCTTTAGAAGGGGAAATCAGTCCACAAATGAAGCTGTGCTGATATGTAAGAGCTAGTGAAGACAGCAGCATCCAGGACACACACCTCTCCCAGCCAGCATGTATTACTGAGAGGGACATAACCACATGAGAAAATTCTGGAACTAGCAGTAGGTGACAATCTGAATATGAGGGAATGTAAAAATTAAAGAAGTTCACATGGTACTTTATATGTGTTCCCTACTTTTACACTGTTCAAGATTTCTTCTCCCTTTTATTTCCTGGTACTACATATTTCCCCATTGCAAAACTGCATTGCAACAGCTGTATAGTATTTACCTCTCCGTAAATACATATCAATGGGTATCCGCACAAACTAAGTCCCTCACACATACTTAAAAGTGTGAAATTGGAGAGTAGAAGACCTGAAGTAATTTGACACCTTAACATTATCAAAGCCCCATTATTATTGGCGTTGGCTTAGTAACCTGCATGGGTGCTTGTTTATATTCAGATTAAGCATTTAGGCAAATGAAAATTTGAGGGCATTTATAGCTCCATTACTCTGGCCAAAAGATGAATTTTTAGTTTTTGCCTGGATTGACCCTTTAAATCAGACAGTTATATCTAAAGTGTTACCACAAGTTCAATATTCACTGAGTGAGAAAAAAGTAGAGCACCACGGCTGTATTAACAAAGGGATGACAATTTCGATGTCGGGAACAGAACACCTAATGTCCCCGCTCTTTCAGAAACCAGCCTTTTACTAGAAGAGCAAATAAACAAAAACACAGGGGAGCCTTTTGGAGAAGCAGATGTAGTATTACGGATTGCAGTTACCTCCTGAGATAAGTCTGGAATTGACTGCTTTTATTTTCCAACGGGACTCAGGTGTGGAGTTAAAACATGTGAAACCACCACGGGCAAAATAAAAAGATGACATCAAGTTTATATTGGTACACTTTGAAGTCTGTCAACACATTGCTATAAGTACTACACAGTCCACACATTTCTATGTACACAGTACTTCATCAAATATTCAGAATGAAAGGTATCCAGTAGAGAAAAGTGGAAGGCCACATGGTAAAGAAGAAGTGCTTCATATAAAGATAATGAAATATGCTACCCAAAAGAATCCTGGGGATCATACTATTGGTTTGTATGGTTCTATGTGCAAAATTAGGCTGGTATTTCTTAGTAAACAGAACCCCCCCCCCCCATCCAATCCCTCAAGCAGTTCAATATAAAACATTGAGTTACAGTGAATACTGTAACACATTATGAGCATGACCTCTAGGACCTCCACCGGCCTATTCAAAAGAAGAGAGAACCTGCTGGCATGAAAATGTAGTGCAATCTGCTCTGCAGGGGGTATGTTACTGAGCTGGAGGAGCTTATATAGATATATATATATATATATATATATATATATATATATATATACAGTACAGACCAAAAGTTTGAACACACCTTCTCATTCAAAGAGTTTTCTGTATTTTCATGACTATGAAAATTGTAGATTCACACTGAAGGCATCAAAACTATGAATTAACACATGTGGAATTATATACTTAACAAAAAAGTGTGAAACAACTGAAAATATGTCTTATACTCTAGGTTCTTCAAAGTAGCCACCTTTTGCTTTGATTACTGCTTTGCACACTCTTGGCATTCTCTTGATGAGCTTTAAGAGGTAGTCACCTGAAATGGTATTCCAACAGTCTTGAAGGAGTTTCCAGAGATGCTTAGCACTTGTTGGCTCTTTTGCCTTCACTCTGCGGTCCAGCTCACCCCAAACCATCTCGATTAGGTTCAGGTCTGGTGACTGTGGAGGCCAGGTCATCTGGCGTAGCACCCCATCACTCTCATTCTTGGTCAAATAGCCCTTACACAGCCTGGAGGTGTTTTTGGGGTCATTGTCCTGTTGATAAATAAATGATGGTCCATCAACGCAAACCGGATGGAATAGCATGCCGCTGCAAGATGCTGTGGTAGCCATGCTGGTTCAGTATGCCTTCAATTTTGAATAAATCCCCAACAGTGTCACCAGCAAAGCACCCCCACACCATCACACCTCCTCCTCCATGCTTCACGGTGGGAACCAGGCATGTAGAGTCCATCCGTTCACCTTTTCTGCGTCGCACAAAGACACGGTGGTTGGAACCAAAGATCTCAAATTTGGACTCATCAGACCAAAGCACAGATTTCCATTGGTCTAATGTCCATTCCTTGTGTTCCTTAGCCCAAACAAGTCTCTTCTGCTTGTTGCCTGTCCTTAGCAGTGGTTTCCTAGCAGCTATTTTACCATGAAGGCCTGCTGCACACAGTCTCCTCTTAACAGTTGTTGTAGAGATGTGTCTGCTGCTAGAACTCTGTGTGGCATTGACCTGGTCTCTAATCTGAGCTGCTGTTAACCTGCGATTTCTGAGGCTGGTGACTCGGATGAACTTATCCTCCGCAGCAGAGGTGACTCTTAGTCTTCCTTTCCTGGGGCGGTCCTCATGTGAGCCAGTTTCTTTGTAGCGCTTGATGGTTTTTGCGCCGGCACTTGGGGACACTTTCAAAGTTTTCCCAATTTTTCGGACTAACTGACCTTCATTTCTTAAAGTAATGATGGCCACTCGTTTTTCTTTACTTAGCTGCTTTTTTCTTGCCATAATACAAATTCTAACAGTCTATTCAGTTGGACTATCAGCTGTGTATCCACCTGACTTCTGCCCAACACAACTCATGGCCCCAACCCCATTTATAAGGCAAGAAATCCCACTTATTAAACCTGACAGGGTACACCTGTGAAGTGAAAACCATTTCAGGTGACTACCTCTTGAAGCTCATCAAGAGAATGCCAAGAGTGTGCAAAGCAGTAATCAAAGCAAAAGGTGGCTACTTTGAAGAACCTAGAATATAAGACATATTTTCAGTTGTTTCACACTTTTTTGTTAAGTATATAATTCCACATGTGTTAATTCATAGTTTTGATGCCTTCAGTGTGAATCTACAATTTTCATAGTCATGAAAATACACAAAACTCTTTGAATGAGAAGGTGTGTCCAAACCTTTGGTCTGTACTGTATATACTGTACTGGGAAAAGATTCAGTATAACTCTAATTTTTACATTTAAACCTCTGCTTTTTCTGACTTCAGTTGTATCCAGGGTGGAGTGTGTATGTGTGTATGTGTGTGTGTGTGTGTGTGTGGGGGGGTGGGGGGGGTGGGGGGGGGAGGATGGTTGTCAGTGATTGATAGCATTCTCTGTGTAAGTGTGTATACAGTCACTGACATTTTTACATGGGGTGGTCTTAAAGAGCAGAGGTTTAAATGTATACATTACAGGTTTTACTAAATCTTTTTTTCACAAAACTATATATCAACTTGCTCAGCTCTTCCTGCTCTATAACATGGGGTTTGCAGATTGCACTGCAATTTATGGTGACAGGTGCCCTTTAATTCAAGTAATTAGGGTTGGCTGCAGAAAAATGTGAAGGAGCCACAGCTCTTCTTTCTCAAGATCGCTGGGGGTCCCAGAGGACAGATCCTGATCATAGAGGTGATGGCATATCCTAGCAGTGATAGGATATGCCACAGAATGAATACCTCTAATAAGTCCTGATGCATTCACATTAATTATATCATCTGCTCAATACTAAGGAAATCCTGAAAACAAGACCGACAGGTTGGTCCTGAGGGCTGGAGTTGAGGAACCCTGCTTTATGAGATGGGAATATCCCTTTAAGCCATCGTACACTTTCGAATATATTTGATAATCCTCTATATGGATACATCAGTATAAAAATGATGACATGTGCAATCAAACGCCATTTTGCATATATTTCTTTAAAATTAAGGCACTGTATAGGAGCTCTGCACGTGGCTCCCAGTACCTCCCACTGCACGTGGTGTGCCTCCACACTGCCTCTATCCACACTGTCATTTTATGGATCAGTGCTGTTCAGACCTGTATTATAGCTCCCATTGCTGTCTATGGGTCCATACTATACCTTGTTACCTATTCTATACAGTGGCACTGTTTTTTTTCTAATGAAGTCTGTAAAAAACTGGTGGAAAAAAAAATAATAGCATTATTTATGAATTTTTTGTCATTTGTTTAAGGCAACTTGCAGAGAAAGAGAGAGAGAGAGAGAGAGACAGGACAGACCGAAAGAGCAAACCTACTATGCTACTCTGGGTTTCTGGGCAATATACAGTGCTTTGCGAAAGTATTCGGCCCCCCTGGAACTTTTCAACCTTTTGCCACATTTCAGGCTTCAAACAAAAAGATATACATTTTACATTTTTGGTGAAGAATCAACAACAAGTGGGTCACAATTGTGAAGTGGAACGAAATTTATTGGATCATTTAAACTTTATTTGTAATAATAAAACTGAAAAGTGGGGCGTGCACAATTATTCGTCCCCCTTGCATTAATACTTTGTTGCACCACCTTTTGCTGCGATTACAGCTGCAAGTCGCTTGGGGTATGTCTCTATGGGCTCGTTCACATCACCGTTAGGGCTTCCGTTCAGGCTTTCCGTTATAACATCGTTATAACGGAAAGAAACGGAATCCCTAGGACGGACATCAAAACGGACACCTTTAAGAGGCATTCCGTTTTGATCCGTCATAATAGAAGCCTATGGCCCTGCATAACGGATCCGTCTGGATGCCGTTATGCTGGACGGAAAACAAAGTCCTGTCGACAGGACTTTGTTTTCCGTTCAGCATAACGGCATCCAGACGGATCCGTTATGCAGGGCCATAGGCTTCTATTATGACGGATCAAAACGGAATGCCTCTTAAAGGTGTCCGTTTTGATGTCCGTCCTAGGGATTCCGTTTCTTTCCGTTATAACGATGTTATAACGGAAAGCCTGAACGGAAGCCCTAACGGTGATGTGAACGAGCCCTATCAGTTTTGCACATCTAGAGACTGAAATTCTTGCCCATTCTTCCTCGCAAAACAGCTCGAGCTCTTTGAGGTTGGATGGAGAGCGTTTGTGAACAGCAGTTTTCAGCTCTTTCCACATATTCTCAATTGGATTCAGGTCTGGACTTTGACTTGGCCATTCTAAGACCTGGATACGTTTAGTTTTGAACCATTCCATTGTAGATTTTGCTTTATGTTTGGGATCATTGTCTTGTTGGAAGATAAATCTCCGTCCTAGTCTCAGGTCTTTTGCAGACTCCAACAGGTTTTCATCCAGAATGGTCCTGTATTTGGCTCCATCCATCTTCCCATCAATTTTAACCATCTTCCCTGTCCCTGCTGATGAAAAGCAGGCCCAAACCATGATGCTGCCACCACCATGTTTGACAGTGGGGATGGTGTGTTCAGGGTGATGAGCTGTGTTGCTTTTACGCCAAACATATCGTTTTGCATTGTTTCCAAAAAGTTTCATTTTGGTTTCATCTGACCAGAGCACCTTCTTCCACATGTTTGGTGTGTCTCCCAGGTGGCTTGTGGCAAACTGTAAACGAGACTTTTTATGGATATCTTTGAGAAATGGCTTTCTTCTTGCCACTCTTCCATAAGGGCCAGATTTGTGAAGTGCTCGACTGATTGTTGTCCTATGGACAGACTCTCCCACCTCAGCTGTAGATCTCTGAAGTTCATCCAGAGTGATCATGGGCCTCTTGGCTGCATCTTTGATCAGTCTTCTCCTTGTTTGAGATGAAAGTTTAGAGGGACGGCTGGGTCTTGGTAGATTTGCAGTGGTCTGATACTCCTTCCATTTCAATATGATCGCTTGCACAGTGCTCCTTGGGATGTTTAAAGCTTGGGAAATCTTTTGGTATCCAAATCCAGCTTTAAACTTCTCCACAACAGTATCATGGACCTGCCTGGTGTGTTCCTTGGTCTTCATGATACTCTCGATTGGGTTCAGGTCTGGTGACTGTGGAGGCCAGGTCATCTGGCTTAGCACCCCATCACTCTCCTTCTTGGTCAAATAGCCCTTACACAGCCTTGAGGTGTGTTTGGGGTCATTGTCCTGTTGATAAATAAATGATGGTCCAACTAAACACAAACCGGATGGAATAGCATGCCGCTGCAAGATGCTATTTGCAATTTGGACTCATCAGACCAAAGCACAGATTTCCACTGGTCTAATGTCAATTCCTTGTATTCTTTAGCCCAAACAAGTCTCTTCTGCTTGTTGCCTGTCCTTAGCAGTGGTTTCCTAGTAGCTATTTTACCATGAAGGCCTAACCTCTTAACAGTTGTTGTAGAGATGTGTCTGCTGCTAGAACTCTGTGTGGCATTGACCTGGTCTCTAATCTGAGCTGCTGTTAACCTGCGATTTCTGAGGCTGGTGAGTCAGATGAACTTATCCTCCGCAGCAGAGGTGACCCTTGGTCTTCCTTTCCTGGGGCGGTCCTCATGTGAGCCAGTTTCTTTGTAGCGCTTGATGGTTTTTGCGACTGCACTTGGGGACACTTTCAAAGTTTTCCCAATTTTTTGGACTGACTGACCTTCATTTTGTAAAGTAATGATGGCCACTCGTTTTTCTTTACTTAGCTCTTTTTTCTTGCCATAATACAAATTCTAACAGTCTATTCAGTAGGACTATCAGCTGTGTATCCCCCTGACTTCTGCCCAACCCCATTTATAAGGCAAGAAATCCCACTTATTAAACCTGACAGGGCACACCTGTGAAGTGAAAACCATTTCAGGTGACTACATCTTGAAGCTCATCAAGAGAATGCCAAGAGTGTGCAAAGCAGTAATCAAAGCAAAAGGTGGCTACTTTGAAGAACCTAGAATATAACACATATTTTCAGTTGTTTCACACTTTTTTGTGAAGTATATAATTCCACATGTGTTAATTCATAGTTTTGATGCCTTCAGTGTGAATCTACAATTTTCATAGTCATGAAAATACAGAAAACTTTTTGAATGAAAAGGTGTGTCCAAACTTTTGGTCTTTACTGTATATATATATATATATATATATATATATATATATATATATATATATATATAAATTAATTTGTACCTGAATGTAACTTCGGCACATTAGACCCAAAATAAATTTCAACAAGTTTGCAGTAGTCAATTACTGTAAGTGGGGATCAGCAATGAAGATAATTGTAGCCTTTCTTAAAAAGAAATTAAAATGTTTAAAAAAAATTAAAATGTATGTTTTACAAGGAGAATTAGAAGTCAGCCTTTACTTATGTGCGAATTTGTAGGTTTATTAGGAATCAGAGACAATCATTTTATGGAGCTAACAAATATTAAAATGTTAGAATTAGAATGTAGAATATTGGCTTCGGAGGAAAATCTGTCTACTTTTCTTTGCCCTTGGTGAATTGTTAAGTTAAATTCTGAAATGTAATACCTCAACCATGTGTAGAAAACAGATGTTCTTTAACTCTTTAATCACATTTTCTTCTAGTTTTATGTAACTTCTTTTGAGGCTATTTCATTTATGTCACCTCTGGATATTGGCTGCACAAATAATTCTGCAGCCACTGGTGAGGGGCTATTTTTACTCATTTTTTAATAACTTTACAGAAAACCCAAAACTATTTAAATTAAACTTACTTTTCTGTCTTATAAAGTGAATACTAATAGAAGCAGGCTCGGACTGGCCCACAGGTCTACAGGTGAATCTCCCAGTGGTCACCTGAGCAAGGTGGGCCCCTATTCTCCTACCCCCTTGCACAAGTGGCACATAACACAGTAAAATTACTGCACTACATACACATATTCAATATACAGCAACTCAACCAGCCTATGTTCATGTAAAAAACGTGATAGATTATTAAAGAAACTCCCCAGTTTATTATTATAGACACAATCAGAGCTGAGATGTCTTCTAGCTATACAGGAAAGCTGCCAGTATCCTCTTTTCTTTTCCCCAGGACCTACCTTCTCAAAGTTGCAGCAGGGACCCCCATATTCAATCATCTGGTAGCATCCTGAATGAATGGTTGAATGTATACGTACGGTGGGCCCCAAAAATAAATTTTACTGGTGGGACCTAGGCACCCGAGTTCGACACTGAATTGAAGTGCTCATGAATATGCAAGAGGTTTGGGGAGCAGTCATTGTAGCTGTGCTAGAGCTGGCTGCACTGCCTGATGTCCTGTGTCGTCACTGTGTCACTGGCAGAAGATCAGGGAGCACTGAGTGCAGAAAGAGTGTGACTTCCAGAAAAGAAATTTGTTTTATTTATTTTACTGTCTGATCTGAGGCCTAATGGAGATTGGGATCTCATCTGAGGTCTGATAAAGATTGAGTTCTGATGATCTGAAGTCTGATGAAGATTGGAGTACTGATCTGAAGTCTGATGAAAAACATGTTTTCTCATTTTCCTTCTCTGAAACTTAGGTGCATCTTATGATAAGATGCATCTTAAAAAGCGGGAAAAAACATTATAAAGATCTCAATCTAATGAGTAAAAAATATGTAAAATTGATGGGAGTAGTCATATATAGCAGTCCATGAGATTTAAAAATGTGTTTGGTCAATAAAACCTAATATTTGGTATTCCAGGATTCATGAATCTTTGCAGGTAACCAAGAATAACCAAGATATAACAGTTCTCAGTTGAACTTGTGGACGTAAGAACCTGTGGCTGTCAGGTGTTAAGCTAGATGTCACATGGTTGGGATCTTGTTATCTATAGCAATACATATTACTTAAGATGATAAAATGAAACTAGGAAAAAGATGGCTTCATGTGACTTCTCATATTATTCATATGCATTAAGGGCAAATGGTTGTCTGTTTTAATGATGCCCTCCACCTCCCTCCACAAGTACAAGTACAGGTCATGCAATTTGTTTCTGGTGCTGTTTCATCTATAATCACATTCTGAGTATTATTAAAGCAAATCCTTGCTGATTGCTTTCTGCCCTCGTTAGTAAATACAGAATCATCAGATACTGAGGGAAAAAAAGACCTTGTAGTGATCTAAATCCTACAGATTATTTTCATAAATATTGGATGCTCGTACTTTTAATCAATCACCAACAATGCTTAATTTTCAACAAAATTTACAATAAAACACATATTCATTTGATTTATATGGACCTTTTGCATATTAGTAATAACGTTATTGAAAGGAAACATTTCATCTTCGGCACAGAAAACGGATCACTGTGAGAGCTGATATATTATAGAACTGTCTTGAGATGTGGTGCACTTAAATTCCATTTGCAGTTAAAAAAAAAACCCTTGCTTTGATGGAAATAACAGAAGGTGCACTATGTTTCTTTAGCCAAGGCAGCTATCAGGAGGCTCTGAGGTCAGAAGCCCAGCTAAATGGGGCCAGCCTCTGTAAACAGGAGCAGCAGCCACACAGCTACAGTAAAAATAATAAAATTCTTCCTGGCAGTAGATACTAACAGGTAGCATGTATTGTATAGATTTATACAGCTCCCATTGAGTTAAGTGAGAGCTGTATTAATCTATACGTATTCAGCTTCTCATAGAGGTTGGTTCAGACAGTCAGTCTTTTATCAGAAAAGCAATGAATTCGGACCAGCATAAAATTTATAGTGGATATATTCTTTCAAGCTATGCCTCTTAGAAGGTGTGAATAAATGAAGTACCATGCCGAAAGATGAGGGCATCTGTCAGCAGATTTGCACCTATGAAACTAGCAGACCTGTTGCATGTGCACTTTGCAGCTCAAGACATTTGTGTTGGTTCCATGTTCATATGTGTCCACATTGCTGAGAAAAATTCTGTTTTAATATATGAAAATGAGCCTCTTGGAGCAAGGGGGCGTTGCCATTACAGATAGGGGCTCATCTCTCTCTGCAACTGCTGCACCCTCTGTACTTTGATTGACAAGGCCAGGCATTATGATGTCTTCACTGCCTAGCCTTGTCAATTAAAGCAGAGAGGGCACAGCAGTTGCAGAAAGAGCAGAGCTTCTAGGTATAACTGTAATACCCCCTTTTGCTCCTAGAGGTTCCTTTACATACAGATGCGTATCTAGAGGTTCAGCACAGGGGGGCGAAACATACTTGAGTGGGCCCCCACTTAGTGACTTCCCAAATGCATGTTTCCAACTTCACAGGCACATACTACTAGTTGTGGTTATAATATTGTATTAGAAAGATGACTATATAAACTGCTAGATCATCTATGCTGTTAAGTACAGTACAATAGACTTTCTACATACCCTAGTGTAAATACTCTACCACATAATGCAGTAAAAAGGAGTAAAAAACAAGGGGACACCTATGTTAAAGGAAATCTGTCCCCAGCTTTTACATCACTAAACTAACAGTCCCTTGCCCCCATCAGACCTCAGATTGGCTTAATGTGCCCCCATCAGACCTCAGATCAGCGTATTGTGCCCCCATCAGACCTCAGATCAGCGTACTGTGCCCCCATCAGACCTCACATCAGCGTATTGTGCCCCATCAGACCTCAGATCAGCCTACTGTGCCCCCATCAGACCTCACATCAGCCTACTGTGCCCCCATCAGACCTTGGATCAGCGTATTGTGCCCCTTCAGACCCCAGATCAGCGTATTGTGCCCCCATCAGACCTCACATCAGCCTACTGTGCCCCCATTAGTACTCACATCAGCCTACTGTGCCCCCATCAGACCTCAGATCAGCATATTGTGCCCCCATCAGACCTCAGATCAGCAGAATGTGCCCCCATCAGACCTCACATCAGCCTACTGTGCCCCCATCAGACCTCAGATCAGCAGAATGTGCCCCCATCAGACCTCAGATCAGCAGAATGTGCCTCCATCAGACCTCAGATCAGCGTATTGTGCCCCATCAGACCTCAGATCAGCATATTGTGCCCCCATCAGACCTCAGATCAGCCTACTGTGCCCCATCACACCTCAGATCAGTGTATTGTGCCCCATCAGACCTCAGATCAGCGTATTGTACCCCCATCAGACCTCAGATCAGCAGAATGTGCCCCCATTAGTCATCACATCAGCCTACTGTGCCCCCATCAGACCTCAGATCAGCAGAATGTGCCCCCATCAGACCTCAGATCAGCCTACTGTGCCCCCATCAGACCTCAGATCAGCGTATTGTGCCCCCTCATACCTCAGATCAGCGTATTGTGCCCCCTCAGACCTCAGATCAGCGTATTGTGCCCCATCAGACCTCAGATCAGCGTATTATGCCCCCATCAGACCTCACATCAGCCTACTGTGCCCCATCAGACCTCAGATCAGTGTATTGTGCCCCCATCAGACCTCAGATCAGCGTATTGTGCCCCCATCAGACCTCACATCAGCCTACTGTGCCCCATCAGACCTCAGATCAGCGTATTGTGCCCCATCAGGCCTCAGATCAGCGTATTGTGCCCCCATCAGACCTCAGATCAGCAGAATGTGCCCCATCAGTCCTTACATCACCCTACTATGCCCCCATCAGACCTCAGATCAGCGTATTGTGCCCCCATCAGACCTCAGATCAGCTTTTTGTGCCCCATCAGACCTCAGATCAGCGTATTGTGCCCCCATCAGACCTCAGATCAGTGTATTGTGCCCCCATAAGACCTCAGATCAGCGTATTGTGCCCCCATCAGACCTCACATCAGTCTACTGTGCCCCCTCAGACCTCAGATCAGCGTATTGTGCCCCATCAGACCTCAGATCAGCGTATTGTGCCCCCATCAGACCTCAGATCAGCAGAATGTGCCCCCATCAGTCCTCACATTACCCTACTATGCCCCCATCAGACCTCAGATCAGCCTACTGTGCCCCCATCAGACCTCAGATCAGCCCACCCAGCCAGCGTCAGCGTGCAGCGTCAGGTCATAGTGCGCGCCGGCCAGGGAAGACAGTGGAGCGCCGGACCGGAGGGCAGTCGCAGCGCGGGACAGGTAAGAAAGGTTTTCTATTTTAATCTTATGTGGCTGGGTGGGCTGATCTGAGGTCTGATGGGGTCCCTAAATACAAGTGAGCACTTCCATAATGGAAGCGCTCACTTGTATTTGCCTGATAGTCATCCTTGCTGGGCAATGGGATCTGTCATTTATGTATGTCCAGTTCTTTATTGCAGATGAATCCTAAGGGTTTCCCATTTCCTTCTGAAACCAAACAATCCCTTTTGCTTTCATTTCAATTAAGTTCTGATGATTCATACAAATGTACTAAGACCCCTACCGATTGCTCAGCTAAGGATTTTGGCTTTTGGGTTATTGCAGCATTTTTTCTGCTGCCAGGGGAAAGCTTCTGTAGCTGTTGTGATAAACTGTCTACCAGTCATAATCTGTTATCTATGCCTCTCAGTTTCAGAGTCAAGAAAAAAGCTGACTTGTTGAAGGGGCTCAGCGATCAGCTGAGACAGAGAGGCATAGTGATCGAACCATATGAGGCACAGTGATTGAACCATGCTGCCCTGTCCTTTGCTCCCAAATGTAGTACATGTGGTACTCCACCTACTGATTCTAAGTGTAAGTACATACCCAGACTGTCAGTACTGAATTAGGGGGATAGTTGCATGTTTTAAAGCAGTAGTAGACCACTGATTAGTGCCACGTCTAACAGACTCAGAGGTGAGAGATACTGCAGGGTGGGCTGATAGTTAAGGGGAAAACAATGCCTCACCTGTAAAACTCCTGTGCAGGTGAGGATTCTGGTGCCTTTGAAGCCAGTCCGCACTGCCTCACCACCATGGTCTTCAACCAACAGTTTTAAAGGAGTTATTTGTGATAAGAAAAGGCTCTAAAAGAAAAGTTAAAGGTTTTCAAAGGTTTACAAGATACACTATACCCTTGTTGTGGACTATGGGTTTGTGTACAGGGACAGCTTGTTCAGAACCTTCAAGAATTAACTGAAATGTAGAGCACCTCACTTTCTGAATGGCCTAACATGCTGTATATTTTAACTTCCTTTATGGTGAAGCTATAACGTGATTAGGCACTTACTAATGGGTTTTCTTCAAGACTAAGGTTTCACGTACACAACCGTGTCTCTATTTCACTCCTCCAACAATGGATCCACAAAATACAGATACCTCCCATGTGCCCATTCCATATGTTTCTCACTTCCATGGCTATTCTCATCTTCAAAACAGACCAGAATAGTACATGTCCTATAATTTGTGGAATGGCCACACAGATCCCCAAAAATATGCACGTGCGCTTGGACCTATACAAATGTATGGGTCAATGTGCTATCCGCAAAAAATGCCGATTAAAAATAGATATGATTGATGGAGTGATTTGTGGGGTCCCAGAAGCAGGATACTGCTCATTTTTGGGTGAGGCCTTTCTAGTAAAAATAAATGACCTCCTTTAACTTGTGCCCAGCTTATTATTATTATTAAAGCACCATTCATTCCATGGAGCTGTACATATGATAAGCGGTATACATACATAATACAGACAGTTGCAATAAGCATGAGTTACAAACTGGTACAGAAAGAGAGGGCCCTGCCCGCGAGGGCTTAAAATCTTAAATGGTTTAGGAAACTGCAATTCTCTAATATAACGTCTTTTCACAAGATCTAAAGGTACAGCAGGGAGTAGGAAAATCAAATTCCTGTAGCTTTCCTGCTGGTCCACCAACCAGCTGCATTCTTTTATAATTGTCTGTAGCCTGTGCTTCATATAGACCATCTTAAATGATTGTGTATAGTTTGTCAACGGGTTCTAAAGGCAACCGCAGAGCATTTGATTTCCTCCAGTCTGCCCTTCTCTAGCTTAGGCTTTCTCCTGCTATCAGCATGAACAATTCTGCTAGGAAAAAATATAGATTGGGGAATTGCAGATAATATGAGTTAAAGCACTTTTGAAATCATGGGTACGTGCAAAAGTGGGCTTTTGGGAAGAGTTTTCTTTACATTCCAATAACAAATAGGAACGCGTTCTTGCTGTGTTATTGTGGCTACCTGTAAACTACATTTACACTTTTGTCTACCTTTACCAGAGAAAGACTCACTAGGAGTTAAAGTTCTTAAAAAAAAAAAACTAGAATATTAAACCTTGTTTTCTAGTCTAAATATCTTCTCGCTCCGGAATTTCCACATTTCCAAGCTTTACGCATTTTCTCCTGCAGAAAGAAGTGATATTGGCACATGAACCGCAATATATATTTTCAGTAAGGCTTTAACGTGCAGAAAATGAGCTTGATAAATACTGTGTGTTAGATTGTTTTAGAAGCAATAAGAGTCCATTGAAAAGTCATCAGGCATAAAAGAGCTGCAGAAACGAATATATTGGACAAATGAGGCATAGATAACCCGAACATAGTTGGGAACGGGAGTGTAACTAAATGGCTGTATATTTCTTTACATTAAACCCACTTGCAGATCTGTCTGCCAGACAGTTGTTAAGCCTCTGCCTTGGCACAAAGAAACAAATTGCAGAGCCATCCAGGGACTTGTGCTTGGAGCACTGCGTAGGCAGACAAGGTGTAACAGCACCAGGGGGGCTGAGAGGAGAGTGATTGCAGGAGAACGATCCAGAAGATGATTCCAGGAGGAGAGATATCAAAGGATTTCATTACAGAGCTCTATAGTAGCTGAGAGCAATCAGCATTAATCAGGCCCCCAGAAAACCGCTAGACGAGCCATAGGGCCACAGGGCAGCTGTTTAAAGACTAATAGTATTCTTCAAAGCAGACTGCACAAAGACAGCAACAAAATCACACAGCCCCTGTAATGTGAGAAATCTACCTTCATAAACATGCAGGGTGGCTTACTGCATATTAGGGACTAGTAAAGCAAGGCTTACGAACATATGGGCGCATTTGTTAAGACTGGCGTACTGCTCTAAGGGTATGCCAGTCTGGTATAGTCATGTGGAGTGTGCTGAATATGGTGCACGCTGCTGAACGATCAGTTGTACCTAATGTAACTAGAAAGTCGTTTTACCTGTGCTTAGGGTGACTTTCAGTTTTGTGTTTGTGTTTTAAAGACTTAGGGGCACATTTATTAAGACCGGCGTTTTAGACACCGGTCTTAATAAACCTCTAAGCTGGTGGTAAATCTGCCAGAGTTATAAAGAGGTGCCAGCTTCTTCATAACTTCAGCAGATCCTCCGCCAGTTCTAAATGTAAGATAGCTTCCCGAGCTGTATTAGATTTAGACCTTTTTCTATGCCTGAAACAGGCATAGAAAATGGTAAATGAAAGGGGCCTGCTGGCCTTTCCCCTTCCCTGCCCACGCCACCCTTACAATTTTACACCTGGCATGAGCGGGGAGAAGTCGCAATCTGCGACTGAAATGTGCCTCATATAGGCATATTTTAGCTTAATAAATTACCCCCTTAGTAATGTCACAAAACTGGTATTGCCTAATATAGGTTAATGTATCCAACATGCCATAAAGGCAGTGTCCAGCTTATGGCATTCTGGGAGTTGTAGTTTATCAACAGCTGGAAAGCCACAAGTTAGAAACATTATGATGGCCTTTCCTTAGGACTGAGCTGTACGCTGCAGCCCCTTCAGTATTTCTTCAAGCACAGTAGTATGTCCATGCATGGTACTGCAGCTCACCCTAATTCAAGTGAAGGCATTAAGGGTACAACCACGTGGCACAGTCGTGATCCAGTCAGGTTGCAGCCCCGCTGTGGTCAATTAGCCCACAGCTGCCTTTCATTTAACTAATGAAGACCACACTATTTAGTTGTTCTTCATTGTTAATGGCTGCGCGGTATTAAAGTTGCCGCATGGCCATTAACAATGAAGTCCAACTAAACAGTGCGGTCTTCATTAGTTATATAAAAGGCAGCTGAGGGCTAATTGGCCACACGGTTCTTGACTGCAGCACAGCTGTAACCCGACCGGATCATGACCGTGCCGTGTTGTTGTACCCTAATATGTTTTTCTAAAAGATTCCTTTAATGTGGCTCTGTTTTGATGGGAGTCTGAATGTTGAGGAAGTAGAAAACACTCACATAGCAGGCACTGCTTGTTGCAAGAAACAGAAGTGAAGTGCACTTAATAGAAAATCAATAGGCCTTCTAGCGGTTGGTGGGGGTCTCAGCACTCGGACCCCCACAATCATATGTCGCTATGTAATAACAAATGTGTTTTTCTTATTAAAGAAACAGTTCCAGGAAATTCAAGCTAACTATATGGAAAACCATAATTTCATTTTTGAACTGCACCTTTTAAGACTCGTTATTGGAGCTGGATGGAATGACGGTAGAATAATATATTAAAAAAGCACATTTATTAAGCATAAAAAACAGTAGCAGCAAATGTGAGAAATATAGCAATGGAAATAAAATAATAAAAATGAATTATATATCCAATGGTAGCATAGTACATAGAATGACAAGAATGGCTTCTCCTTGATAAATACAGTATATCCAATACACACGTATAGTTTGAACCAGTTAATTCAACAGTGGAGTCGTATATCAACGCTGTTCACAACCTGCTAAATAGGTGTCTCCATGGAGGACATTATAGTCATATGCAGGTGGATAGTTGACACATAAGCCGCAACTTGCGGTATTAGTACTCACAACTCGCCAGGTATAATATATATAGCGATGTGTTTAACACACGGCTGGTTAGGTGTTCACATGCAGGTGAGTAGTTGACACAGAAACCGCAACTGGCGGTATTAATACTCACAGCCAGCCGGGTACGGTAAGTTCACAGAAGCTGCATGTAGTAGCGTTAATACTCACAACCGATAGGGTGAGATGTTGAACCGAGAGCTGTAAGTATCAGCGTGTCGATAGTCCGGGTCTCAGAGCGATGATGGCGTGTGATGTCAGTGATCACGTGATCGCATCTCCCGGCAGTCAGCTGACTTCTCTGGCAGGTCCTGAAAGGTCCTTCAAAGTAAAGAGGTATATAGAGTAATAGTTCGTTATTCTGATGAGTTGGTTTTTGCGGCAAGTTGGTCACCTTCGTATAGGACAATAGCAAATGGGTCCGGACCCCACAAAATGTATTTGTCCTAATACCCTAGACGCGTTTCGGAGCCCTGGCTCCTTCCTCAGTAGGTATTAACAAAACTCTGCCACATCCCACCCATTTATAGTCATTCAGGACCAATCCAGAGTCAGCCCTTCAATTTAGTCTTGGATCAGCTCAAAGAAGTGGAATGGATCTTTGTCACTTCTATTCTATAATATCAACCCTTGTATTTCCTTTGTGTTTTCAATGCATTTTCATATTTATAACATCTTCTCATATTTTATGCGTTATAATCATCCATTGTATATATCTAATCCAATAAGTTACATACATTCTAAAAATATATATTTCTCATAAAGTATATTGTAAAATAATAAAATAATAAAATGAAAAAATAAAATAATGTAGAATTTCATTTTCAAACTTCTAAATGTGTTCCTGAAGTGTATGTGGGATATCCTGGGAAGAGGGGGAACCCATGTCGATTATCCAACGGCATGGGTACCCCATCGTCCAAAGACACCCCACTATAGAAATCCAAATAGTTCCATATCTGCATTTAGCCCGGATGGGACCAATGTCTCAAAGTCGAAAATTCTCTTAGATTCTACACGGGACATACTGCCTACATGGTTACCGCCTCTCCAATGAGGTTTCACTGTTTCAATTGCTGTGTATATCAGATACCTTGGATCTTTATTATGACATACTTTAAAGTGTTTTGACACCGTATGTGTCACGGGGGAGACAAGGGAAGGTGTGCCCTGTACTTGAAACCCCCCTTCTTTCCCTACCTACTTGCCTCAAACGGCCCTAGGCGGCCGCGGACAACCACGAAGACGTTCCCTATACTGGGTAAGTGCAGAGGGAGGGAAAGGGAACACAGGGAGAGACAAAACACAGACGGAACAAACACAATGATAGAGTAGTCAGCAAGCCGGGTCAAACACAGGAGATAGCGTAAATACCAGGGGTCAAGAGGAGAGAGGTCCAAGTCCAAGTCCAAAGTCAGAGTCCAAATAGCAAATCCAAAACACAAGGTCGCACAAGCACTGATCAAAAGTATAAACTAATCACAGGCATCTGAGTGAGGCAGTTGCCATCTTTAAATAGCCCACCCAGGATCATGTGATGTGGCCAGCATCACATGACCTGAGGCGGAGCAAGCTGTCCAAACAATATGCAAAGTAGCCATGTGGTGTGATCAGCACCACATGGCTAAACCCAAACAGAGAATTAACTCATGAAGTGCTGGCTGACAAGACCAGCACTTCAATTCCCTATTGCTCGTCTCTAGGGGGGCGGAGAGGTCCGGCGATGTCGTGCAGAGGGAGCACGACGCCGACCTCGCGTGACAGTACCCCCCCCTTCACGAGGGGCCACCGGACCCTTACCAGCGGGAGCAGGCTTATCGGGATGCTGCAGATGGAACTTTTGGATGAGCGAGTCTGCATGCATCCTGGTCAACGGTACCCAAGACCTGTCCTCAGGACCGAACCCCTTCCAATGTACGAGGTACTGGAAGGAATTCCGGACCCTTCTCACATCCACAATTCTGGCAATCTCATGCTCCATTTGTCCTGCTACCTCAACCGGAGGAGGAGACTGTTCCTCAGGACCAACGGGAGCAACATAACGTTTGAGCAAAGACACATGAAAAACATTATGAACACGAAGGGAGTCGGGTAAACATAACCTAAAAGAAACCGGATTGATCACCTTGGTGATCCTGTAAGGACCAATGAAGCGAGGTGCAAACTTGTAGGATGGTACCCTCATGTTGAGATTTTTAGTCGATAACCATACCTTATCCCCAACCTTAAAATTCACACCCTTAGAACGTTTTCTATCAGCCTTAGCTTTTTGAACTCCTTGGGCCTTTTCCAGGTTCGACTGAACCTGTGCCCAAACTGTGCACAGTTCTTGAGAAAAATCATTGACCTCTGGGACAACCGACGCAGATGGGGAACAGGAGCCAAAGCGTGGATGAAAACCCATATTGCAGAAAAACGGCGACATCCCAGAGGATGAATTAACACGATTATTAATTGCAAATTCAGCCAGAGACAGGAATCTGGCCCACACATGTTGGTTATCAGAAACATAACATCTGAGATATTGCTCAACGGATTGGTTAAGACGTTCAGTCTGACCATTGGTCTCCGGATGAAAGGCTGATGAAAAGGACAAAGAGATACCAATCTTATTACAGAACGCCCTCCAGAACCTAGACACAAACTGTACTCCCCTATCAGAAACGATATTCTCAGGAACACCATGCAGTTTGACAATATTATCCATGAACACGGACGCCAAGACCTTTGCAGAGGGTAATTTACACAAAGGAATAAAATGACACATTTTGCTGAATCTGTCAACCACCACAAATATCACGGTTTTACCCTCAGAGCACGGCAAGTCCGTGATAAAGTCCATGGACAGATGTGACCAAGGTCTACTAGGTATGGGTAAAGGATGTAACTCACCCATAGGTCGTGTCTTGGTATTCTTGGACCTGGCACAAGTGTTACACGCAGTTACAAAAGCCTGAACATCTCTGGAGATTGACGGCCACCAATACTGCCTAGAGACCAACTCCTTGGTGGCATTGATGCCAGGATGTCCACACAAAACAGAATTATGGCACTCACCCAGCAGTTGCAATCGCAAATGAGCCGGCACAAACAATTTGTCATTGGGGGTACCAATGGGAGCAAGATGTTGTCCTGCCGAGATTTCAGAAGCGAGGTCAGATGAGGTAGCGGCCACGATGATATCAGCTGGCAGGATGGGCTCAGGAGGGACGTCAGGAGGCTGATACGCCTTGAAACTTCGGGATAAGGCATCGGCCTTAACGTTCTTGCTCCCGGGTCTGAAGGTAACACAAAAATCAAAACGAGTAAAGAATAAAGCCCACCTCGCCTGTCTAGTATTCAATCGCTTAGCCGATTCTAAAAACATTAAATTCTTATGATCCGTGAGGACCGTAATGCGGTGAACTGCCCCTTCTAAAAAATGACGCCATTCCTCAAATGCCCACTTGATTGCAAGTAACTCCCTATTACCAATGTCATAATTCCTCTCGGCAGGAGAGAACTTGCGGGAGAAGAAGGCGCATGGCATAAGATTAGTTAAGGTGGAAGACCCCTGGGACAGTACAGCCCCCACACCATCCTCAGACGCATCCACCTCAACTACAAAAGGCTTACTTTGATCAGGCTGGACCAACACAGGAGCATTCATAAAACACTGCTTTAACCTTTCAAAGGCCTCAATAGCTGCAGGGGGCCAATTGACCAGATCAGCCCCCTTGCGAGTCAAATCCGTAATGGGTTTGGCTACCACAGAAAAATTTTTGACAAATTTATGATAAAAATTAGCAAACCCCAGAAATCGCTGGAGCGCCTTCAAAGAGGAAGGTCGCACCCAATCCACAATGGCCTGTACTTTAACTGGGTCCATTTTGAAAGAAAAAGGGGTGAGAATGTATCCCAAAAAGGCCACTTCCTGAACACCAAAGGTACACTTCTCCCCTTTAACGAACAACTTGTTTTCACGCAACACCTCCAGCACTTGCCTGGTGTGAGATACGTGACTTTCCCAGTCTGCAGAAAAAATCAGGATGTCATCAATATAGACAATTACAAATTTCCCAATAAATGGTCTAAAAATGTCATTGACAAAGTTTTGGAAAATTGCCGGAGCGTTACTTAACCCAAAAGGCATTACCAAGTACTCATAATGACCTTCCGGGGTATTAAAGGCAGTTTTCCATTCGTCCCCCTCACGAATCCTGATCAGGTTGTACGCCCCCTTCAAATCCAGCTTGGTGAACCAACAGGCCCCCTGGACCTGATTCAGCAAGTCAGGAATAAGGGGCAACGGGTATCTGTTTTTAACAGTGATTTTATTGAGCTCCCTGTAATCGATACAGGGCCTCAATCCTCCATCCTTTTTACCAACAAAGAAAAAACCTGCCCCCATGGGAGAAACTGAAGGCCGGATGTGACCCTTGGCCAGACTCTCCTTGAGATAATCCCTCATGGACTGACGTTCAGGAGTAGAGAGATTATAAATGCGACCTTTGGGATATTTGGATCCCTCAATAAGGTCGATGGCGCAATCATATTGCCGGTGAGGAGGGAGGAACTCAGTCTCGGACATGGAAAAAACGTCCAAAAAATCGCCGATATACTTGGGCAAGGAAAGAGACTCAGTGGTACCTCCAAACAGCAATACTGATTTACAACATTTGTCACAATTCATTCCCCATTTTTCCAATTCACCTACCGACCAGTTGATCACAGGGTTGTGGTCCTGTAACCATGGCAGACCTAAAACAAGGTCGGCAGGTAAATCCTTTAATACAAGGAAGGAACAAGTCTCGGTATGGGTAATTCCTACAGTTAATACAACCTCAGGAGTACAAAACTCCACTCTCCCATTATTCAATGGAGTGGAATCCAGTGCGATAATTTCAATCACCTTCCTTAAAGGAACTAGCGGAATCCCCACAGATTGTATAAAATCAAAATCAATAAAATTAATGGCAGAACCAGAATCAACAAAAGCCTTACCGGACCCCCTGAGTTGGTTGTACGCAATGGAGATAGGTAATAATACTTTCCTCCTTACCACCGCTGGGGTTACCTTACTTCCGGCAGAAAGCTCTCTAGAGGGCAGAAGTTTCGGGCATTGCTGGAGCCAGTGGTTCGTCTCACCGCAGTAGAAACAGGTTCCATTCAAGCGTCTCTGATCTCTCAAAGTTCCTCCCCACTGTATGGACTCCTCCGGGACCCTGGTAGAAGGTGGACTCAGAAGAGGGGATTCAGGCAGGACGACACCCTGAGGAATATCTGAACGTTCCCTCCGTCTCTCCCTCACTCGACGATCCAGTTTAATGGCTAGTGTCATGGCCGCCTCTAGGGTGTCAGGAGTAGGGTAACTGACAAGTAAGTCCTTAAGATGGTCAGACAGCCCCACCCTAAACTGGCTTCTCAAAGCAGGGTCATTCCATCCAGAGGAAACACACCACTTTCTAAACTCAGCACAGTAATCCTCTACTGGACGGTTACCCTGCCGAATGTCTCTGAGCTGAGTCTCAGCTACAGAAGTCAAGTCAGGCTCCTCATATAATAGGCCTAAGGCCTGAAAAAATGCTTCCACAGACTGCAAGCTTGGGGAGTCAGGCGGTAAAGAAAAGGCCCATTCCTGCGGATCACCTTGCAGCAAGGAAATAATTATTCCTACCCGCTGCTGCTCGGCACCCGAGGAGTGAGGACGTAAGCGAAAATACAATTTTACGCTCTCCTTAAAGGAACGGAAAGTTTTCCGGTTCCCCAAAAACCGATCCGGCAATTTAACATGAGGTTCCACAATGGGGTTAGATGTGGAGGGAGCCGCTACTAGTGCAGGTTGTAGCTGCTCCTGATGTAGGAGCCTCTCGGCCAGGTCCTGGATCATCTGCGCCATACCCTGAACCTGGTCCGTGAGCACCCGCAATTGCTCCATATGATACGGCCTGTGATTCTGTCACGGGGGAGACAAGGGAAGGTGTGCCCTGTACTTGAAACCCCCCTTCTTTCCCTACCTACTTGCCTCAAACGGCCCTAGGCGGCCGCGGACAACCACGAAGACGTTCCCTATACTGGGTAAGTGCAGAGGGAGGGAAAGGGAACACAGGGAGAGACAAAACACAGACGGAACAAACACAATGATAGAGTAGTCAGCAAGCCGGGTCAAACACAGGAGATAGCGTAAATACCAGGGGTCAAGAGGAGAGAGGTCCAAGTCCAAGTCCAAAGTCAGAGTCCAAATAGCAAATCCAAAACACAAGGTCGCACAAGCACTGATCAAAAGTATAAACTAATCACAGGCATCTGAGTGAGGCAGTTGCCATCTTTAAATAGCCCACCCAGGATCATGTGATGTGGCCAGCATCACATGACCTGAGGCGGAGCAAGCTGTCCAAACAATATGCAAAGTAGCCATGTGGTGTGATCAGCACCACATGGCTAAACCCAAACAGAGAATTAACTCATGAAGTGCTGGCTGACAAGACCAGCACTTCAATTCCCTATTGCTCGTCTCTAGGGGGGCGGAGAGGTCCGGCGATGTCGTGCAGAGGGAGCACGACGCCGACCTCGCGTGACAGTATGCGTGTCTACACCATTCTTAATATTTCTTATATGTTCTGATATCCTTTTCTTTAGAGTCCGCTTGGTCCTACCTATGTATTGTTTCTTGCAGGTACATTGCATCATATATATAACGTTACTTGAATTACAGGTCAAAAATTCACGAATCTGCCATCTATATTAATTTTTTGTGTAGATCACCCATTCAGTTTTTCTATCTCCAAAGGTTGTTTTACAATTGGAACATTTACCACAACGGAAAAATCCCTTTAAGTCCACCCAATTAACAATACTTTTAGTTATTCTTGGTGGTCTGGTCGTCGGGGCAACTTTTAGCGCCAATGGCGATGCCCTGGTATACACAATTTTAGGGTCCTTGGGTAAAAGTGATCCAATTGTTTTATCATCCAATAGATGGTGCCAGTGGGTTTTAATTATTTTCTCCATCTTTTTTTATTGTGAGTTAAATGGTAATATTATTTTAATTGTTCCATCTGCATCTTTTTTTATTATGTTCGAGGAAGAGTTAAAAAAGTCATTTCTATTCATATTCTTAACCTTTTCAAGGGACTTTGGTATTACTTCGTAGGGATATTTTTTATCAGTAAAATTCTCACTTAATTGTTTAGCCTCTGCCATAAATGTTTGTTCCAACGTACAGTTTCTCTTAATCCGACGGAACTGACTCGTTGGGACGTTCAACAACCATCTAGGTAGATGGCAACTTGTGAATAGGATGTAGCTGTTCTTAGCTACATCCTTCTGATATGTACTACATACCAGTTTATTATTGTTAACTGTAATCAATAAATCTAAAAATTCTATTTGCTCTCTACTGGTTTTTGGAGTAAATATCAAGTTCCTATTATTTATATTAATATCTGCTAAGAACTGATTTAGACTGTCTTCTCCCTTATCCCAAATAAACAGAATATCGTCGATATAGCGCCACCACAGCACCAGGTCCGCCCCAAGTCGGGGACAGATGGTCTCTAACTCTCATTCAGCCATAAATAAATTGGCGTAACTTGGGGCGAACCTGGTGCCCATGGCGGTACCCCGAATCTGAAGGAAAAATTTGTCCAAGTACCAAAAATAGTTATATTTGAGAATATATTCAATACTGTCCAGAATAAACTGGATTTGATCATTTTCCAGTATCTTCTCCCTACTCAACACATTATTAATCGCCTCCAATCCCTGTGAATGATCGATTCCACTTCTTTGAGCTGATCCAAGACTAAATTGAAGGGCTGACTCTGGATTGGTCCTGAATGACTATAAATGGGTGGGATGTGGCAGAGTTTTGTTAATACCTACTGAGGAAGGAGCCAGGGCTCCGAAACGCGTCTAGGATATTAGGACAAATACATTTGGTGCGGTCCGGACCCATTTGCTATTGTCCTATACGAAGGTGACCAACTTGCCGCAAAAACCAAATCATCAGGATAACGAGCTATTACTCTATATACCTCTTTACTTTGAAGGACCTTTCAGGACCTGCCAGAGAATATATATTATACCTGGCGAGTTGTGAGTACTAATACCGCAAGTTGCGGCTTATGTGTCAACTATCCACCTGCATATGACTATAATGTCCTCCATGGAGACACCTATTTAGCAGGTTGTGAACAGCGTTGATATACGACTCCACTGTTGAATTAACTGGTTCAAACTATACGTGTGTATTGGATACACTGTATTTATCAAGGAGAAGCCATTCTTGTCATTCTATGTCCTATGCTACCATTGGATATATAATTCATTTTTATTATTTTATTTCCATTGCTATATTTCTCACATTTGTTTTTTATGCTTAATAAATGTGCTTTTTTAATATATTATTCTACCGTCATTCCATCCAGCTCCAATAACGAGTGTGCGCACCTGTATATATTTTTGTTACACTTTGTTTTGTTCTGGATATAGGTGGTCCAGTAGGAGCAGCACCTCAATATATTTTCTAATTCCTTGATGTGAGCCTCCTCTTATTTTATTACACCTTTTAAGACAGGCATTCCCATACACCAGTTTTGAACCTCCTGCGCCGTAGTAAGATGCATCAAATTTATTAAGAGGCAAATGCCTCTATAACTTAGTTGCATCTCAGGTTCTCCGTGTAGACTTGAGATATATATATAGCCTCAAGATGCTGGGTAAGTGCCTTGGCTATAACTCATATTTGGTAACTCTCCTGGAATGTCTGTGAGATATGCCTGGATGTTGAGTGCGATGGAGATAAGTAAGGAGAAATTCTGGAATGGAGAGGTGAGGTGAGTATCTGAACAAATCAGCTACAATTCTCCCATTCATGCCATGGATGGCTCACTTACAATTCCCACACAGATACCTGCATGCCAGCCAAAACGTCCTAATGTCAGTCCTTATACCACTTAGAGTTCCATAAGTATGTCCCAGAGCTCAGCCCATGGTTACCTTCTGCATGGTCACCCGGTCTGAGATTTGTAGAATGAAGGGGTTATGTCAGTGTTATCCTCTCTTTTTTGTATTTGGGATGAGGCCTGGTGGGATGCAAGAACTTCTGGTCTGGGGCATGTATACAGGTGGGTCTTTTCTGGGTTGTCTATAAAGGGGATTCTGGCCTGGAGTCTGTATTCTGGGGAGTCTGTATATAGTGAAGCAGTTTCTGCCATGGAGTCTGTATATAGGGAGAGGTTCCAACCTCAGGTCCATGGGGTTCTGGCCTGGGGTCTATGTCTTTATTTAGGTGGCCTGATATGTGATCTCTATTTAGGGAGTTCTTTTGTGTGGCCATTCATTTTCAGGTGTTCTGAAGGGAGTCATACAGTATGTACCATATGTTATTCAGATGACGTAAAAAAATGGCTGAAAAAAAGACATCTGTCCATCCAGTTATCCTGCAAGTTGATCCATAGGAAGGCAAAAAAAAACCCTGTGACATAGAAGTCAATTTACCTCACTTTAGGGGAAAAAAAATTCCTTCCCGTAGGTTAAGGATATATACTTTATACAGGGTCAGGGCATAAGGAAAAAAGTTTGCTCAGCATGCTATATAGGCCATTTTTTGTTGCCCTCCTTGGAATCTGCCTGAAGACACTTCATGAGATTTACCTTATTGGTAATGTCTATTCAGAGACATTCATGTAATTTGTTACATGGATTCAGACAATGATTTTGAACAGCTTTTTGTGATTTAACCAGCTACAAAAGACAGACCTGTGTAAACATGCAGGTGTTTAGAGGTTATAAAATGTTAGAAGTTTAGTTGACATTTAGATACAGGCAGCTGTGGATATGTGGCATGTTTTCGATAGGAAACTAGGATTCATCAGATACAAGGTTTCTCTACAGAAAGCATAGCCGTTTTGATAGGTACATCATGGACCCTAGAGGGTAGAGGTGGCCTTATAATCAGTATCATTATGTGTTCTATGACCCATTGTCTATTACATCTGGTCATTTTGGTGTCTGAGGTTGCTATGACAACTGTAGTACAGATACGAATGGGGCTTCTGCAGCCGATAAAAAAGGGCAGAAAGTTGGCATAGCAACCAAGGAGCATGAAGTAGTTGTCCTTAAGTCTTTGGATCCTAGCAGTTAACATTTTTAATGCATCTGACACAGATATCAACATTATGGATGAATGCAAACCTTATGTGACTGCAGCATGATGTGCAGAGCTTTTCTTTGAAATTAAAGTTTTGATTAGAAATGTTTTATATTTGTTGCAAAATCTTAAATGGCCACTAACTTCACACAACTTTGCATAAATCAATAGGTTGGGTGAATATCAAAAACTTTGCAATATATCTTATCAGAGAAAAATCCCTCTCGTCACCTCTACAGCTCTTTTCCTGCCCCTCCTTCACACATACACACTTCTTAAACAAACATTTGCTCTGAATTGTATACTATTATCTTGTGAAACTAAGATGGACTGCCTGCTCACTTTGGATCAGATTACAAGCTCCACCCTCCAACTCTGAGTAAGGTAAGTGTGCCAAGGGTGGGCCTAAGCTACCCTGTACAACCTTGTTTTTGCTGCCTCCTGTTAGCCCCTCCCTCTCCTTCTTCATTGACAAGGCCAGGTTCTTGCATAGTTATCTCTCCTGGCCAATTAATCAAATAAGGACAATGAGGGGCTAGCAGAGGCAGCAGGTGGAGCAAAGCTGCACTGTTGGCTTGGTCCTGCTCTCAGTGCACATAACTTCTCATTTACATATAGATTAAAGGTACTTTGTTCTCCAGAATGAAGCAACGGATCACTAAGGCATTGATTTTCAACCAGTGTGCCTCCAGCTGTTGCAAAACTACAACTCCCATCATGCCCAGGCAGCCTACAGCTATCAGCCTACAGAAGGGCATGGTGGGAGTTGTAGTTTTGCAACAGCTGGAGGCACACTGGTTGAAAATCACTGCACTAAGGTATAATTTACAACTGAGCTAGCCCTACAAGGCATTGTGACTGGTTTAAAGGTGGAGTTACTGATGACAGGCTCCTTTGAAAGTGTTTTCTACCTTTAGATATTGATGACCTAATCTCAGGATAGGCCATCAGCATCAGATTGGTGGTAGTCTGACACCTGCTTCCTTCAACGACCAATGTCATTTGCAGCAGCCACCAGCATCAGAACAGTTGACAAAGCAGAAACAGAAGGCTCTATTTACTGTGTAATGGTTGTGCCAGCATACTGAAACTGAATTAGAGGATGGGAGGATGGTCATCAATATCTAAAAGGTGAAGAAACCTTAAGGTTAATGTTGCTGTTTATGCAGATTTCCATGGTGGATTTCACCCTTTGCAATACATTCAGTGAAATCCACAGCAAATCTGCAGCTAAATCTGTGACAAAACCATGTGCATTTATCACTGATTTTTTTTTCTGCAAAAATTGCATCCAATTCTCCTCAGTTGAACTTCTCTATATTTTTAGAGCAGAATTTCATTTGTGGTCTCTCAAACACAATGGACAGAATTACGAACACTATCTCAAACTAAGTCACTGTAAACTTCAGTGGCTAAGGCTGGATGATAAATCTGTTGAATCTTTAGACTGTCTAGTCTACATTTACACCACCTAAATTGGCTTCATTTTACTCCCAAAATTTGCCAAAAGTTTGGAGCATGTTTTGTGCACAGAGACACATTTACGCCATGCCCCTTTCCACTCAGCCACATACCTTGTTGGATTAGGCTTAAAAAGTTTACAAAACCATCGAAAGCACTTCAAAAATACAGTGCAAGGCATGTACTCCAGCAAATTGCCCCAAAAATCTGCTGTATTTTGAATAGTAAAGATACCTCATTGAGCAGGTCACCATGAAGGTGTGATACTTTCCTGCAATTTCATTGTTGGCTGCTGCTTGTCTCTCTACCATTAGGACACAAGTATGATCAGTGTTGTCTGTCACAAAGATTTGTCACCCTACCAACACCACAATCATCACCAACATTCATGTAATGTTTACATAATTATTTTAAAGTAAGACAATATTAAATCTCTGATGTAATAACTTTGGGTTTCTCTTTTTTATCTGTGTAGTCTTCTTCTTTATAGTTCCCCATAAATGTGCCACCACAAATCTCATAATCAGATAATATGCCATCAGCCTACTGTAGCTTGGGCTCACATTGCCTACAGACATGGTATCTCACTAACAAAACAATATACTTGAACACCTTTTTCAGATAAAGTTGGCCCACTCGTCAGCTAGGCTTGTTCGACCAGAACAAGAGCTGACCTTTGCATGTGTCTATCCGTTCTGAATCACAGAGAGATATTCTGATTATGGTCAAATAACCTAATAGGGCACTTGGAAAGGGACAGTGTTCATGAGACAACCACTTTAAATCTGCATGTGTGTAGCTATAGTATAGACATTCAGAATATAAAGTATTCAGATATTTTGGTAACATTTGTCAAATAATGTAATAAAATGATTCCAGAAATGAATGGGATTACATGCATAAACACAATATTTATTTGATGAAGAAGGTATAACGTTATGTTATGCTCAATATAAAAAGATAATCAAATTTGTTTCAACTTTGTCATGTAAATGAACACCTCACCATCTACACTACCAAAGTCATTCAGAAACTACATAATATATTTAATTTAACTGTATGTTTAATATACTGTAAAAATATATATGGCACATGCATCAGTTCTCAAATGAATAAAAACTGTAAGCATTGATGTATTGCACTACATCATATATAATATGGTTTTCCATAGAAGAACCCAACAATGTCTTAATGGATTATTACAGACAAACTGTCTGGCTGATCTATAGCAAAGTGATAAGCAGGACACTGTGTTACATCACGAGTTAGACTTTATGGTCAGAAATATTACTTTGTGCTCCTAGCTGTGTATAGGTGTACGGTACATTTTATATTTGAATTTCCACATCTTGAATGATGCACCTCCTGCTGTTGTGAGATGCTATCTATCTACAGCAAATTTATTGTTATGTTCTAAGAAGATGTAGGCGGATATATCTTTTGGCATTTAAACATATGTTCACCTCTGAACACTGCTTTATAATTAGAATGTATTGACATAAAAAGCAATTAACTATATAAATACATTGCCTTACATATCATATGCTGATTCTGATTTCTCAGGCTAGATCTGTAGAGTTTTCAACATCTGGATTTGTTTACTCACTGTCTGAAAGCTAAGAACTTGAAAATGTAAGGAGTTGAATCAGAAAGGGGGGAGGGGGAATTTATCAAGACTGGTGTTTCTAGTGCCTAGTCTTGATCTACTTAGAGGTGACATGAGATGCGCCAAATTTATTAACACCAATTATAATGTTATACTAAATACATTTAACCACTGTGCCCCAGGCTTTCCTACCAAGACCTACCCAATGGCAACGGAGTATGTACCATTAAGGCAGACCATGTGACTACCATGGGGCCAGGTACTGTTTCTCTTTTTTACCCAATGTAGACTTTTAAGGTATTTTCCCTCAGCCATTGTTTTAATATGAGTTCTGAGATATGTGGCTTGACTTGTCTACTAGGGAAGCAAAAGATTGGTCAGGTTATAATCCAACCAACATGATTTTCGCCTTTCCCATCAGTGGAAGTAGTTGAAGAACATTCAACCTTTCCTCCTGTACATTAGATTGTCTGCCAATCCAATGATGTATTTAAAATATGTAGCTAGATAGATACCTACTCAGGTCACAAATAACTCTGGACCCCAGTGCCAACATAGTATCACCCTAATCTTATTGGGATTTCATCGGTGACCTACTGCTGTTGCAGGGCAACAATGCATTCATGTAGAAAGACACATTATTCTGCATCGTTAGCAGCCTTAAAGAAGTTGCCTCATCTGAGACATTGGTGGAATACAGTACAGACCAAAAGTTTGGACACACCTCATTCAAAGAGTTTTCTGTATTTACATGACTATGAAAATTGTAGATTCACACTGAAGGCATCAAAACTATGAATTAACACATGTGGAATTAAATACTTAACAAAAAAGTGTGAAACAACTGTAAATATGTCTTATATTCTAGGTTCTTCAAAGTAGCCACCTTTTGCTTTGATTACTGCTTTGCACACTCTTGGCATTCTCTTGATGAGCTTCAAGATGTAGTCACCTGAAATGGTTTTCACTTTACAGGTGTGCCCTGTCAGGTTTAATAAGTGGGATTTCTTGCCTTATAAATGGGGTTGGGACCATGAGTTGTGTTGGGCAGAAGTCAGGTGGATACACAGCTGATAGTCCTACTGAATAGACTGTTAGAATTTGTATTATGGCAAGAAAAAAGCAGCTAAGTAAAGAAAAACGAGTGGCCATCATTACTTTAAGAAATGAAGGTCAATCAGTCTGAAAAATTGGGAAAACTTTGAAAGTGTCCCCAAGTGCCGGCGCAAAAACCATCAAGCGCTACAAAGAAACTGGCTCACATGAGGACCACCCCAGGAAAGGAAGACCAAGAGTCACCTCTGCTGCGGAGGATAAGTTCATCCGAGTAACCAGCCTCAGAAATCGCAGGACAACAGCAGCTCAGATTAGAGACCAGGTCAATGCCACACAGAGTTCTAGCAGCAGACACATGTCTACAACAACTGTTAAGAGGAGACTGTGTGCAGCAGGCCTTCATGGTAAAATAGCTGCTAGGAAACCACTGCTAAGGACAGGCAACACGCAGAAGAGACTTGTTTGGGCTAAAGAACACAAGGAATGGACAATAGACCAGTGGAAATCTGTGCTTTGGTCTGGTGAGTCCAAATTTGAGATCTTTGGTTCCAACCACCGTGTCTTTGTGCGACGCAGAAAAGATGAACGGATGGACTCTACATGCCTGGTTCCCACCGTGAAGCATGGAGGAGGAGGTGTGATGGTGTGGGGGTGCTTTGCTGGTGACACTGTTGGGGATTTATTCAAAATTGAAGGCATACTGAACCAGCATGGCTACCACAGCATCTTGCAGCGGCATGCTATTCCATCCGGTTTGCGTTTAGTTGGACCATCATTCATTTATCAACAGGACAATGACCCCAAACACACCTCCAGGCTGTGTAAGGGCTATTTTACCAAGAATGAGAGTGATGGGGTGACTCTTTAAGAGGTGACTACCTCTTAAAGCTCATCAAGAGAATGCCAAGAGTGTGCAAAGCAGTAATCAAAGCAAAAGGTGGCTACTTTGAAGAACCTAGAATATAAGACATATTTTCAGTTTTTTGTTAAGTATATAATTCCACATGTGTTAATTCATAGTTTTGATGCCTTCAGTGTGAATCTACAATTTTCATAGTCATGAAAATACAGAAAACTCTTTGAATGAGAAGGTGTGTCCAAACTTTTGGTCTGTACTGTATACCACCGATGTCAGATAGATGCAGTTCCCACTTCTGGGAGCCACACCTACCTCCTGAACGGGCCCCAGAAAGTGAAAGTGCACCGTGCATGCATGGTGTGAGCACTATTCATGTATTTGGGAGTTTCAAAAATAGCCGAGTGATTACGCTTGGCTATTTTTGGAAGTTCCAAAGAAATCAATGGAGAGTGCACAGTGCAAGTGTGCCGACTGCTCCAATCACTCTTATGGGACTACCAAAACTTGGTTATTTTTGGAAGTTCCATAGAAATGAATAGAGAGTGCACCACACAAGTGCAGCCACCAGTCCATTCACTTCTATAGGGCTGCCAGTAGAAATGAATGGAGGGCAGCTGCGCATGTGAAGCTGCACTCCACTCACTTTAGGGGTCCCATCTATGTGGCACCCATGTCTCAGGTGAAACAACCCCTTTAATCTTTTTATGTAACAGCTAAAACAACAAATAAAAATATTTTTTTTCTATTTTTTTTCTCTATTTTTCTTTTAGTTTTGTTTTTTTGGGAACGTGACGTGCAGAAACTATCGCACAGCTGACTGACACCCTAATGACGGTGGCTATTTAGACTGCGACCCAGACAAATGTCGCACAGAGATTTTTAGGATCAAGCTATATATACGTGACAGGTAGCAGGTGACTTGGTTGTATTTTGTGACGTACAGAAAGTGTCACCTGGACAGTATATACGGTTTGGAGTGAGTGTGCTGAACTGTGACACACAGAAAGGTTACACACAGCTGTGTGAAATGGATTTGTATCACTCAGCTAAAACAACAAAAAAACTATTTTTTTTTCTAGATTTTTTTTTGTATTTTTGTTTTTTTGGGAACGTGACATGCAGAAACTATCGTAGAGCTAACTGACACCCTACTGACGGTATCTATTTAGACTGCGACCCAGACAAATGTCGCACAGAGATTTTTGGGATCAAGCCATACACGTGACAGGCAGCAAATGACTTGGTTGTATTCGGTGACATACAGAAAGTGTCACCTGGACAGAAAATAGTGAGTGTACTGAACTGTGACACACAGAATGGTTCCACACTGCTGTGTGCAATGGATTTGTATCACTGAGATATAACATAAAAAAAGGGGGTTATACATGGCGATAGCTGCACTACTAGTGCCAGCCAGCCAAGTGACAAAAAAAAAATGTCTTCTAGCCCTTAGAAGGGCTGTTGGGTTCTTTGTGATTGATCCCTGCCTAACAGACAACTAAATGCAGGCCCTAACACTGTCCCTGAAAGGCAGCAGCTCTATCCCTAACGACATCCAGACGGCATCTGAGCCGAGCACCGCGGCCAGTCGGTAGTATATTCCAGGGTCACCTGATCAGGCCAGCCAACCCCTGCTATCGACATGTAAGGGCCCGACGTGATGCTGGGTGGTACGCAGAGTCTCCTGGCTTGTGATTGGCTGTGTTTTTAGGCGCCAAAAAAGCACGATGCAGAAGTTGCCATTTCCTCGAGCATGGCGAGATACTCGTCCGAGCAGCGAGCACTTACGAGTACCCTAATGCTCGAACGAGCACCAAGCTCGGACGAGCATGCTCGCTCATCTCTACTCTTCATTCTTTGTAGGTGGGAAGACTTGAAAAATTGCCAGTGTATTAAATACTTATTTTCCCCACTCTAACAGTAACATGGTTTCATGGTACTCAACCACCACTGCAAGATGACCACTTTTGGATGGGACCCTACTCTATATGATACCAATTTTTGTAACAACTGCTCTCAAATGAATTCAGGGAGAGCAGACTTCACTAATATACTGAACCTGCTCTATATGATACCTCTTATTGTGACAAAAGGCCTCAAATGAATTCAGGGAGAGATGGATACAACTATATATTGAACTATGACTGGTCTCAAATGAATTGGCTTCAGCTATATACTGTACTAATTAATATCAGCCTATGGGAAAGATGAGGTTGTTAGGATTGCCCAACCAAAATGGAGACAGTCATATCTCCAAATGCATACTGCAGAAACATACGACAAAGTAAGTCAGCACATCCTGTAAAATGAAGTGAATGCACAGATGCACATCTCCCTGGCTAAAATACAAAGGTAAAAGCAAACAAAATGCAACAGCAATCTGTAAACATAGAATATATGAACTAATACTATATTCACTATATAAAATGAGTATGAAGTACTTTAGCAACCAATAGAAAGATCTCCCCCTTGATCTATGTATCTCTCCCTTGATCTATTTATGCCCAAGACTACCTATGACATGGGGAAATCTATGTCTAGAAGAAAGAAGGTTTTTGTTCCCACATAGAAGGGGTTCTCTACTGTAAGAGCAGTGAGACCTTGAAAACGTGGTAGTTAACTCAATAAGAAAAAAGGGGCCTGAATATTACAAGTATTAGTACAATTAGTACTAGATTTCTGGAAATGGGTTCTTGATCCAGGGAGTTATTCTGATTACAGAAAACACAGAAAAACAGGGTCAGCTCACCATCTCATACGTACTCCTGGATTGGTATCAAGGACAATCAAACGATTTCGATATAGATGAAGGGCCTCCAGCACTCTATTAATATGTAAAGTATTGGAATAAATAAATATTTTACATTTTAATGGAGTGCTGCAGGCCCTTCGTTTATATCCAGAAAGCTCCAGTTATTCTGATTACGACATTTGGAAACGGAAAGGAATTTTTACCCTAACATAAGTAAAATTGGCTTCTACATGATGTTTTTTTTTTCCCTACTATGGTTCACCTTAGCATGATAGTAGGCTTAACTGGATAGACATCTTTTTATAGGCCTTACAAACTGTGTTACTATGTAACCATGAGCAATATAATGTCCTACTGCCTTTACATTTTAAAGACTCAAGTACAATTTTCTACTTATCTGTTTGCTAACAACATTGTGAGGACCACATCAATGTAAATGTTCTCATCACCCAAACAAATTGGCATGAGACAAGCCTGGAATGAGCAATCTCCTTCTAAGGACCTTATTGCAAATGCATGTAACATTCCCTGATTGATATGATCTCCAAGAAAAGTTCAACAACTTTGTCAGTTCATATGCAGAAAAGCTGAATTAAGCATTTTACACCACAACGTTATTAACCTAGTCTCCTCCTCAGTTCCATTGTTTATTCTGTTGGCTGTTGGGTTTTGCCTGCTGACTCAGTGTTTGCACAGAGCTTGTGCTGGTGACTTGCATTCTAAAAATGTCTCTGTACCAAGGTTGTAATGTCATGAAGGAAAATCTAACTCTTTCATCACACTTTTCAGAAGAGGGCAGTGTATCCTAATAGTGGCTACTGGTCAATTTTTGCAAAACAAATTTATGCAGCATTTACTTTTTCTATTTTAATAGAAATAGTTCTAGGAAAATGTTTCTTAGGCCTCTTTCAAACAAGCGAGTTTTCCGTGTGATGTGAACACATAGCACCTGCACTGAATCCTGACCCATTCATTTCAGCCTTACGCCTCTTTCATATGAGCGTGATGGATTAGGTCTGAATGCATTCAGGATGTGTTTAGTGAAACTCGCACCATTTTGCTAGCAAGTGCAGTCAGTTTTGTCTGTGATTGCGTTCAGTTGTTCAGTTTTTTCCACGCGGGTGCAATGATAATAATTTATTATCCCTGTACTGTGACATCGCTGTGTTTATTATTAATAAACACAGCGATGTCACTGTACAGGGATAATAAACACAGTGATGTCACAGTACAGGGATAATAAACACAGTGATGTCACCGTACAGGGATAATAAACACAGTAATGTCACAGTACAGAGATAATAAACACAGTGATGTCACAGTACAGGGATAATAAACACAGTAATGCCACTGTACAGGGATAATAAACACAGTGATGTCACAGTACAGGGATAATAAACACAGTGATGTCACAGTCCAGGGATAATAAACACAGTGATGTCACAGTCCAGGTATAATAAACACAGCGATGTCACAGTACAGGGATAATAAACACAGTGATGTCACAGTCAAGGGATAATAAACACAGTGTACAGAAAGTTAAAAAAAAATTATACTTACCTTTTTCATAGCAGCAGGGCCAGCATCATCAGAGCAGGAGATCTTCTTCTCATGTCTGAAGGGGGCGGGGCCTATGCTGCCGGCCCCGCCCCCCGCCCAGACCTGAGGCATGCCTGGGAGGTACGGAGAGCTGCAGGGGGGACAGGAGGGAGGATGGAAGAAGCAGACAGACGATTTCGGCTGTCTGCTCCTTCCTGCAACAGGCAACTGTCTCTACGTCCTATGGATGCAGAGACAGCTGCCAGAGGCTGGATCCGGGACGGTTGGGAGGTATGCGGCAGCGGGGGGCGGCACCAGGGGCGCGGGGCTCCCCCTGAAATCATTGGAGCCGGGGCCTGGAGCAGTAGCTCCAAATGCTCCAATGATAATCCGGCCCTCACTATAGGTTCCTGGCTTGGGGCCCACCGGAGGATCCTCCGGTCCTCTGGTGGGCCAGTCCGACACTGTATGAAGTCATTAGAGATGAGCGAACGTGCTTGAAACGAGCACTGTACCGCTCGGCTCCCCTGCGCTCGCATGGGCGCAGGCAGCCGCTTCCGTCCTCCTGAGGAGGACGGAAGCGGCTGCCTGCGCCCATGCGAGCGCAGGGGAGCCGAGCGGTACAGTGCTCGTTTCAAGCACGTTCTCTCATCTCTAGAAGTCATCCTTAAACCACTTCTTTATTGTGTTGTGTTTGTAGCAAAACTGCGACAAGAAGCATGTGTATTTTTGTAGTTTGGCTTTCTGCTGTACTGTTCCTACGATTTACCGTATGAGCATACTCTCAAAATAGTTCTTCAAAGATGTATGGCAGTGCATAATAATGAATTTCTACTGTGCATGATAATTTCTTTACGTAGGTTGGTTTCAAAAGGCGATAATGTGGCTGCAGTTTACCGTTCATATTAAACCCACAACACCAGTACACCCCCATCTTCATTCCGTTCAGTAGAACTTTGGGAACAGAGCTATAATCATCTGAATCTGACCTTACATCAGTTTAAATGTCATGTCTAATCAGAACTTGATTTACCTGTTTTAGAATCATGTTTCTCATTTCTGCAAGTCTTCAATACTCAGAAACAGAATATTAAGCAGTAGTATCATAGTTTAAAAAGGGCAAATTGTGTCTATTGGTCACCCCCTAAACTCAACTCCTTGCATGCTTCTGCTATCTGCACCTCAAAAACATCTCTTGAATCCGCCATTTTCTCACTATGGCGACAGCTAAAACTCTAATTCAGGGATGCCCAACATGCGGCCCTCCAGATATTGCTAAAATTCCAATTCCCAGCATGCTCAGACAGCCTTTAGCTATCTGCCTTCAGCAGGGCATGGTGGGAGTTGTAGTTTTCCATCAGCTAGAGGGCTGCAGGTTGAGTATCTCTGCTCTAATTTTTTACCTGATTCATTCTCGTCTGGACTACTGCAATGCACTACTAATTGGTCCCCCTTCACTAAACCCTCCATCCTGAATGCAATAGCCAGGCTCATTTTTCTATGAAACTACTTCATCGATGCTTTTGCCCCATGCCAGTCACTGTACTGGTTGCCCATTCAATATAGAATACATTTTAAACTCCTCACTTTCACCAACAAGCTCTCCTGAGTGCTGCACCCCTCTATATCTCCTCCCTCATCTCTGGCTACCACCCAACCTGTGCTCTTCACTCTCCCAATGATCTCAGACTGACATCCTCCAGAAATCCAAACTTCCCACTCCCACCTACAAGACTTTATTTGTGCTTCACAAGTTCTCTGGAATGCCCTGCCCAGACAATCAGATTGATTCCCAACATCCACAGTTTCAAGTGTGCCCTAAAAAAACATTGGGGTCATTTATCAAACTGGTGTAAAGTAGAACTGGCTCAGTTGCCCATAGCAACCAATCGGATTCCACCTTTCATTTTCCAAAGGAGCTGTGAAAAATGAAAGGTGGAATGTGATTGGTTACTATGGGCAACTAAGCCAGTTCTACTTTACACCAGTTTGATAAATGACACCACATCTCTTTAGGTAGGCCTATGACATTCCTTAATGTAGCTCTTTTCTGCCCCCTTGTATAGTATCCCCTAGAACCTGTACTCCTCACCAATATTCCTGATATTCCATACACTGCAATGTACTGTACTTAATATTTGTATTGAATGTTGTCAGCTCATACAGCCTTATATGTACTCGGGAGCACTTTATCACACCCGTAGCCCCGCTTGACACTTTTCCCTGACCAGGTGTGCGGTCAGTTCATCAGGAGCTGGGGCTAACAGAGGTGTATTAGGGCTCACGTGCATATTTTTTCTTTCTGTGTCTGTTTTTTGTTTTTTTGTGGCCCGTGTGCGGAGCCATTCACTTCAATGGGGCCGCCAAAAAAAAAGGAAATGACTCTGTGTCTATTCCGTCTGCATGGCCGTTCCGCAAAAAAAAAAAAAAACATTTCTGTGGAATGCACAATGCACAATTTAAACATCCAACGGTCGCGTACATGAACCCTTAATCTATAACACACAGTGTTAGCTGTGCGGTATTATGTAGGCCACATTTGATTGCATGCGGTCAGCAGCACAGCTAAAAATGTACTGCCCACAACTGATGGTGTGTGGTCAGTCAAGAAGTAGTTGTTGGCCAAGCAAGTGTTCATGCCTATATAACACCAAAGAGTGGTGTTACCACTCCTGCACCTAGCTACTATCTTTAATGGACTAACATAATGTCATCATTTTATTCCAGATCCTACACAAACTGTGCACTTAATACAATGTTTGTAACTGTTTACTATTTAATGTGCCTGGTGTACCAGCAGGTGGCAGCAAACAAGGCAGAGCTGTAGTTTCTCAGAATGGACCTTTCTATGCCTTTCTGACCCCTCTCTGGAGAGGAGTGGGCGAGTCCCACTTCCTGCAGGAAGGATGGGGATCCCGTTAGAATCAGTTAGTTCTAGTTTAGCCGCTGCAAGGGGAAGGTGTGCAGGGCATGTCTCTTCTGGACGTGCCCATGCCAGCCAGAGCACCTTCAGCTCTGCTGGCCAGCGAGGCAGAATTATAAAGCCTCAGAAGCCAGGATGTAGTTCCCTGGCCCAACCTAAGTCCGACCAAGTGCAAACTTTTGAAGTAATCCAAGTTTACAGATAGCTTGTCAGTACAGCAGAGAGCAACCATGATACAGCAGAAGTGTGTTTGCCTGCCAGTTTATATGTTAAAACCTGCTGGGACCAAGACAAAGCCGCAAAATTGTCTTTTGGATGCACGTCTACTCAAGTAAAGCGGCACTGGTTTCCATCTTAAGTTCTGGACTCATTTGTTCTTTTCCTATTTACAGGGGGACAAGAACAGGACATGCTCAATTTTTTTTGAAGGCGTAACGGACATATGGATGCGGACAGTATACAGTGTGCATCTTTTGCAGTCTCTTTGAAATGAATGGCTCCACATTCAGTCCACAAAAAATGCCACCTTGTGCTGTCTGCATCTGTAGTTCCGTTCTGCAGCCCCACAAAAAAGATAGAGCATGTCATATTCTTGCAGGAATAGGCATTTCTATTACAGGGACTGCCATGTGCGGTCTGTAAAATGTGGAACACACATGGCCGGTATCCGTGTTTTGCAGATCTGCAATTTGCAGACCGCAAAATACTTATGGATGTCTGTATGAACCGTAAAGCTGGGAAAACTGCTGTATATATGGACTTTAATTTCTATGCACTTTTCTTGCATATCTCTGTGCTCAATGAAGTGTTAAATGTCAAAGAGCTGGAAGCAGTCAGATGCGTCAGAATTTCTTTTCTTGCTATGTACATGAGTTGTGTTTTTATTATCAATAGAACTGAAATGGAAGCATACCGAATATGTACCTCACCAGAGTACCTATTGTTATGTGATATTTGTAAGGATATAGAAATATTTTCAGCTTAGAAGTCTTCATATGATGCGTGTGAATAATCCAAACCTACTCTGACCACAGATGTCTCAGAAAGATTATAAAGAAGGAGGAGAGTAATACATGGCCGCAGAATAAGACTACAGCTCAGGGTTTGTTTGCAGTCTCCATACTGCATACTATGTGTCTCCATAGAGACATATAGATAAGCACATTCATTTAATCTGAACTGAATTGCAATACCACATGCATCCTGTGGAAAGGTGGGGCACTGCTTCTGAAAGAAAGCAGCCAGGTTGTTATACCTGTACACAACTCCTTTAAATAAATTAATGTAAAATATGTCATATGGTACATGACAAGCTCTTTGTAACAAAGCTAGAACCAGTCCTGTACTTCACCTGGATCCAGAGATATTTCCATTAATTGCTCCAGTTGCTCTGAAAGATTTAGTTTAAGCTGGCAGTTTAGGGAGGGGTGTAGTCCTTTCTCAAGGGGGCATATCCTTTCTGCTGCATCTCCCTATTTATCACAGCTTAGTTTTGAAAACTGTAAAATATTCTTCATGGAACAATCCCTTTATGGCAGTAATTAGAAATGAACGTAGTTTTGAAAAATTCAATTCAGCTGCTTCGCCGAACTTCAACATGCTATTTGATTAGTTCCTAATTACTTTGTCACAAATCGCTTTCCATTGTATGGAGTGGGCGTAATGACAGGGAACGGCGATTGTGGCGCACCCAGTCATTGAACCCCTCAGATGCCATGTTCAACGCTGATCGCAGCATCTGTGACTCACATTCAGCCTTTCAGGGGTAAGTCAGGAGTTAAAAAAAAATTATACTCACCTCATCATGCTCAACGCAGGCCCTTTGGCGGCTTTTCTTCAGTCAAGACAGGAACAGACAGCCTCTCTGTGAGCAATTGGATGAGGTGAGTATATTTTTTTTTCAGCCACCATTTTAGGAAAAATTGATTCTTTACCACTAGTGTTGAGCGAATCAAAGTATCCGAAGTGGAATTCAGTCTGAATTTCCGGAAAAATCCGCTGCGAAGCTGAATTTCCTTATGCTTCGTGGTAACTAATCAATTTTCAATGAAATTGTGGAAAAAAATCATACTCACCTCATCCATTTGAGTGTGAAGAAGCCACCCTGGCCATCTTGATTGAACATCCCACACAAAACCTCATGCACAGTGGCATATGATGTCGATACGCCGGCCAGCATGATGATGTCATCATGCACCGGGCGAGATTTTGGGCAAGATATTCAATCAAGATGGCCACAGTGGCCTCTTCATGCTCAAATGGATGAGGTATAATTTTTTAACTGATTAACCTCTGATGAACGTGGCATCTGAGGGAGTTCAATGACAGGGGTCGGCACAATCGCCGCTCCCCATTATTGCGCCCGCTATGCACTTCATGACAAAGTAATTCGTCATGAAGATAATTTCTTTGTGAAATTCGAAAAAGCAAGCCAAATCGAATTTTTGTAAACTTGGCTCATCTCTAGTTACCACGAAGCGCAAGGAAATTCAGCTTCTTGATTAATCAAATTTTTCATGAAATTCGAAGTCTACTTTGATTCGCTCAGAAGCTCATTTTCTACACAATAGAAATATTCTTCACTGGGGAAGTGTTCTTCTACAGGTGGTGGCTACAATGAACTTGGACTGTGTAAGTGGTAATGATGTAGTCACATTGCTTGCATACAGAACAAGTGGCATCAATCACCAATTTGTGTATGCATTGCTATAAACAAGACGTCCCCAGCCTTTTGTAGGTTGCAAGACACTTTCAAATATGACAGATGATGCAGAGCCACGCTGAATATTATAAGGACCCAAACTATTAAGGATATGACTGATTAAAGGGGCTTTAACCTCTAAGTGATATGGTTCTGATCCTAGTACAAAGGTCTAGTAAAGCTAGGAGACCTCTCACAGAGTAGAAAGGTTGAAGTGGTATACGTTAATAGGGAATATTACAACATTCACTGCCGAAATTGACGTTAAAAGAAGAAAATAATAAATCTTTATTCAATATACTAGGCAAAAGACGAGTAAAGTGAAAAATTCAAAGAGCGGCAGTGGAAGAATCCTCCAGTCTAAAACAGACACCAGCATACAAATCACCCATTGACATCAGACACCAGCTGTGTCAATAGTGCTGGAAAAACTGGAGGAAACCTAGAGAGCATCAGTATGTGATTACCCAATTTACTGTGGTAAAGAGGTAGGTTGCCCGGGACAGTCTCAAGCAGACAATACATAGACTGTACAAGTATCTAGGCAAGCCATTTAGACCACATCAGGAAGTGAGAAATGGAAAACTTTTAACTATCAAAATGTGGGTTCCCTGGGGAGCTGCAGGAAAAGGAAATGATACTGATGTCCTATCCTGTATAATCCCTAATCAAGCCGTATTAGGCATGTATACTGGCTGTCCCCCACTCACTAAGCAAGCGTTAGAGACAGGATGAGGGTAAGCAATGCCTACCACTCGGACCTCTATGCCTCCTAACTCTACTGCCCCCTATATACTGCTCGATGCGTTTCTATTCAGACAAATGTCATCAGGAGCAAGGGGATAGGTGAAAAAAGTAGAGATTAAGGAGCCGCAGCGCTGGTGGTGTGCAGTGGCGTCCGGCGCTGGTATGGCCGTAACGCACGCGCGCACACCACCAGAGCTTTTGCAGCGTAGAAACTCCGCCCATGGGCGGGTCCGGGTCCCGGAGCAGGTGGCCGTGAGGGGGAGAGGAGACGAGCCTCCATCGTGACTCTGCCCCCACAGGCACGAGCTCACCAGTGTATGGGTACCGGGCTCCGTTGTGATGCCAAACATTAAACAATGTAAGATGGAGAAAAAAACGCGGCATGTGCTCAGGCAGATAAAAAGGAAGAGGTACCAAAGAAAGGGACATGAACAGAAGAGGGAAACATAATGGGGCAGTTGATAAAAGCCCCAAGTTACATACATTGCTAAAAAAAAAAGCTAGGAGACCCCCTATCACATGAGAGCATTGGCTGGGGAGTCCAAGAGCAATTTATGGGTCTCAAGCCGCTGGTTAGAGGACAGTTCTCGAAATGATTGCTCCACTAGCATAGGATTATTGTGGGCCAATTAAAAAATCTGAATTGCTGACCGTAATAATCCATTCCTAAGGTTGTTCTGTCCTGAGTGTTGGCACAGGCACAGAATGGAGGCAACAGGTGCTATTTTACAGTTGCAGCAGCACAGAGCTTTAACCAGAATGGCCGGCTATCATGCCGGCTGCGTAATAGCTCTGCAGAGATCGCCCTTTTGTATTTGAGATTTGGATGTGAGCCCGGCAGAGTCTGACAGAGGCTGGAACATCTCCACCTCTGATATACACCACACATAAATGGGATGTGTGTGAACAGCAGTGATTTACAGACGCTTCACATACAGAGATGAACTATGGCTCTGTAAAAGGGAGGCTGTGTTATGTACTGAAGGGTGTGCCTAGCTGCAAGTCAGAGAAAAAGTGCAGAGAGTAACAGACCCCATGAAGAGGAGGAAATAAAATATTTCAAAGAAATATTTGTCGATTAAAGATTATATTCTCTGCAGGCGACAAAACTACCGAACTGTGATGCACATAAATAAACTTTTAAGTATCAGGAAAAGCTACTGGGCTCCCAGGTAATGTGGTCCTGGCTGTGTAAGTGACTGAATACTAAATTACAGTCACAAATCACTTATATATTTGTACTTATCTGATATAGGAAACTTATTTCTATTTTATTTTTGTCTTTTTTTTGTTGTTAGAGATGAGCGAGCATGCTCGGGTGCCATTTTTGTGTATTTGCGTACGCATTTTAAAATTCGTACGCTATTCATACGCATATGCGTACGAATAGCATACGAATAGCGTACAAATTCAATTTGTACGCTATTCGTACGCTATTCGTACGCATTTGCGTATAGATTAAAATATGCGTATGATTAGCGTATGAATTTTAAAATGCGTACGCAAATACGCAAAAATGGCACTCGAGCATGCTCGCTCATCTCGAATTCATCTATGTTACTTACAGGGTCATGCGTTTTCTGAAAAGTTTTGATATGTCATAGAGGCATATCCAAAATTTTGATCCGTGAGGTTCTGAATGCTGAGACCCCCACAGATCGCTAAAACGAGGAGAGAGAAGCACTCTCTTCACTCTCTCCTCGCTGCAGGAGATGTGCTCAAAGTCTATGAGACCGTCTCTATTATGTCCTCTGCAGCAAGGAGATATGTGAGTGCTTCTCACTCTTTGTTCTAGTGATTATTGGAGGTCTCAGCACTCAGATCCTCACCGATCAAAACTTTTGATGTGTCTCCATGACATCAAAAGTTTTTTGAAAAGTCAGTGACCCCTTAAGCAATTAAAGTTCTTTAAAGATTAGCATATTTTGAATTTAACAACTATAGGAACATCTGTCACTGTAACAATTTTTTCTATCAATGTAGCTGTTTGGGTGCTTATTTTTGCAGGATTAGTTGTACTTTTCAACAGCACCAAAGTAGTTTTTCACTGTGCAGCATAAATAATGTATACCGTATAAATAATGTATTACTGCTTTGTGTTGCCGATACAAAATATGTATATTTTTTTACGTTTTACAATATTTTCACAATAACAGCAAATATTTACAATAACAGCAAATAAGTTGTTACAATCCAAAAGCCATAACTCTTTTATTTTTCCATCAATGCCGTGGTGTGTGGGTTTGTTTGTAATTGGCCATTTTAAATAGAACTATTTTAAAGCGTAACTACCTTTCAACAAACTCAGCTGTGCAGAATGTGGAATTAGGATCTAATGCTAGCCATGATCTAATTACAGCCATTTGCTGTCAGATAGACGATGGAGTAAACACCGCAGGGGTAACATGTCAGGAAGCGGAGATACGGATATCTCCAAGCAGGAACCTAATAAATGTGCCATGTTTAGTCTCCACCTGTAACCGGAACCCAGGCAGATCCATTGGTCCCAGAACCACCTGCCTGTGACCTTCCGTTCTGGAGCTATGGGCCAGCTATGGGCTATAATGGGTTTTGTTTGTTTGGTCTCTTGGCTACCAGAACTGGGAAGGGAGGGTGGACTCCTCCGGGAGGCAGGGAGGGGAGTGGTCGGCTGCAGGAAAAAACGCCCACACAGGCCAGAGGCCAGGGTCTTTCTCTGAAAGGGGGTCACATCGAGTAATGTGTTTGGAGGGACCGTGGACCAGCTGCTGACATCATTGCCCCCATGTGTGTACAGCCAGGCTTTAAAGCAACCCCAGGACTCATCATAATCCATTGGACTACACATCCACCTGGTAACTGACTATTTCTCTGTTTAACCCTGTTGTATCATACCACCTGTATGTGCACATTAGACCACTGTACCTATTCTCTGTGTATATAACATTATATCTAGTGTGCCCTTAAGGCAATTAAATACATAATTTAATCTTGTGCTGTTCTTGATCATGAATCTCCATATCCGTGTTTCGGCATATATGCTACTGCCGGTTGGTTTCTCACCGATATCACCCCGTTAGCGGACCGGGCTTATATTAAACGAGAACCTAGTGACAGTGTACTGGGCTGAGAAATATCTGTTTCACTGGGGCAGTGACAAGACTCTCTCAGCTTGTCAGGGGGTGAGAGAGTGTGGAATTACGCCAAAGGCAGCGTGAATCATTTGCCGGGCCTCCCTGTACCTGCGTGGACAGGAGGCGACTGTGTAAACTGTACCAAGCTGACCTTACGTGCTCTCAGGGGGAGCATAACGTCACGTCTTGGTAACCAGTGGCGTAACTGTATCTCGTGAGCTTGACGTGGTGGACGTCAGGCAGGGCTGCGTAGTGTGGGATTCCTCACATCAGCATTAAAGGGGTTCTCCAGGAATTAAGAAAATGAAAATACCTAAATATTATTTTAATCTAAATATATGCTCAAATACCTTTCATTCGTTATAATGGCTCGTTTTGTCTAGGGAGCAATGATTAGGGGAAACAAAATGGCCACCGTCCTATTAGTACACACAAAACCTGTCCTAATCACACAGGAGGACAAGTTACTTCAGAGCAGTGCAGTAAAGAGCTGCCTCATACTTCTCTCTGCTCTTCTTGCCAGGAATTATAATCCTGAATACAGATGATAAAATCTTCAGCTGATTCTCTGGGGAATGGAGTTCATGAGGAGACATAGAGGATGGATTGGGCAGACTTTGGTAATGTGGGGCTGTGATAATGGAGACTGCAGACAAGTATTATTTAAGTATTTTCATTATCTTAATAGTACAGTGTGTACATGAGGAATAACACTATTTTTGGCCATTATATCACTTGCATCTGAATTTTTTAGCAGTTTTCCTCTGTACATGCTGAACATTTAGTGTGCAGATATTACTCACAGATTGTAAGCTCTTGCGAGCGGGGCCCTAACTCCCAGTGTTTCAGTTGTATAGTTATATTTGCCTGATACATTGTGATGTCTTTTGTTTTGAAGATGAACCGTCTGGATTGTAAAGCTCTGTGGAATATGGTGGCGCTATATAAATAAATATTATTATTATCTCTCAGACATGGTGAGTAGAGACCTGCTGCCATACACTGCAGAAAATAGAGGAGAAGCTGCTTCCTAAGCTTCTCTTACTCACTCAGAAGTATGCCCCATGATCATGAAGAACCTTACAGAGCGGTACTGACCTGTATGGTTGTGAATTTAGCACTTTTGCTGTGCTAGCTATGAAGTCTCTTTAGTGTCTCTCTTTCAGTCCTGTCTCACTTATGCTCCTGCTCACTCCACCCTCACCTCCCCTCTCCGTAAGCTTGATTGATATGTGTAATTTGAGCTTCTCTATCTCAAGACGGAATTCAAAGCATTTTTCAAAGTGATAAGCAATTAGCAAGGAGGCGAAGGGGAGAGGTAAACAGCAAAGAACATTCGAACTAGATATTCCTCACTGATAAAACATATTACAAAGTATCTTGTGGTCACTTGTACTATTGATTTAGGTAAAGTTGTGTGCAAGCACTGTTACTTTTTATGGTACATTCTGCTGTTTCTGCTGTTTTCTTCATTTAATATGTGCTTTAAGTGACATGTTAACTTATTATATGGGTTTTTATGATTGCTGCGTGTAATGTGAACACTTTTTTTTCCTTAATTAACCTTATTTAATTTTTTCCTTTTAGCCACACTAGGGGAATTTACAGTGCAATTGTTTGATTGAAAAAGTAACAATTTAATAATATCGTAACGTGATACATCCATAATTATAGTAACTTTGCCCAGATACACAACATGTAGGAAAATAAAGGAGATAGCTTGTAAAAAGTGTGAAATATTTCAGACTATGACCGGTCTTGGATCATAAGCTGAATGCAGGGAGGGATTGCTCTGCAGCTGGATTCACTAATTGGTTCATTACTTAGATTTCAGGAGAAAGTATTAACTATAATTACAAAAATCTAAGATGAGAAACAGATCTAACGTTTCCCTACGCAACACCTAGTACAACGTGGATAACAAGGTCAGGTATTCATGTTATACTATATGAAGGATTTTGACAAGTCCCACAATGTTCTATAAATTATTTACTATGTTAACAAGGAGAACTTTTCAGTTTTCTTTCCATATATGTTTGTTTTATGATAATTACCGTGTTTTCTATTACTATAGATTTACCATTTTTCAGGAAAGACTGATTATTGAATGTGTTGTTGTGATTCACATGGGAAGAGGAAGCTAAGCCACACATATACCTAAGACTCAATCAGAACCGTCTTCCCAGCTAGCCCATGGGTTTGTAAAGACTGTTAAACAATATTATCATACTGACATTTCCAAAGAGAGTAACTATTGGGAATTTAATTTCTGTAATGCCGGATTTTATAATTAATTGCTCTGGCTTGGTGATAGGACTCTTTGATATGTGGCATATAAAGTTCTCTACTACATAAGCAATCTTTCTTTAAGATGTAAAATCTATCTCCTCGTGAAATCCACTTTAAAAGAGTTGTCCAACATCATATAGTTTTTAAATACCACCCTCCCTCCATGCAGCTCCTGTCATATATGCTTACATGGTCTGCCTGGTGAAACTTCACTGCTGCAGCCGGTCATTGGCTGCAGAGGTGCACATGACCCTATCCATGCTGGAAGTTTACACGCAGGGATCAAAGCACAGTGAAGACAGTGGTGGATCCACGGGGGGAACAGATAAGTATGCTTTCCTCAAATTTCCAGCTAGGAAGGGGGATAGAGGGCAGTGGCGTGCAAATATAGGGGGGGTATGTCTGTCCTGGGTGCCTGCTCTCAGGGGGTTGCCTGAGCCCAGAAGCAATGAGCGCTTCTATCAATAATGAAAGGAGCACTCACTGCTGGAGCGCCAGTGAGCTGCGGTTCTGTCACTTATTGACCACTCAGTTCCTACGCTCCTTCTCTCCTTTAGGCTGGTGGCACACTGAATGGTGAAGCAGGGATGCTTCTGCTCCCAGCACCACTATTCAGCCTGCAGGCACAGATCTTGCTGCTGGCCTATGTGTGAGGAGCCTGCAGCCCGGGAATCTGTCTGTGCTCCTCCCACACAGTGCTTCAGGGGAGAGCTGGATCTGAGCTTCAGGAACAGGACAAAGTGAGTAGTCACTGTTGGTTTTTTTTTAACACAGAGGGAGCACAGAGGACTTTACTACTGTGAAGAAGCACAATTACTACTACACAGGGGGCACAGAGGGCATTACTACTACAAAGGTGCACAGAGGGCATTAATACTACAAAGGTGGCACAGAGATCATTACTACTACAAAGGGGCACAGAGGGCATTGTTACCATTATGGGGGCACAATGGGAATTTCTACTATAGAGGGGCACAGAGGGCATTACAGCAATAAGGAGGCACAGAGAGCATTATTACTATTAAGAGGGCATTATTACTGTGAATGGGGGCACAGAGGGCATTACTACTCTAAAGGGGCACAGAGGGCATTACTACTGTGAAGGGGCACAATTGGCATTACTACTATGAATGGGGCACAATGGGCGCTACTCCTGTTAAGGGGTAGAGAGGGCATTAATACTGTAAAGGGGGCACAGAGGGCATTACTCCTGTGACGGGGGCACAGAGGACATTACTCCTGTGAAGGAAGTGAGTATAACTGTTATGTGGCACAGAGTGGGTATTACTACTTTAAAGGGAGCAAAATGGGCATTACTACTATGGAGGGAGCACAATGGGCATTACTACTATGAATGGGGCACAATGGGCATTACTGCTGTGAAGAGGGCACAATGGGCATTACTACTATGGAAGTGGCACAATGGGCATTACTACTATGAAGGGGTCAAAATGGTCATTACTGCTGTGAAGAGGGCACTATGGGCATTACTACTATGGAGGTGGCACAATGGGCATTACTATGAAGGGGAAACAATGGTCATTACTGCTGTTAAGAGAGCGCAATGGGTATTATTATTATGAAGGGGCACAATGGGCATTATTACTATGAAGGGGCACAATGTGGGTTAACTACTGTGAGGAGGCACAATATGAGCATAACTACCTTGATGGGGAACAACCACACCTCAGATCCTCCCTCTTCTATATTCTGATTCTGCCTTCTCGTTGTCTGTTGTTGATTACATGCATCAGTGACAACGCGGTCTACACATGTAACAGGCGTGATATCCATTTTCACTGCCCCCTGTATTCACTGGTACAGTACGCTTTCTACTTTGCAGAAGACCATATAAGTGGCACTTATTCTATGACAAACTAAAGCCAGATTTACATGGGGCAATTGTTGGGCAGATTATTGGGAACAAACGTTAGTTTTAACATTTATTCCCCATAATTGACCCATTTATAGGTGTCGCAGATCACCAGATGAATGCGCCAAATGCTTGTTCATTGGATGAATTTATTCTTTACTAGCAGAAGGACCAGGCTTCGCCCGGGTATATTTCATCTATTTCATTTAATGTTTGTGTGTGTTGTTAAAAGATATTGACAGTGACCTCCACAGCCCCCACCCCTTAACACTGACCCTCCCCCACAGTGCTCCGTCTCCTTAAAATGGGACCTCCACAGCAGCCATCCCCCTTAACTTTGACCTTCACAGCTGCCTTCCCCTTTAACAGTGAGTTCCACAGCACCTCATCCCCTTGACAGTAAACTCCACAGGGGTACGCCCACTTAACAGTGACCTCCACAGCACCCACCCCTTAACACTGACCATAGGTTACAGTCCCCTTAACTGACCTCCACCATTCCTGGCCCCCTTGACAGAGACCTCCACAGCAACTGCCACTTAACAGTGACTGTCACAGTACCCCGCTGCCCCTTTAATAGTGGCCTCCACAGTCCCCTCCTCCCTTAACAGTGATCTCCACAGCAGCCTGCCCCCTAAACAGTATCATCCACAGTGCCTTCCCCTTTAACTGTGACCTCCACAGCAGCTAGGGTGGCCACTGGCTTCACCCCAGAAAGCCGGACCTCACTGACCATACCTCCAAACGTGAAGCCAGGCCCCCGTTCCATGTGAAGACACACTCCTAAACATGAAGCCACATAAAGAAACGAAGGAGAAGAAGACGTTCCTGACATGAAGGTGAGCTAGGGACAGCCAAATGCTTCTGTTCCCCTCAGTCAGCCACAGAGAGCCATGTCTGAGCATGAGCTTCAGGGAGAAAGTCACCCTCCCTCCCACCCCTGCGCAGCTGACAGAAGTTGATTTTCACCTTCATTTTTCAATTTCTGTCGGCTGCAGAGTGGGAGGGGATGTGGCCTGACCGATCAGAGGCTTGGCTTAGCGGGACCTGGGGGCGGTGCTTTTAAGTCCTTCTTTTGAGGGTGGCCTGAATTACAGTTCGATGCCATGGTAATTTATGAGGAAACACAGTGGGTAGTAGTTGAAGAAAACATCTTTTGTTACTACTGCTGCAGTGAAGAAAAATGGCTGAGTTGTTATGGAAACCTGGTGTGAAACTCTGTATGTGTGTGTGGAGACTAACGGCCTGCGAGCATGTATTGGCTAATAAGGGTCATGTGACCAGGCTTCTATTGGCTAATGCATTTTTTGAGAATATCTCAGGAACAGTACGTCCTGGAGAGCTGAGATCCTGTCTAAAACCTTCCTGGACACCTGATGTACCTGTGTGCCAAATTTCATAACTGTAAATGTGACGGTGCGGATTTCTTTAGCGGACATACACACATACATACACTCAGCTTTATATATTAAATTCAGCACATTAAATCATTGGTTTTACAGCAGATTTTCCAGTGTGAACAGTGATTTGCTACTCAGAAACAATGGATCTATATGAGGATGAGTGATAGCAGTAGCCATCGCTTGTCCCCATACAGTGGAGATGATCACTTCCTTTACCTCCACTAACAAGCAGGCAGTTATTGGGGAGAAATAGTTTTCCCAATGATTGCTTGGTCAGTCAGCATGTGTAAATGTGCCTTAAAACCCTTAGGATACCGGAGGTTTTTTTCGTTTTAGCAGTTTCATTTTTCTTCCCTATCTTCCTTGAGCCATAACATTTTTATTTTTTCATTCACATATACATATGAAGGCTTATTTTTTGCTTGACAAGTTGTACTTTCTAATGCTATCATTTAATATGGCATATAATGTTATGGGAAGCAGGAAACAAATTCCAAATGGGGTGGATTGGAAAAAAACTGCAATTCCTCCACCGTTTTACAGGTTTTGTTCTTACAGTGTTCCCTTTGCGGCAAAACTGACCTGTGCCTTTCATTCTCTGGGTAAGTACAATTGCAATGATACCCCATATGTATAGGTTTTTTATGTCTAAATAGTGTAATATTCTGACCCCCCATAGTTTCCCCCCCCCCCTATAGTTCTATCTACTGAGCTGTGTGCGGGCTCATCTTTTGCTGGATTATCTGTAGTTTTTACTGATACCATTTGGAGTGTGTGTGACTTTTTGATCACATTTTATTACTTTTTTGGGTAAGAGAAGCGATGAAAAAATGGCGACTTGGCCAATTGGACCTTTTTGGCGCCAGCAGGGGCCATGTTTGCCCATCGCTCCAGCACAATACATGTACAAAGCTGGTAGCGAAGGAGTTAAAAGGGTTGGACACTTTCTGGCTAATATGTATGTAGGATCACTAAATGGTACTCAGTAATATAGCCTTTGTTGATGCCATTTGCTATACTTCATAAGCCATGCCCCCTTCTTAGGCAAATCTTTTGTGCTGTTGACACATGGTCCTGTCCATAAAATGGCTGCTGATTAAGACCAGGCAAATAATTCAGTCTCCTCTGTTCTAACACACTGCACCTCACTACATTCCCCACAGTACCAGTGCAGATGGCAGGTGCAGTGTATTTGAATGGAGGAGACATCACATGGAGATGATTTCCCTTTTCACATGACCCTCCATCAGCAGCCATTTTTTGGACAGGACCTCTGTATGGACAGCACAAGAGACATGGCAAACAAGGGGGCATACCTTATGAAATATAGAAAATGGTGCTGAATTTCAACAAAGACTATATTAGTTAATCATTACAAACATGTAAGGGTGGGTTCACATCAGCGTTATGCTTTCCGTTTGTGTTTTTCGTTATAACATGGTTATAACGGAAAATAATGGAAAATAACGGAAACCATAAGACGGGAGTCAAAACGGAAGCCTTTAGAGGCATTCCGTTTTAATCCGTTATAATAGAAGCTTATGAGAATCATAACGGATCCATTTGGTTCCCGTTATGCAAGACGGAAAACAAAGTCCTGTCGACAGGACTTTTTTTTCCGTTCTGCATAACGGAACTCAGACGGATCTGTTATGATTCTCATAGGCTTCTATTATGACAGATCAAAACGGAATGCCTCTAAAGGCTTCCGTTTTGACTTCCGTCTTATGGTTTCCGCTATTTTCCGTTATAATCATGTTATAACGGAAAACACAAACGGAAAGCATAACGCTGATGTGAATCCACCCTTAGTTAACAGTAAAATAAAGTGGCCAACCCCTTTAACAAATTTGCTATCTTTATCCATGCCATTTGTCAAGGGCAATAGTAATGTGACAGATAAGCCCTGCCCAGGGCAGTGTAGAAAAAGGATACTTTCACACTAACATTTTTGCTGGATCTGGCACGGTTCAGCAAAAATGCTTCCGTTACTGATAATACAACCATCTGCATGAAAGGATCCGGTTGTATTATCTTTAACATATCCAAGACGGATCATGAACTCCATTGAAAGTCATTGGGAGACGGATCAGTTTTCTATTGTGTCAGATTGTGTCAGAGAAAACGGATCCGTCCCCATTGACTTGCATTGTGGGTCCTGACGGATCCGTCTTGCTCCGCATCCCAGGACGGAAAGAAAACCGCAGCATACTGCGGTTTCCTCTCCAGTATGAGAATGGAATGGAATGCATTTTGGAGCTTTCAGTTCTGTTCAGTTACGTTTTTTCCGCATTGACAATGAATGGGAACAAAACGCAAACATTTTTTTCCGGTATTGAACCCTATGAGGGATCGTAGAACATTTTCATTTTCCTTTTTTTTTTCAAGTGCTAGTATTACCCTCTATTTTGGGCCACCCTTTTTGAATATAAGAAGCATACTTTAGCAAAGACGAAAAACAATGTCATTGATTTTGAGCACCTTCATGTTGCTAGCACAGTTCAAAACTGAAAGTCCTTTGCTCGGTGCTCAAGTCCTGCCATTTAAAGGGCAGTGCTTTCAAAATCATTATCTACCATCACTAGGGACTGCTACTAAGAAAAGCCAACCTGTTTACTTTTCATGAGAGCCTCCAGCCACACATCCAAAGTATTAGTAACCAAGCCATTCTCAAGCGCTATTCACAGTTTATAAAAAAGCTAATGTATAATGCTAGGAGTTGTAGTTCTGAGCAGCTGCAGAGTCACAGGTTGGAAACCACTGGGAAAAGGATGTTAGAGACCTGATGATCTCAGTGTCATTTGCTGTACATTGTGTGGAAATGAAATGCACCTTATATGGCTGTTTAATGCCCACTTACATTATATAGTGTGTCTTCTAATATACCGATAAATGAGCAGTTTTCTTATAGAATACTTGCAATTTTATTTCCCTACCCCTTAGTGATCACCAATATGTCTTTTTACTGACGTAAACAAAGGGGGTTTAAGCTAGATAGCTGTTGTTAATCAATGATTATATGTACCCTAAATGGTGCATTAGAAACTATAACTTGTCCTGCAAAAAATAAGCCCTCATACAAGCACATTGATGAAAAAACAAAAAAGTTATAGCTCTCAGAATGCGATTTTGAAAAAATGTGGGGTTAAATATTGCTTACTTTGTAATATAACTGTGTTTCCTCATCTGTCCACTAGGAGGAGCAGTGACACATCCCTTTGCCCATAAAGTATCACACATTTATATGCAATGCTGCTCTCTACGCATCACACACGAGCACCACAGCTGACCAGAGGGACGTAGCGAGAAATACTGTACAGGTCTTCCCCGAATAGTGATTCAGTTTAGCAGCCAGCCTAGCATTCCTCCCTGTGCAATATGTCAGATTTTGTACTTCAGGGGCGACTATCCGTCCAGTTTATATTCATTCTCATCATAAAGATCTCATGGCCATGTGGATTTATGATGTGCTAAAATCTAATAGCCGCTTCTCACTTCTTATTTACAGTATCATGGCGGCAGTACTGAATGCTATAATTCGACTAGTTGAACTACAAGTCCCCAAATTTCCCATAAGCCGTTACTTGTGCTGCCACAACAGGAAGGGGACATCAGTTCGAGATATGTGCTATAGTGGTAAAAAGAGAACAGGTCATGAAAATCATGCTTTGGATGTTTTTATGAAAATGAAATCGATTAAATATATTTTCGGTTGAAAGAAATGCTCATAATTATTTGTTAGGAGTCATGAGGCTGACAATATGACATTGAACATGAGCATCCGTATTGTGCAAATCCAGAATTTGTGGACTGCAAAACAGTGTGCATGGGGTCTTAGTCTCATTTGAAACCAGTCCCCAGTTATCATATAGTCTCTTGCAAATAACCTGAAAGTGGAAATTAGATACACCATATATCTTTAAAGGGCATTTTCAGCAAGACTAACCTTATTAAAAAGGGCATGATGCCAGGTAAGGATGACTCTGCTGATTAAAACCATACCTTTCTTTCCCTGATCAGCATGGCTTCATGAGGGATCGGTCATGTCAAACCAATTTAATCAGTTTCTATGAGGAGGTAAGTTGACTGGACTGGACCGCGGCGAATCAATGGATGTCATATATCTGGACTTCTCCAAAGCATTTGAAACGGTACCACATAAAAGGTTAGTATATAAAATGAGAATGCTTGGCCTGGGAGAAAATGTCTGTATGTGGGTAAGTAACTGGCTCAGTGATAGAAAACAGAGGGTGGTTATTAACGGCACATATTCAGATTGGGTCATTGTCACTAATGGGGTACCACAGGGGTCAGTATTGGGCCCTATTCTCTTCAATATATTTATTAATGATCTTGTAGAAAGCTTGCACAGCAAAATATCAATTTTTGCAGATGACACTAAACTGTGTAACGTAATTAACACAGAAGAGGACAGTACACTGCTACAGATGGATCTGGATAGACTGGAGGCTTGGGCAGAGAAGTGGCAGATGAGGTTTAACACTGACAAATGTAAGGTTATGCATATGGGAAGGAATAATGCAAGTCACCAGTACATACTAAATGGTAAAACATTAGGTAACTCTGACATGGAAAAGGACCTAGGAATTTTAGTGAACAGCAAACTAAGCTGTAGAAACCAGTGTCAGACAGCTGCTGCCAAGGCCAATAAGATAATGGGTTGCATCAAAAGAGGCATAGATGCCCGTGATGAGAACATAGTCCTGCCACTTTACAAATCACTAGTCAGACCACACATGGAGTACTGTGTACAGTTCTGGGCTCCTTTGAACAAGGCAGACATAGCAGAGCTGGAGAGGGTTCAGAGGAGGGCAACTAAAGTAATAACTGGAATGGGTGGACTACAGTACCCAGAAAGATTATCAAAATTAGGCTTATTCACTTTAGAAAAAAGACGACTGAGGGGAGATCTAATAACTATGTATAAATATATCAGAGGTCAGTACAGAGATCTCTCCCATGATCTATTTATCCCCTGTGACTGCGATGAGGGGACATCCTCTGCGTCTGGAGGAAAGAAAGTTTGTACACAAACATAGAAGAGGATTCTTTACGGTAAGAGCAGTGAGACTATGGAACTCTCTGCCTGAGGAGGTGGTGATGGTAAGTTCACTAAAAGAGTTCAAGAGGGGCCTGGAAGTATTTCTGGAGGGTAATAATATTACAGGTTATAGTTACTAGAGATGGGTCCTTGATCCAGGGAGTTATTCTGATTGCCTGATTGGAGTCGGGAAGGAATTTTTTTCCCTAAAGTGGGGAAAAATTGGCTACTACATCAAAGGGTTTTTTTGCCTTCCTCTGGATCAACTTGTAGGAAAACAGGCCGAACTGGATGGACAGATGTCTTTTTTCGGCCTTATAAACTATGTTACTATCTGTTGCTGTACTTAGGAAAATTAAATGCTTTGGGAAAATATGCAAATTAAGTCTTATGTTACGTGCAATAAGGGAGGAACCTAGCAACTCTGTGCAACATACAGTAGCGCTTCTGCTCTTCTTCCCTGGACATTCCCCCTCCTCCTAGATACCTAGCACTATCAATTAAGTGGAGCGGGGATCAGGGGTGCACCAAGCCTTTCTGCTGCCTGAGGCGAAAACTGAAATGGCGTTCCCTCCCCCATGTCAATTTCTTAACCTAACCCCTTTGCCACAATGAAATCGCTCACTGCCCATGGCCCTTCCACTGCCCCCCTCTTGCCCCTACCTGGTGCTGCCTGAGGCGATCACCTCACCTGGCCTCATTGGTGGTGCACCCCTGGTGGGGATTGTCCAAGGAAGCAGAGCAAAAGAGCTGCACAGAGTTGCAAGGATTAACCTTCTTGGCAATTAGGCCCTAATTTGCATATTAAATAAATATAAAAATACAGTGATCCCTCAAGATACAATGTCCTCAGAATACAATATTGTCAACATACAATGCCTTTTCCTGGGCTATCGTAAGTAAAAATTAAACTCAACATACAATACCTCAGACCCAGATCCAACCAATCAACATGGCCATTTCTCAGGTAAACTACCTTTATTGGTTGTCTAGTAGCTCCTCTGAGGTATATGTTCTGTACTGCCCCATTTTTCTTTCGACAAAAGGTGAGCTGTGGATTCATTTTATTTTTCTGGTACATGTATGTACTATGCAACACCCTGAAAAAGCTCCTGCCATAGAAAGCCTCCAGCATATATTTTTGACTGTTGTATTTAAGGGCTTGCTTTAATCATCTTGGGTTATCTGTTTATTTTTGTTAAAACTTTTTTCTTATTTTGGGATAACATTTTGGGGCTTTGGAACCAATTATTGGTTTTCCATAGAGTTTTGGACTCAAGCTACAATGGTTTCAACTTACAGTGGTTGTCCCAGAACCAATTAATATTGTAACTTGAAGGACCACTCTACGTATTTCTCCTAAAAGCAGCAACAGATCAGAGAAAGAAAGGTATAGTTCTAATCAGCAGGATCTGCCCTACCAGGCATTATTGAGATTTAATAGTGTTGATCCTGTAGACAAAAAATACAGTAGGTGCACCTCCTTTCCATTTTCAGGTCGCTCACAAGAGACTGTAAAGATTGGTTTCCAATTAGACTAACTTATAGATGCCCAGGTGACAAATATCTACATGAAATGTGTCTCATGTTCATGCTGACATCTTTATCATAATTATATTGAATGAGTTTTGATTCTGCAAACATCTTTTTCTACATGGCTGAGGGGCAAACTCTACTTGTGTAGTATAACATGGGTAATATTTTAATCCTAGATGCCAGGGAACGATGGTTTTAGCAATGTAATACCAACTAGATATACAGAGATTGATGGTGTTGGTTGCACACCATGCGTAGTGCTGTCTGGAGCTCTGAATCATGTAAGAGTGCTTCTATTCTAGACTCTTTGGTAATTCAGGGCTCCCTGTTGTACTGGGAGAAATACGGTAATGCAGGATTGCACTGGTGCACAAATAGAGATGCCTGTGTGCAGCAGAGACGTCGAGAGAGGGACACATAATGTGCCGGCTCTTTGGAGCAACTTAGCAGGACTGACCCTCACACTGGATTACTCATCTGCAGGCAAGATGTGCATGCAAATGACAGAGAGCGCTGACTGAAGTGTCTTTGAGTGCTTTCTGTCTGTCTGGAGAACACATCTCATTTTGGGAAGGCAAGAGCTCTGCATCTGCTTGTGCTGAGGACCTGATGCTGAAGGAGCTGTCCGCAGTGCTGAACTCACCCAACCCATCTTTGTTTTTGGATTTTCAAAGTTTTGTTGGATGTAAACTGCTGTAAGTGATCTGGATAAAACTAATGTCTTAACGTGTAGCCGTATCTCTTGTGTCTAGTGAAAGGAGCCAGGCAATGTGTCTTGTGTAATCAACCTAAGAGCCAAGACGTTGCCAAGTTTTCAACCTTTCGAGCCTTGACATTGCCAGCTTCACACTGCAAAGCTTCCTCTTAAGCATTGTGAAGAGAGTATTATTTCACAATGAATAGGTTGGGATGTTGGGATGGCTGATCTACTTAAAGTCACCAGCAGAAAGTAAAACAAAATGTCATGATATGCTTCAGCTTTCCCCTGGTGACCTGTAAAATGGACCAAATTATGTTATTTGTAGCCTGTGGGTCTTCATGCCTGGAAAGCATCTAAGGGAGATCCGTAAATTAACAGGAAAAACTGCAGTGGGAAATGCCATGCATATTTTTTTAGTACCAGGGTAATCAGTGGAGGGTTTATTTTATAATTATTCACCTGCTACCTCCTCTGGACGAAGAGCTGGCAGAAGAAAAAGGAGATATTTCTACCTCCTTCACTTGTTCTCTAAATGTTTCCCACTGTCATGGCAATCTGGCTTCTCAGAAGAGAAAAAACGTCTTTCCCTGTCTGAAGTGTGTGGGAGACAACTAGTTGCTTGTGTATTATCATCGTGCATTCATTTAAGGAGGTTCCTGTGGCTGATTTATAAATGGAAGGATGAAATAAAAATGACTGTCATTACTGGTTTTCACTTCTGCCCAAGAGATTGACAAATGTGAGGAAGAATGAACATTTGAAACTGAGAGAGAACTGTGTGGAGAGGGTTCATTTAGGGTGCTGGCTACTGTCATGTCAACTTTGCCTCTGGTCTAGCAGCCAGCCTGGGTCTAGCTGGGCGATTGCATTTTAGCTAGCAGTCTGGGCATTCCTTTGACTGAATGAATGAGGGGGTGGTGGTACCCAGCTGTGCTGCCGATGCCCAGTGCGAGATGCTCCCCTGCTGGTGAGTCCCTGGGGGTGTGTCATGACTCGAGAAGAGAGGATCCGGGCTCCAGCTGGCAGCTGCCCATCAGGTGCAGTCAGAAGAGATGCCCAGTCGGTTCCACCCAAATGCTATACCCGGACAGAGCAACGCCGTGCCTTATCACTGACCACTTTAGAGCACACCAAGCTGCATGGCCTAAAATACATATGCTCGCCAAGTCTAGCATTTCAACGAAGAGCCTTTTGGTTCCTTGCCTTCTTCACGTCACTGGGACTCTTGTTGTCTTGGTCATCCAACAGGTTGCTTTACTGGTTGTCCTTTCCATCTCACACACGTGTGCAACTGGAATGGAGCAAGGAACTGGCCTTTCCCACTGTCACCTTTTGCAACAACAACCCTGTACGGTTTCACCGTCTCAGCAAAAGCGATCTCTATTTTGCAGGTTACTGGTTGGGTCTCCTCCTGGCCAACCGTACAGCCCGTCCACTTTTATCAGAGTTACTCCCTGAGGACAAGCATAAGTGGTTCCACAAACTGGCTGATTTCCGGCTTTTTCTGCCACCTCGGGACTTTGATGGGATCAGTGTAGCATTCATGGACAGACTGGGGCACCAGCTTGAGGACATGCTGCTTTCTTGTAGATACCGGGGAGAGGCCTGCGGCCCACACAACTTCTCCACTGTGAGTTTTATTGCTTATTCTGTTACATAACGTTAATCTAGTAGAAATATCATTTGAGAAGTAGGTATATTGTATGACTTACCTAGAGATAAAAGTACAAATTATCATATTTATCTTGAATTTTGATTTACTTTTTTTCATTGTATTAACTATTTCAAATTCTTGCTTTTTCTGTGTGTATTCAATACAAACCTTTATACTGGGCTACGTTCTTCTATCAAAAGACCACTTTGTGTGTCTATATGCTGAAACGAGAAAGCAAGAGAAGATTTATTTGGTCATCAGTTGTGCCTTTAATCTCTTCTCTGGTTTACTCTGTAAGATCGAATGGAGCCAGATCTAGAAGAATATAGATGCTCTCTAGTAAATGAAAGGCTATAACATTTCCCGCGTCCTATAATTAACATTGCTGATAACATGTGCAAATATGAGTAGGAATAGCCCATAATAGGTATGCATATATTCTCATATAGTATGTGTCTAACAATTTGATTGTAAAAGGTTTGTTTGCATGCGAGATCTTCTGGAGCCTCAAGTACGTGTCCTAAATTCCTGTATAGTAGTGTCTAATAATTCTAGTACAAGATAACCAACACATAATGGCTGGCATTCAAGGAGCACATTACATCTTCTGTGGCTTGGCAGGTGACCAGCTAACTACCTAAAGGAGTTGTACAGTAAATACAGTTTACTACTTAAATACAAAAAAGTTTCTGCTTGCAGCCAGTGAATGTAGACATTATCTTATATTCAGTGGCTGGATGTAGATATTATTAGTGCAGGACAGAAGATAGATTTGTACTGCTATTGTACTAAATTCATAAAGGATTTTCTAGATTATCAGTGGTAGCAAACCTCTGTTCTCTGTTCTACCAAAAGTGGATGCTTTTCCATTCTTGTCACAGACTGTACGTACCTGGTTGCGGATGCAAATAGGGGAGTCATGGTGTCATGAAGCCTCTATTTGCATGTGCAAGAGGTGATGTTATGTAAACTTACCTGTATTAGGTGGAGTGGAAGAGCACTTTCCTCGAGGTGAAGAGGAGAATCTTGATTGGAGAAGTCCCTGAAGGTCTCGTGGAGGTACCTATAAAAGGAAGGAAAACGGTTAGTGCTGCGCATTCCCGCAGTTACAGCAAAGAAGATCCCCACCCACCCTCCCTATTTGTCACGGTACTTAGTGAAGGGGTAAAGTCACCCTTTATAGGGTGGACTACTGGTAGTATTTTTGTTATTGGTTAAGTATTATAATTTATTAGGTAACATTAAGCACCGTGGCCTTTACCATCCAAAGAACAATTTATATTGTTATTATTAATTTAATAAATTATACTATTCAAATTATATATGATTTCTTGGTTTTATAATTAATTGGGTAATTTGGAATCTATGACACCATGAGGTAGACTTAACTTTAGGGTGGGTTTACACATTGTGGCTGCCCTGCAGTTTGTGCCTCGGTTTTCCATAATCTTGGCAAAATGCTGTGGCTGCAGCATGTAAGCCAAGCCTTACAACTGAGATTACATATTGGGTCTGCATCTGTTCCACGTTTTTTGCAAGGGGACCCTTTCATTTATATGGGACCCACGGATGTCATCAGACAAGAATAGGCATTTATATGATAAGGCCCACAGAAATTGTGGGATATATATGGCTAGTATCTGTATTTTGTGGATCTGAGGTTTGCAGAGTGCAAAATGGCAATGAACACTTATGCTGTACTCACACAGGTGACTAATTAAAAATAGTCTGTCAACAGCTCTGACCATGCAGAACTGCTGACAGCACTAGGTAAGGGTCAGGGAAAGCAATACAAACATTCCTTTTGTGGAGCTTTTATTATCAGGAGTAATGTGAATATGAACTTTTATTCTGCCAGGTTTGTTCCTACAAGGGCCTAATGCTATGCATTGAGTCACCTCACAGCTCCTCCTCTCTGCTCTGAGTGATGGCTGTAGAATACAACCACTGAAGCTCTACCTCCTGGGAAATTGCAGGAATAGACTGTGGCAGAACCAGTCACACTACTCCTGATGTTTGCACTTAGTGGATCCCATAGTGGATCTTCAGGACTCAGTTTGCCCATTAATGGCCTAAACTGTGATTAAAAAATCAGCTCTTTGAGGAGCAATTAGGTTAGGACTGGCTATCTACCTTTGCATTCAAACAAGAATGCTTCCATTTGCTGATGTAGAGATCTTGACAATGAAGCGAGATGAAGCATTAAGTGTAATATAAAGCTGCAGAACTTTTATGATATGGTGGATTAGCTTATCTGACTATACGCTCCTGTAAATTGCCCCAAAGATCAGCATGATCTGCTCATGCTCGAGTTTAAAAAGTTAAAGTTTTTCCAAGCTCAGCAGGGTGTCAGAAATGTGACAGGTGACACCAAATTTCTGAAGTCTTTTTTTTCATCCCTTTGATCTGTTCTATTGTGATTTTCACAGGAGACCATTGATCTTTTTCTTTTAATCTAACATGACAAGATTTGTCTGTGTCATTTGGTGGTTGCATATAAAGAATATGAATTTTGTACGAAGTCTAGTTGCATATCAGTCTTACACTACAATTCACTGTGTGCAAGTAAGGCCTGATTTACACGACCGCGCTCAGTCCAGGAAAGACAATCTGTGTGTTAGCTGTATCGTCTGGACCGACCGCATCTCCCCTGACCTGAACTGACTGCATCATAGTGATTTATGATGCAGTCAGTTCCTATCAGATGGTGGGTCTATTGTACTGTACTCACATGATGTGGTGGCTTTCTTTCCCCTCCCTTCACTCATGATGATGCGGTGGCTCTCTTTCTTCTCCCTGTTCCCATCTCTATGATCATTGTAATTTGAGGCTCTTCAGATGGCATCTTTCACAGATCCAGCTAAGAATTTCAAAGCCATCAGTCAGCCTCACAGAAACCCCCTCCCATTATTTACAATGGAAGACTGCGCTGCCGTTCATGCATTCACATTTTATTACCAAACCGCTGCCTCCCATTGAAACCGAAGATGGATGGAATCTGTGCCAAATTCTTCTTGCACAATTTGAATGGCCCTTATGGACAAAACAGGGAGTTGCAGCCAGGACAGAGCTGGAACCTGGAGAGTTAAGCACTGGTCCCCAGATATGCAGTGTTAATCATGCCATTGCTCTCCTTTAAAGATTTTACCCATGTTCTAGACCACAAGGAATTCTTATGTTAACTCCTTTCCACTGCAAAAGACCACCAGGGAGGTTGACATCAACTCTTTTGTTGCCCTAAATCACACTGCCATAGACCACCAGGCCTACAGCAATTGACATCTTCACTGCACTAACTCATCAGGGATACAAACACTGTTAACCCATTTAGTACCATTGACTAGCATACAAGTATTGTTATTTGCTGCTGTATTCTGTTAATTGAGATCAGGACTGTTGTGCAATTAACAATCCCCTGACAATAGGGTATCCCTGTGCTAGGACCCTCAGCAATCAGTCTCTGAGTGAAAGATAGCAAGTGCTAAATTCTGTTGCAGCCCCGCCAGAGTGGAAATAAAGCATTACACTGTTCCTTTAAAATAAATGGGCTGCCCTTGTAACAGTGGCGTAACTATAGGGGTCGCAGCGGTCGCAGTTGCGACCGGGCCCCTAAGCCAGGGGGGCCCCGAGGGCCCCCCATGCCACTGGTGCTAAACTTTTCCCTTTATAAGATGCAGTGCATCTTATAAAGGGAATACTAGCAAGCGCTTCCATAATGGAAGCGCTCACTAGCCTGCAGGAGGAGGGGGAGTGAAGCGCTGGTAGCGCTGTACAGTACTTACCCCTCCTCCTGCTTGCTCTTCCTGAGGCCGGCGCTGCTGTGTCCTGACTGCCTGCAGCGTCAGGACGTACAGAGCGCCCTCTGACCTGACGCTGCAGGAGGTCAGGTGACTTCAGCTCGGGCCCCTGGAAGAGGAGATAGCGGGGACACAGCCAGGACCGGAGGTAAGTCGACAGGACTTTGTTTTCCGTCCAGCATAACGGCATTCAGACGGATCCGTTATGCAGGGCCATAGGCTTCTATTATGACGGATCAAAACGGAATGCCTCTTAAAGGTGTCCGTTTTGATGTCCGTCCTAGGGATTCCGTTTCTTTCCGTTATAACGATGTTATAACGGAAAGCCTGAACGGAAGCCCTAACGGTGATGTGAATGCACCCTAACTGGTACTTTCACTTTCACTTTGTGCGGTTCATCTAATAACCCTTATTTCTAAACTACTGAGAGGTCATAAACTCTTATTTAAGCCACATTCTTATCAGTTAGATAAGGATTGAGCTTTCATGAGTGTTTATAAGGTCAGAGAGCAGAGATAAGGAGTCTGTCAGCTCCTGGTTTGATGTAAAAGACAGAAAATTCACAGGTTGCTACTATAGCATCTCAGCGCTGTACACAAAAAAGGATTCCATATTTTTTTTTTAAAAAGACCAATTGAAAAAATGATTTTTAGATTATAATAAGTACAATGCAATAATGGGAAAAAAATTGCCCCCAAAGGTGTACATAGCTTTTAAGTTATAATTATCACTTCTGGAAGGGGTTACTGGAGTGAGCCCAGAAGGGGAGAGGATGCGAGTGGTGGTAGTAGCAATGACAGTGGCAGTCCTGAATCTGGCGCTCCCTGGGCTGTACAGTGCAGAAGAACCGCAGGTGATACTTCTTCACAGCTGTGTAGTATTCACCATTTCAGGTGAACCGTATTGTGCAATAAGCAATATGGCGAATCCAATACTCCTTTAAAGAAATATCACCAGCGGTTCTTCATGAAGACTGGATTAAATGTTTAACCATGTGCATGGTGGACACGTAGAACATGTAATCATGTAAAGCATGTTAGGAAACTTTGACCTCACTTAACTCCTAAACAGGTAAAGATAAGTTAAAACTGACACTTCCAGTGGGTTTCTGAGAAAATTCTAGCTAAGGCTGTTATATTACATGGCTCCATTCCCATTGGAAAAACCTGAGATGAATTCAATAATGCAGATTTCGAAATGGCGTCCAAAAATGATTCCACTACCAAATGATACAGCCTCCCTGCCTATTAATAATTTCGCACACTGGGAGTCAATTTTCTTCAAATTACACCAGTTAAAAGGGTGTGTCCTGACTTTTGCATCACCCCCATACCATCAGTCCTATGACTGCAAGGGTGCCTTCACATGCGGCAGATTTTGTGGCATAAAATCAGTTCCTTTTCCCTTAATGGGGCTTGCAGAAATCTATGTGCTTGCTGCCCCATTAAATTAATGAAACTGATTTTCAGTTGCAGATTTTTCTGCCATAACAACTGCCACTTGTGAAGGCACCCTAAATGGCTTGCTAATTGTACCTTTCATGCACAGTACATTTTATACAGTGACTGGAGTGTTAAATATGAATGTGCCCAATGGTAAAGTGTCTCAATATCCGGACTTGCACAGCTACTCTTAAACATTGAAAAATGATTTGGGAAAATCAAAAATTTGGGATCATTAAAGGGTTTGTCTCATGATGGACAATGGGGGCATATCGTTAGGATATACCCCCATTGTCTTATAGGTGCGGGTCCCACCACTAGGACCTGTACCTTTATCCCCGAAAGTGAAGGAGGGCACACTGCGCATGCGCAGCCGCCCTCCATTTATTTTCTATGGGGCCAGAGAAAATAGCCTATCGCTGGCTTGGCTATTTCCGTCGGCTCCATAGAAATGAATGGGAGTGGTGGCCGCGCAAGCGTGGTATTCTCCCATTCACTTCTATGGGGAGCCGGCTTGGTGGTGGCCTGACCGGAGTCCTCCAGCCACCACCTTGTGGGGCGCCGTTCTGGATATAGATGCGGGTCCTAGCGGTGGGACCTGCACCTATAACACAATAGGGGCATATCCTAGCGATATGCTGACATTGTCCATCATGAGACAACCCCTTTAATGTTGTTTTGACAGTTTCATTTGAGGTTACATTTGACCACTGTCAAATCAGACGTTCCATACTGTAGCATGGGTCCAGGGGCGTAGCTATAGGGGGTGCAGAGGTAGCAGCCGCTACGGGGCCCAGGAGCCTGAGGGGGCCCAAAGACCCTTGTGCCGCATAAGAAGACACCATTATTATAGAAAGTGCATGAAGGGGTTAGGTCAAGAATTTGGCATGGGGGAGGGGTGCCGTTTCAATTTTGCCTCACGCAGCACAAAGGCTATGTGCTCCCCTCCCCCTGATCACAAAGCAATGACGTAAGGGGGGGCCCAAGCTGAACTCCTGCACCAGGGCCTATGAGCCTTTAGCTACGCCCCTGCCTTGTAATACATAGAAGAGGTGACTCTTGTAGAGAGACAGTGGCACTTTTTGTAGCTGCTAACCTCTTTGACGTAGAGTGCAACCTCCTCTATTAATCTAGAATTTCATAACAAGGTACTTAAAACGGGATTTCTAAACACACCTAAAGGATATTTCCATCTTTTTCCATTTCATTATTTTTCTTTAAAATATTGTAAACGTCTCACTTTTTTGACTACCATCTAAACTCAGTTCTCTGGTAGATGGTGATAGTGCTTACATATTTTACCATGACAGCACTGAGTTACTGGTTCATATTAGTTATTATAGATCCATTGTGCAGGGCTTAGAGATCCATTTTAAAGGTGTTTTGAGTTTAAAAGCTCAAATAAACTAAAAAATCTTCATACATATTCAGGAAATATGGTTTCAGAAGAATCAGAAAGCTTTGTAAGCTCATAAATAGTTATTAGGAGGCACTTTGTTTTATGAGAATGTTTTGTGACTATCCGCGCACTCATCTCATTTCAAGTCTGCAAACATGACCTCGGCCAAGAAGTTGCTGTATATCACAGGGAGATCATTCACAAAGGAACAGCTGTCTACTTCTAGGACTCTATCTACTTCATGCAGATAGGGCAATGGATGGAAACCAAAGGCTTCTGCACTAAATATAATTAGCAGGATTATACTAAGAAGACCATTCAAAGGGTTCTCCACTTCCCTGACTGCATGGTGCATGTGGAAGAACAGCAAAATCAGTATGTACAAAGGCCCGTGAAGACATGAGTGCCGAGAGTTTTGTATTTACTGCATACTAAGGAGTTGGCTAAGAGAGGACAGATGAAAGGGCTGCATGCAGGAAGAGTGCAAGCATAAATATGGTGGAGTTCTCAATGAATTTTCATGACAGGCAGGTACTACAGACTATGTAGAGTTTTAATCCTAAAACTGCTCTGATTTAAACAGAAATGTGACTTTATACCATGGCGATCCATTAAGTCTTCTCTTTGAATATGTAATTTGCTTGTTTTTATTAGTATTGGATAACTGTGTGAAAACGTACAGCTCTACTGCAAGAAATTAGTAGATGATTAGATCTAGTGCACCTTTAGGATATGTTAAAAAATTGGGGAACATTTTTATATAATTGCATTGAACTCATTTTGAGCTAAAAATAGAAAAAAATCAGTTGTTCTTTATTAAAAATTTGCAGCTTCTTTCTCTGTACAGCCTTAATATTCTCTAGTACCAGGATCTGTGTTTATACTGTTTTTCCATCAGGCGGCACAGTTGATGTCTCCTTATCTCTGATCACCTGACCTCATAAGTACTCATTATAGCTCAAGTCTTATCTTACTGATAAGACTATGGCTTAAATAATAGTGTTTATAAGTGTTAGTAATTCAAAGATAAGGAATATACATATCCAGCAGAAAATGGCTCAAAGTGAACGTGAAAGTAAGATGCTCACAACTAAGCAAAGAGTTTGTGCCAAAAACTGCTGAACATTTTTAAAAAAGACCAAAATGATTTTTAGCTCAAAATGAGTAAAATGTAATCATAAAATTGCCTCCTAGTTGTTCATAGCCTTTAAGACATCATGGGAATATTAACCTTCTTTTAAATAAATGGCTAATCTTAAAGGGAACCTGTCAGCTCCGAAACACCCCCTGAACTAGAGCAAGAGATGTATAGTGTAAGTGATGATGAATCCGATTATGTAAGTTTTATCTTCATACTTACTTCCATTCTGACGCTGTGCTCCCACAAACCGTCAGTAAAATACATTAAAAGGACTCTTCTTTGAGTCCTTTCCATTATGTGAGTGAGCCCCGGAGAGCACAGAGTCAGAATGCAAGTGAGCATGAAGATAAAAATTACATAACCGGACTCAACCTCACTTACACTATACAACGCTTACTCTAGTTTGGAGGGTGTTTCAGAGCTGACAGATTCCCTTTAAATAGCAATCCTTCATTCAGTGTGGGTAGAATACCCCCATAATAAACTGATTAAAAACTGATTAGCTTTAATATATGGGAAATCCATCAGCATGTGTTCAGTGCCTTTATAGGACAACCACTGTGGAAATTAAGTATTACATCATTCCTATTGAAATCAGTGGGTTGTGCGAGTAATGTACAGACATGACAGGTAGAGATGAGCGAGCATGCTCGTCCGTGCTCGGTGCTCGTTCGAGTATTACGGTACTCGTAAGTGCTCGCTGCTCGGACGAGTATCTCGCCATGCTCGAGGAAATGGCATCTCCCGCATTTTGAATTTTTGCCGCCTATAAACTCAGCCAGTCACAAGCCAGGAGACTCTGCGGTGCACCCAGCATCACGTGGGGCCCTTACATGTCGATAGCAGGGGTTGGCTGGCCTGATCAGGTGACCCTGGAATATACTAGTGACTGCCCGCGGTGCTCGGCTCAGATGCTGTCTGGATGTCGTTAGGGACAGAGCTGCTGCATTTCAGGAAGAGTGTTAGGGCCTGGATTTAGTTCTTTGTTAAGCAGGAGTGATCTCAAAAGAACCCAACAGCCCTTCTAAGGGCTACAAGACATTTTTTTTGTCTCCTGGCTCGGCTGGCTGGCACTAGTAGTGCAGCTATCGCCATATATAACCCTTTTTTTTTATTGTTTTATCTCAGTGATACAAATCCATTTCATACAGCAGTGTGGAACCATTCAGCTGTCCACTCACCACAAACCACAATCCGTATTTTCTGTCCAGGTGACCCATACTGTACGTCACGTAATCAAATACGGTCTTTTGCTTTCACTGATACAGCTACATTAGAAAAATCTCTGTGCGACATTTGTCTGGGTTGCAGTCAAAATAGCCGCAGTCAGCAGGGGCTGAGTTTGCTCTCTGATAGTTTCTGCACGTCACGTTAAAAAAAAATATATATATATTATATATTTTTTTATATAAAAAATATATAAAAAAATAGTTTTTTGTTGTTTTATCTCAGTGATACAAATCCATTTCATACAGCTGTGTGGAACCATTCTGTGTGTCACAGTTCAGCTGTCCAGTCACCACAAACCACAATCTGTATTTTCTGTCCAGGTGACACATTCTGTACGTCACTTAATTAAAAAAGGTCTTTTGCTCTCACTGATACAGCTACATTACAAAAATCTCTGTGCGACATTTGTCTGGGTTGCACTTAAGCAGACCAAGTCTGCCTAATCTAATAGTTTCAGTGTAATTGCTCCATACTGCACGGTATGTAATAACATACGTCATTTTGCTCTAACTTATCCACCTATATATTTTCTTGTTCAGATTGAACAAGTTTGTGGGTTTCAGTACAGCAGGCCCATTTATTTATTTTTTTTATATAATACACTTATATACAGAAAATGTTGAACCCCAGGGCTAAGGGTCGAGAAAGAGGGCGTGGGCATTCGATTACTGCAGGGGGCAGAGGCCGTGGTCCTGGGCAGGGTGAGACAGTACCTGCTGATGAGGGAGCAGGGGAACGCCGCAGAGCTACACTCCCTAGCTTCATGTCTCAACTTACAGGGACACGTGGTAGAGGACTGTTGAAACCACAACAGTGCGAACAGCTGATGTCGTGGATTGCGGACAATGCTTCAAGTAATTTGTCCACCAGTCAGTCTTCCACGCAGTCCACCCACGTTACCCAAGGGAGCACTCCTCTGGCTCCTCCACCTCAACCTCCTTCCCCCCAGTCTGCCCCCTCCCAGGAAAATTTGGAATGCGATCCGGCATACTCTCAGGAACTGTTTTCTGGACCCTTCCCAGAGTCACAAACCACTTCTCAGGTTGCTGCTGACCTCTTTCCCGATGTCCAAGTTTTCCAACTGTCGCAGTCTGTGGGTGATGATGATGACACTGTTGACTTAGTGGAAGAAGTGTGTAAAGAGGTGTCGGACGATGAGGAGACACTGTTGTCAGACAGTGGTGAAGTTGTTGTCAGGGCAGGAAGTCCGAGGGGGGAGCAGACTGAGGAATCGGAGGATGACGAGGTGACTGACCCAAGCTGGGTTGATAAGCCGAGTGAAGACAGTGCTTCTGAGGCGGAGGTGAGTGCTGCACCAGAACAGGTTGGAAGAGGCAGTGGTGTGGCCAGAGGGAGAAGCAGGGCCAGAGCTGGTGCATCAGCAGCAACTGTTTCACGTAGTGAAGCTCCCGTGGCGAGGCCTAGATGTTCGCAAGTCTAGAGGTTCTTTAAAGAAAGTGAGGATGACCGACGGACTGTGGTGTGCAACCTGTGCCACACCAGGATCAGCAGGGGTGCCACCACTACTAGCCTAACCACCACCAGCATGCGCAGGCATATGAGTGCTAAACACCCCACTCAATGGAACCAAGGCCGTTCACCTCCTGCGGGTCACACCACTGCTCCTTCCCCTGTGTCACTCGCTGCCTCTGCTAGTCAACCCCCTGCCCAGGACCCCGGCACGAGCGCCTCCCACCGGAAAACCACACCTTCGCCTCCACGATCCTCCACAGCGTCCACCAATGTGTCCCAGCGCAGCATTCAGCTGTCTTTACAGCAGACGCTGGAGCGCAAGAGGAAATACAGTTCCACCCACCCACATGCCCAAGCCCTCAACGTCCACATCTCCAAATTGCTGAGCCTGGAGATGCTGCCCTATAGGCTGGTAAAGACCGAGGCCTTTCGCAATCTTATGGCGGTGGCTGCCCCTCGGTATCCGTTCCCCGGCCGCCATTATTTTTCCCGATGTGCCGTCCCATCCCTACACCAGCACATGTCACAGAACATCATCCGTGCCCTGACCAATGCTGTTTCTGAGAAGGTCCACCTAACCACGGACATGTGGACAAGTGCTGCCGGGCAGGGACACTATATATCACTGACGGCACATTGGGTTAACTTGGTGGAGGCTGGGACCGAGTCTGACCCTGGGGCCGCTCATGTACTGCCCACACCGAGGATTGCGGGGCCTGCCTCGGTCACGGTCTCTCAGACGTACTATGCCTCCTCCTCCGACCCCTCCTCCTCCACCGAATTACCATCCGTGGGCACGGCGCCTTCAGTCGGTAGCTCTAGGCGCAGCAGCAGTGCCGTGGGTAAGCGCCAGCAGGCGGTGCTCAAACTGCTGAGCTTAGTTGACAAAAGGCACACCAACCAAGAGCTGTTACAGGGCATCACAGCGTAGACCGATGTGTGGGTGGCACCACTGAACCTCAAGCCAGGCATGGTTGTGTGTGACAACGGGCGTAACCTGGTGGCGTCTCTGCAACTCGGCAGACTGACACATGTGCCATGCCTGGCCCACGTGTTCAATCTAATAGTTCAGCGGTTCCGCAAGACATACCCCAATCTGTCTGATTTGCTCACCAAGGTGCGCCGCATCTGTGCGCATTTCCGCAAGTCGAGCACAGATGCTGCCACTTTCAGGGCAGCGCAGCGCCGCCTACAACTGCCCGCTCACCGACTGTTGTGCGACGTGCCCACGAGATGGAATTCCACATTAAACATGTTATCCAGAGTTTACCAGCAGAGCAGAGCGATTGTAGACTGCCAGATGTCAACTTCCACCAGAACTGCTAGTCAGGTCAGTCAGATTCCTCAAGTCTACAATGAGGAGTGGACGTGGATGTCTGATATCTGCCAGGTGTTGAGCAACTTTGAGGAGTCAACACAGATGGTCAGCGGCGATGCCGCCATTATCAGCCTCACCATCCCGCTGCTTTGCCTGTTGAAAAACTCACTGCTCAGCATGAAGTCGGAAGCTTTGCGCTTGTCACAAGAGATGGTGGAGGAAGATACGTCGTTTGATAGCCAGAGCACCCTCCGGTCTGGGATGAGGATGAGGAGGAAGAGGAGGAGAATGTCGGCGAGACAGAAGAGGGTACCAATGCTCAGTCCTTCTTAACTCTTGAGCGTGTATGGGCTGAAGATTAGGAGGAGGAGGAGGAAATGGAGAGTCAGGCCAGTGAGGAGAGGGAATTCTTGCGTGTTGGGACTCTGGCGCACATGGCAGACTTAATGTTAGGCTGCCTATCCCGTGACCCTCACGTTAGAAGAATTTTTTCAAACACCGATTACTGGGTGTTCACTCTCCTGGACCCACGGTACAAGCAGAACCTTTCCACTCTCAGCCCTGTAGAGGAAAGGAGTATGAGAGTGAATCAATATCAACAGGTCCTGCTGCACAAGCTGAAACAATCCTTCCAATCTGATGCCGCTAGCGGCAGAGGGCATGGTTCTGTGGGCCAAGTAGCGGGGGAGAGGAGGCGAGCAGGCAGCTTGTCCAGCACTGGCAGGGGAACGCTCTCCAAGGCCTTTGCCAGTTTTATGTCACCCCAGCAAGACACTGTCACCTGTCCCCAGTCTAGGCAAAGTAGGGGTGAGCTTTACAGAAAGATGGTGAGGGAGTACCTAGCTGACCATACCAACGTCCGGACCAATCACTCTGCTCCATACAACTACTGGGTTGCAAAGCTGGACACGTGGCCTGAACTGGCGCTGTACGCCTTGGAGGTGCTGGCCTGCCCTGCCGCTAGCGTGCTGTCAGAGCGGGTATTCAGTGCAGCTGGTGGCATCATCACCGATAAGCGTACACGCCTGTCAACTGACGCTCATTAAAATGAACAAAGCCTGGATTTCACCGGAATTCAAATCTCCTCCGGGGGAAAACAGCTAAATATTAACATTACTTATGTATCCGATTCCTCTTCTCTACTCCTCCTCCTCCTCCTTGAGCCAAAAAACGCAATTTTTTTAGAGGTCCAACTGGCACTCTTTTACCACAATTTTTCTGGAGGTCCACCTACAGGCCCTCTCTCTAAACAATTTTTCCGGAGGTCCACCTACAGGCCCTCTCTCCAAACAATTTTTCCGGAGGTCCACCTACAGGCCCTCTCTCCAATCAATTTTTCCGCAGGGCCACATAATGCGATAGAAGGGAATCAAACCCGGGTCAACTGCTTGGGAAGCAGCTATATCACCACTTTACCACCAACAGCCACAGCAACTGATAAGAACAGATACTAAACTTGATGTAAGCCAACATTTCGACAATCGATAACCCGAAAAGGATCCGCCGTCGAGCCCGGCGTTCAGCCACCTTGAGCATTTCTCAAGGAGACAGCCTCCAGGCCCTCAACGTCCACATACAGGGCCACGCTAAATTTTTTATGTGCTCTACCTGCTACAGTTGTGTAGCTCAGTCACTCTGACCGAGTCTGACCCTGGGGCCGCGCATGTACTGCCCACTTGGAGGATTGCAGGGCCTACCTCGGTCATGGTTTCTCAGACTTACTATGCCTCTTCACCCAACCCCTCCTCCTTCGAATTACCATCCGTGCTTCACCTCCTGCTACCTCAGTCTAACTCGGTCACTCTGTTGTCACCGCCATGCTGCGTCAGGCTAAATTTTTGGGTGGCTCACCTGCTACCTCATCTAACTTGGTCACTTGTTGGTGTCACCGCCATGCTGTGTCAGGCTTATGCCTGCATGGTGTGGCTGGGGATAGGAGAGCAGTGCCAGCATGGGCATGGGTGATGGACCTTCGTTGCACCTAGTTGGGTGCTTCCCTAACGTGTGATGGGCATGTGCCTCACCTTTCTTGGTCTGGGTGAGCACAATTGCCATGAGGGAAACCACCAGGCTGTTGCAGGAGAATTTGGGGTAATGGTGGGATTAGGCAGCCTCAGAGGCATCCATGCATGCTGCCCCTGCTGTTTCCTGTCCATTTCCGTGGTGTTTCCATCATTTTCTGAGGTTTCCAGGTTTTCACCCAGCCTTCCCTAGGCAGAGCCTTGGTCCCCTGCAAAAAATGCTCGAGTCTCCCATTGACTTCAATGGGGTTCGTTACTCGAAACGAGCACCTGAGCATCGGGAAAAGTTCATCTCGAATAACGAGCACCCGAGCATTTTAGTGCTCGCTCATCTCTAATGACAGGCCCTCTAGAGGGAGAGATATGGATTGAGGGAGAGATATAGAGGGAAAGATATAGATTTTTATTCACCAAATCTAGAGGAAGTTGTTTATCAAAAATTGATATCATAGTGCATTGTGCCACTTTTCTCATTCAGTTCTGCTGTGTCTTTACCTAAACTCTGCTATGGAGTGTGCTGCTATAAGTGAAGAAAGAAGGCCATTGTGTATAGGTCCTAGAGGAATTATACTTATTAAGCACCAGGCAACTATAAAGGAGGTGGATTACCAATCATTTACTTTAATTTGTCAATTATCAGAAGGTGTTTGAATGAATGATCATTACATTAGGGTTGCATTGTTTTTGGGGGCTAACAAGGACATTTTTTATGTAGCATAAAAGATGTGATCAGCAACAAAATGGTGCTTGCTCATTTATCGCTTGATCACAGAATATGTTTGAAATGGGCAGTTATCAGGAATGAACATTCATAGGAATGTTAGTTTCACCACTTGTCGGCACCATGACCCTTTGGGCCCATTTCAGTGGCCAGATAACCTAGCCATAAACAAGCATCGATTGAAGATATAGCTTGTCAATCTGGGCTACTTGTTATGCAAGTGGGTGTGGACCCACTGCGCCACTGACCGGCTATACCCTGGAGGGGCGTGACTAAGTAACTAACTGGTGACTAGAGCCTCTGATGGTGAGGATAGGCTTAGGCCGTTAGGGTAGTCACCAGATACCAGTGCCAGGGGCAGAGATACTGATGTAAAGCACCGAGAGGAAAGTCATGGTCACAAAGTCAGGGCAGGCACTTATCACATAAAGTCCGAAATTGAAGTCCAAGGTCAGAGGCAGGCAGCATTCAAGCAAAGTCTGTTTAATCAAGAAGCATGGTCTGGTACACAGTAAAGAAGAAACCACAGAAACACCTTCACAAAAGGTACTAGGCTTGCTAGTGACCAAGATTGCTCAGGTGCCTTCCTGAGGCAGGAAGCGCCTTTAAATACATCCTGCAACCCAGCTCTAACAAACAGTACAGGATGCTAAGCAGGAATGAAGGAAGCCTTGGCACGGTGTGCAGACAAGAAACTCCTGAATTGTCAGCTGGACGCTGGGCATGTTTACAAGGGGCAGTCATGAGGAATAAATGTTCCTAGAAATGTTAGTTCGCCCAATAAGCGACCTGTATAAAAGAACCTTTAATTAATGCGGTACCCAATCTATTGTCTGTTACCAGCCTTTACTGCATGGGTTTTATTAAATACCATTGTTTGTTCACTTATAATTAAAGAGTTTTAACTCAGAAAACAGTTTTGTGTAATCATCGGCTAACTCCTATAGACTTGTATGGGCCGATCACACAAATTGATGATAAACTGCTGTCCTCCTTGGTCCCTTTATTACTTGAGATAATCTCTAAAGCTGTTCCTGGATAAGATCTGTACAATAGAAGCTTGCCATTTTCTACGTAAACACTTGAGAACTGCGCGGTCTCGGAGTATCTTCTTATTTCCTGGATGTTTATCCTTAGCGTCCGACAAATGTGCTGTAGAAATTAAATGTACACGCTGTAATGAGACTGAGTCATCGGTTATGCAGAATGGATCTTCTCTTCTGCATCTGAACTTCAGTCTAACATGTTTCGTAATTGCTGAAAGGAACACAACCAGAACAAAGCAACCTCCATAGTGAGACGTGCTAAGCTGTACTCACACTGGATAATTTCCCATTATTTTTGAACATAGATTTTATTTTGCAGTCCTATATGTAGTTTGGTAGGATGAGCATTTATCAATCTTTCCAAAAAATGTTAATAATGGTGCCTATTACTAAGTCATCAGAATACGATTTACAGTATGTCATACCGGGGAAACCGACGATTTATATAACCTGACAGGCTATAATGAGCCATGATAATTTCTAAGCAGGAAAGACATTATTGATAATTAATTTATTGATTGTTACTCAGCATTAATACCTATTAAACTGTATGAGCCAGTCAGAAACGTTCACATCTTCATTAATAAAGATTATCATTCATCATTAATAATTTGGTATTAGCGCAGCTTTAAAGGGGGAGATACAAATGACTTTCAAATTAAAGTGAAAAATCTCTACGATACATGGAACTGCTTATTAGTATACAAAACTGTGAACAAGGGGTTCTATGATGTATGTGTGTCAGAAAATGACCTCCTGTTTAAAGGCTATGTACACCTTTGGAGGCAATTCTTTATTATGATTGCATTTTACTAATTTTTGGCTAAAAATCATATTTTTAATTGACCTTTATGAAAAATATTGAGCCATTCTGTCACAAAGGGTTAACTGTTTTTCTGTGTGACTGGTACTTTCACTTTCAGCCGGTCATCTAATAACCCTTATTTCTCTAAACTACTGAGATGTTATAAACACTTATTTAAACTACATTCTTATTAGTAGGATAAGAAATTAGCTATAATGAATGTTTATAAGATTAGAGAGCAGAGATAAGGAGCCAGTCAGCTCCCCAGATGACGGAAAACACAAAAAATCCACAAGCTGCTGGTAGAGCATCTCAGCTCTGTACACAAAAAAGGATTGCATATTTTTAATAAAGATCAATTGAAAAAAATATTTTTAGCTCAAAATAAGTACAATGCAATAATAAAAAAATTGTGTACAAGTGTACATAAGTTTTCATGTTAAACATATTTTTAGTACTTTTTGGTGTGTTTTTTTTTCCATAACCTAACAAAATCCTGAACTCTTGAATTTTTTGTGCTGACCCACTGGGGCTTATAATAGCCTGTAGTGTTGGGCGAGCATGCTCGCCCGAACACTATATTCGCTCGAGCATGGCATTGCTTGGCACATCGCGGTATTCGGCCAAACACCGTGTGTGCTCGAGCGCCATGCTTGAGTCCTTTCCTCGCACACTTCTTGGCTGCTACACAGCCAATCAGTGTGAGGGGAGGTACTGGCATTCACTGTAATGCCGTAGCCATGTTGGCTACTGGCATTTCAGTAACTGGCTGGCCGGGAAGGCGTCATCGGGTGCTATATAGCACCTGGTGACATGTGACCCAGCTCAGTCTTAGTCAGGGAGAGCTGCTGCAAAGAAGGACAGATAATGTAGGGATAGGATTTGGCTAGGCAGGTTTAGTTTTTCTTTTCAAAAGACCCAAAAGTCCTTTTAAGGACTATTGTTTTATCTGGCTGCAACATCTATTTTTTGGGGGGCAAAATTTGTGCAAAATTGCCTGACCTCAACACCACCTGTGCTGCGTGTGCTGTATAACGTTTGTGCATCCTAAATACCTGTGACATCCAGTGTATTATATTTTCTGCCGCTAATCAAGGCGACATTACCTGCGCAGCATCTGCTGTATAACGTTTTGTGCATCCTAAATACCTGACATCCAGTGTATTATTTTTCTGCCACTAATCAAGGCGACATTACCTGCGCAGTGTCTGCTGTATAACGTTTGTGCATCCGAAATACCTGACATCCAGTGTATTTTTTTTCTGCCCCTAATCAAGGTGACATTACCTCTGCAGCGTGTGCTGTATAACGTTTGTGCATTCTAAATACCTCTGACATTCAGTGTATTTTTTGTGCCGCTAATCAAGACGACATTAACTGCGCTGCGTCTGCTGTATAACGCTTGCTCAAGGAGGGACAGATAATGTAGGGATAGGATTTGGCTAGGCAGGTTTAGTTTTTCTTTTCAAAAGACCCAAAAGTCCATTTAAGGACTATTGTTTTATCTGGCTGCAACATCTATTATATTTTTGGCAAAATTTGCACAAAATGGCCGGGACAATAACACCACCTGTGCTACGTGTGCTGTATAACATTTGTGCATCCTAAATACCTGTGACATCCAGTGTATTTTCTTCTGCCGCTAATCAAGGCGACATTCCCTGTGCTACGTCTGCTGTATAATGTTTGAACATCCTAAATACCTGTGACTTTCAGTGTACTTTTTTCTGCCGTCAGTGACAGCGATATTCCCTGCGCTACATCTGCTGTATAATGTTTGAACATCCTAAATACCTGTGACATTCAATGTAATTTTTTCTGCAGCTAATCAAGGCGACATTACCTGTGCTACATCTGCTGTATAACATTTGAACATCCTAAATACCTGTGACATTCAGTGTAATTTTTTCTGCCGTTAGTGACGGCGATATTACCTGCACTACGTCTGCTGTATAACGTTTGAACATCCTAAATACTTGGGAGTCCAAGATGCATCCAGACATCCTCCCCATACTGTTCCCAAACCATTTCAGTGGAGTTTCCATCATTTTCTGATCTTTCCCTGTGAACCAGACACCCTCCCCTCCTCAGAGCAGGGGGTGCCTGGTTTAGTGCTCTGGTTCTCCCATTGACTTCCATTGACTCCACCCGAGCACTTTGATGCTCGATCAACACTAATAGCCTGTCCTTCCCACCCTGTAGAGTTCACTTTTCATGTAATTATTATCACAAGCAGGATTACAATGAAAGGTAACATATACTGTATACCATTTACAAGAGGTGATAACACAGCTTATCTACTCCCTCCTGACCTCTTCACAGGTCACAGAGCATGCCTAGAAAACTCTCCCATAGAAGTTAATGAACATATCCAGATGATAGGTTCCAATCATCCATGTGGCTGCTGTGGATCAGTGTAAAAAAAAAAAAAATCATATTCACCTCATCCATTTGATAGCAAAGAGCCGTCCGCTGCCATCTTGATTGAAGATCTAGCACAAAATCTTGCGCGGCTTGTCATTACGTCATCACGACGGTTGGCTTGGTGACGTCATGCATCACCGTGCACAGGATTTCATGCAAGATCTTTAATCAAGATGGTGGCGACCGGCTCTTCGCGCTTTTTTCCGCCATTCAGGGGAAAATAATTTTGCTACCTTAAAGAAATTCGGCTTCACAGCAAATCAAATTTTCCCTGAAATTCGGATTGAATTCCACTTCGTCCGGATGAATTCACTCCACACTAATATTGACCTGCTCTGTGTTTTTGACTGGCATTTAGTTTTGGCTCACAGTAACTGATGGAAATAACTGACTAAATAACTGAAGTGTGAACTCAGCCTAAGGGCTCATTCAGACAACCGTATTATTGCGGGTCCGCAATAATGTGGACCCCCAATACTACAGGTGCCGCCCGGCGGCTGTTGCGGACAAGTATAGGACATGTTTTATTTTTTTATGCGGAGCCGCGGCATGGAGCTGGCTCCGTGTGGCGGCTACCTGCTCTCATAGAGGTGAATGGGGCTGCATCTATTCCGCAATATTACAGTGATTGGCTGGCTGGGAACGTGTCATCGGGTGCTATATAGCACCCAGTGACATGTGACCCAGCTCAGTCTTAGTCAGGGAGAGCTGCTGCAAAGAGGGACAGATAATGTAGGGATAGGATTTGGCTAGGCAGGCTTAGTTTTTCTTTTCAAAAGACCCAAAAGTCCTTTTAAGGACTATTGTTTTATCTGGCTGCAACATCTATTTTTTTAGGGGCAAAATTTGCTCAAAATTGCCTGACCTTAACACCACTACCGGCTACCCGCTCTCAACGAGGTGAATGGGGCTACATCTATTCCGCAATATTGCGTAATAGATGCGGACCCATTCACACGGTCATGTGAATGGGCCCTAACTTGTAGCAGAAATAATACAGGGATGGCACAACATTGAGTCATAAGAATAGATACTCCAGAATTATTACATGGGGAGTGCAAGTAGTTATTAACACAGACATGTTAGAAGAGGTTACATGTCCTCTGGAGAATTGTTTTTAGGTACATAGTCATGTTACAGTTCTGTCCAACCTCTGATTTGTTAAGAGCCGTAATACAGCATCTGTAGAAGTTTATGGTGCCTCTCGCTTGCCTTGAATTTCAGATCTTACCTTGGATTTCAGATCATATTTTAATGTTTCCAGAGGGCAACCTCTCTGTAATACAGTGCCACAGGGCATATAATGGCTACCTCAACAAAGTTCCCTACCATGTGCATGAGATCTTTTTTTTTGTGGTACATTTTACATTGTAATGCCTTGAATGCAAAGGTACTTTCCACTAGCAGTAAAATGAAATTATGAAATTAGTGTATAGCATAATGGATGTACATGTGCAGTGTGTCGGACCAAATGGGAGGTGTGGAGGCAGGAATTAGAGAGGATGGAGGTGGAAACTAGCAATGGAGTGGTTGTAGACCTCACAGTGGCTAATCCATCTTCCCTGGGCCGAATGTGCATTGATGGGAGGGTGCACCTTTTCTTCTCTTGGGGCACACCCTGGACTTGTTGGGTTCTCCTGCCTGGTGGTGGATGGGTTGGTGGATGGTTGGAGGGGTGTGAGGCAGGAGAGCAAGATGATAGTGGCCAGAGGCAATGATGGATGATGGAGGCAATGACATTATAACAAAATAAAGTCTGTCTTTACTGAGCAGATCATGAGAGTTACAGTACATATGAGCAATAGGCACAGTTCTAAGGTATATCACAGAGTAGGCTTTTCCCAACAGCTGTGTATAGGCAGTGACAATGATGGTAGTAATCCTCCCTAAATCTCTCTCCAGATATACCATGCAATCTTCCTAAATGATCACAGGCATGCAATAACTCTCAATATAGTTACATAGTTTTAGTATTACATATGATGGAAAAAAGTCCATCAAGTTCAACCAAGGGATACATGGGAATGCACATTTTAGAAAAAGGGGAATGAGCCCCAGATGTCTATACATTTTCATAAGCATTTACTTTTTATTTACTTTTTTCTTTTACTTTTAAGAATTCATCTAAACCCTTTTTAAAACTGTCCACTGTTCTGTCCCTCTCCTGAGGAAGTCTATTCCACAGATTCACAGTTCTTACAGTAAAGAAGCTTTGACGCTTCTGGAGACTGAACTTTTTCTTCTCCATTCGGAGGCAGTGCCCCCTTGTCTTATGCGGGCATTTTACATTGAACAGTTTTTCACAGTATTTTTTTGTATTTATATAGGTTAATCATTTCCCCCCTCAGACGTTTCTTCTCAAGACTAAATAAATTCTTTAATCTTTCCTCATAACATAATATCCTTTCTGCAATGCCCAGTCCACAGAGTGCAGATCTTAGATCAAATGGCGAGTCAGTCTCAGAGTTGTGGCAGGTACCAGAAGAAATGAATCCTTTCCACATGCAGTAAAGTCTATTAGCATAAACTTACTGTCTTAGTCCAGTGCTGCCTTTTTAGAGGTCCTCAACCATCTGTGAATGTCTTTTCTGATTCTCCCTAGGGATGTCTCTCATTTCAATTGCTTCTCTGGCAGCTTTCAGTCTCAGAGGTAAAGGTTACCAGGGCTAGGCCGAGTTGTCAGCAGCTCGCTCACACATTTTCACTCCAGTAGTGGCGTAACTGGAAATTACTGATCCCCAGAGCAAAATTTTGAACGGGGCCCTAAACCCTCCCCCCCAACTTCTTCAAAACCCCCACTCCTGTGGCTAGTCAGATGACACCCAGCACCTCCTCCATCTGTTGTATACAGTATCACTACAGTATGCAACCATTTGGGATTGACAGTGCACAAGAAAAAGAATACTTTAACCATTTAAGACATTGTCAATTAATTACAATATGAACTCTTTATGATCCACCAGCTCACTGCATATGTAGGTACTATATGCAGTTGAATTTATAGAGAAAGTTTTGATAACCGAAGTATGATTTTTTTTCGTATAAAAATAGGAACAGCTTCAAACTAAAATGTTTGCAATTAATACAAAGAGTCAAAAAAAGCAAACACAAAGAAATTCATCTAAATATTTGCAAATGCCGCCAGCTGCTTCCCCTTGTTGTCGCACTAAAACAAATGATGGGACGAGCGTTTCCTGAAAATAACACAGCGGCAAGAGGCGCAGATTAGGGGCGAAGACTGATTGGGTGCCTTTTACTGATCTGTTTCTCTTCCATTGATTAGATTAGCAGCGTCTAATTGCTACCTTCCAACGACTGTAACATTTACAAAGTGATAAAAGACGGATAAATAAAAGCTGCATGGCATTTTCAGGTCATTATGCCAAAGTGGAAATGGCATCCTGAATGATATAATGATGTTCTTTCTCATGTGCAATTACTCTTAGTTTGTAGACTATATAAATGGTTTGTTAAAGAATTTTCCTTATGTGCTGAAATGCACTGCTCTAGGTTTTCCCCTAGTTAGGAGGCCTTGAAGTATATGTGGAAATTTCCAAAATTCCTAGCATTGACAACATGATGAGGGCCCCCTTATGATAAGCTGGTCACAGTGAGTCTTGTTGCTGGGGCTCCTATTTGTTGCAATATGAGGGGAATCTGAAGACAAGTGTTAAGTTCCCCTGTAGTCAGAAGTACACCCCCAATGAGGCCAGGTGAGGCGATTGCCTCAAGCAGCACCAGGTAGGGGCAAGAGGGGGACAGAGTAAGGGCCATGGGCAATGAGTGCTTTCATCGTGCCAAGGGGTTTGGTTAAGAAATTGGCATGGGGAGGGTGTGCCGTTTCAGTTTATGCCTCATGCAGTAGAAAGGCTAGGTGCACCCCTTCCTATAGAGGTACTTCAGGAATAATGAAGCATTACATTATTCCTATCGAAATCAGTCGGTTGCCCAATTTAATGCACAGATGTGACACCACCTTCAAACCAAATGCTGATTTTTGTAGATTCTAGATTCTAGATGAGGGATTTAAACTGGACCTGAGAAAGGGTCTTTCAACAAGGTTTGATGCACAGGCAATTATCAGGAAAGAACAGTTAGTTTCCCATAATTATGGAGTAGTATAGTCACCAGCTATTCAGCCAAGGGATGTTCTAGGTGTATGGATTCCAACTGAGCAAGTGTAGATAATAGAACCAAAACAGGAAGCAATCCGGCTCCACCAGACTGGGTTGCCAACCGTCCAGAAATTTCTGGACAGTCCATAAAAATAGGAGACTTTTTTCCTGTGTGCATAAAAAAAAAAAAGATGTGTCCGTGATTTTTTTTTAGGCTGGTAGTGGGTTCTTATCAGTATATTGAGCTATAGACATGTATTACTTATAATCTTTATTATTCATTGCGGTTTCTAGTTTCTCCATAAAAAATGTTGCCTATCTGTGATTTTATGCTAAGTTTAGAACATTAAAAAATCACAGGTAATGGCAGTGAGTACAGATGTCACGTTTTGCTTGACCAAGCGATCTTAATAACAACCAGTAGACTGACATATATATAGGCTGGCTGAGATGCTATATAGAACATTGCCTATGTACATAAAAAACTGGGTAGTGTGTGCAAATAGTATATTTACAGTTGGCCCCCAGAATGTAAGGGTGGGCCCTAGGTACCCAAGTCCGACACTGATCACAACATGCTGTGAATAAGATCATTTAATCGATCGAACATGTAATCTGTACTCACTACCATTACCTGTGACTTTTTAATGTTCTTAATAAAGAAGGATATTTTAATTTTCATTCCGATGGAGCTGGAATGTTTTCTAGATTGTTGTCAATACGAGGGAAGAGCTTCGTATAAATGCAGTAGTCATCTTCTATGTATAGGGGTAAGTGATCATTACTATGTTCTTCATTATACAGGTGTACATAGCATGTACGGCAATTATTTTACTTGCCACACAAAAGATACAATCACCCAATGAACAAGTGTTTGCTCATTTGTCGGGTGATAGACTGTACACATGCATGGGGCAACTATTGTTTCTGATAATTAATGAAATATTAATGTGCACACTCTACAGCTGGGTATGTGACTCAATTACAACAGGTGTTCCGGGATATGTATATCAAATAGCAGATATTTATTGAATGACAAACAGTAATTAGCAAAAAAAAAAATATATATATATATATATATATATATATATATATATATATATAGCAAGAAAAATATAGCAAAAATGTAGCAAAAATGATAGTAAAAAAGATAGTAAAAACTGCCAGCGCTGGATCCAGATCTAAAATAAAAGTATACAAATACAATGGTGATATATGAAATCTGATCAAAATGTAGAATAATGTAAAATGATAAAATGTCTATTAGATCATGCAAAAAACTGTTGGGTGTCCTGGAAGATGGACATAAAATAGATACAAAGTTTAGGTTCGTTTAAGTTTCAACTTTGGGACAATGAAACATTGTATCAATGCGATAATAGAAAAGTTAAAGTTATTGTAGAAATCTCTTCCTCCTATAACAGAAGGGAGAGAAGTGGTACTTTACCGGTCCTTCATCAGCTGGTAATGCCGTTGTTGTAAATAGTAAGTCCGCTTGGCTTGAGATGGTGTAGCTGGGTCCTCTAAGTAGTGTCTTGAGAGTTGAGTACGGTGTCTCCGTATATCCCAGGTGCAGAAGCTCTAGTGCGGCATGTGAAGCGCAGCTATCCCAGGACGGCAGCTTCTATGGGGGAGTTGCCGCGTGTAGCGCTACGGAGGTAATGCATGTGGCGTCCCACGTGCTTTTTTGGCGCCTTTTTTCAAACTTAGTTTAAGGCTGGACATCTTTGGGAGCGTTTTATAGCTCTAAAGAATGAATATATAGATCGATAGTTCCAGGTCTTTTCAGCTGGAATTTGTATCGATGTTTCGTTATATTGCCGAGATCTTTGTCCACAAGACCAATATGTGTTATTCCCATATACTCATGTGGGGATTTGAACTCACAACCTTCTACATTACAGGCAAGTACCTTAACCACTGGGCTATGTTTCTGATAATTGCCTCGACCAATGTAAAAGGGGTTATCCTGCAAAAGATAACAATGACTTTTGCTCTAGATAGTTCACTATTATCACATCAGCAGGGATCCAAGTCCCCGCCAATCAGCTTTTTCCGGGAGCAACTATGCTCACCGGAGCTCTAGTGAGTGATGCAAGGACAGCGCCATACAATGTATAGTGGCAGTACTTGGTATTGCAGCTCAGCTCCATTGACTTGAATGGGGCTGAGCTGCAACTAGGCCTAGCCTCTTCTGGCCTCAGAAGAGGCTGCACCCTCAAGACCTCTTCTACCAGCTGATTGTCTGGGATCCTGGGTGTTCCAACCCCACAGATCTAATACTATTGATCTGTCCTGAGGATAAGTTAGAAATATCTTTTCCCGGATAACCACTTTAACTCAGACATTCAGCATAAAGACAAAGAAACTCAGACAAACCCATTAAATGCAATAAACAAACCCTTTTCTAGATGTAGTGGAAAAACAAACAGAAAAGCAATACGTACATTACATGCTTTGTTCACTGTGTAAAGAAGCTGAAATCCTGCAGTTTTAGTAAAACCTAATGAAGCATTATGAGAGTTGTAGTCCTGTAACAGCTGGTATCCATCGTTATGTCTGTAAATGCTATCCATCTCCATTTTTTATTAGACCACTTTTTCAAGGACGGCATTGTCTTTTCTGAGTAAATACATTGTTTTTTGTGTTGTTTAATCACTGTGCTGTTGAAACTTTGTCCCTACGTGCATTAAAATTAATTACCCCATTTTCCAGTGTCTGTCTGCAGCCATTTAAAACTGTATGGAGGATTCACAACATTAATGGTGATGTGATAATAAGAACAAGATTTTAGCTGGTTTCCCGGCCAACAAGATGAGAGCAGAGATTTCTATGCATCACAGCCTGACCTGTCCTCTTATGATTTATGTCAGACTAAGACGTCTGTGGCTGCCAAATGTCCCCATGTAGAGTATGAGGTTTTGAAGTGTTCTTTTCCCTATGGCAATGTCTTATTTTTTGACTGCACAACTTTATCTTATGTTAATCTGTAAAGTGTCCAAAAAAACAATCATTATATTTATTACATTTTAACCAGCAAAAGTTATAAAATGCATTTGAGACCAAGACTAAAATAAAACACGAGTAAAGGCATAATGGATATAGCCAGCATGAAATTGGTAGCTTAGTGGATAAACAAACCATCTTTAGCGGATCTTATGACCCCTTAGTGCAGGGATGGCCAACCTGAGGCTCTCCAGCTGTTGCAAAACTACAACTCCCAGCATGCCCGGACTGCCTTCAGCTATCAGCCTACAGCAGGGCATGGTGGGAATTGTAGTTTTACAACAGCTGGAGAGCCGCAGGTTGGCCATGCCTGCCTTAGTACATCTCTACCTACTGTCATCTTCTCTACTGGATTTACATGCAGCAATCACGTCAGCTGTATGAGAGCAGGAGATCACTACTGCAATGGCTCGTCCTCATACAGGTTCACTTTTTTGGGGCAGAAGATCACTGTTTAAAGAGAATGATCTTCTGCTCAGAAATTATGAGGTTGGTGTCTGCATCAACTGTGCTTTCACATGAGCGTTTGGAATTATATACTTAACAAAAAAGTGTGAAACAACTGAAAATATGTTTTATATTCTAGGTTCTTCAAAGTAGCCACCTTTTGCTTTGATTGCTGCTTTGCACACTCTTGGCATTCTCTTGATGAGCTTCAAGAGGTAGTGACCTGAAATGGTATTCCAGCAGTCTTGAAGGAGTTCCCAGAGATGCTTAGCACTTGTTGGCCCTTTTGCCTTCACTCTGCGGCCCAGCTCACCCCAAACCATCTCGATTGGGTTCAGGTCTGGTGACTGTGGAGGCCAGGTCTTCTGGCGTAGCACCCCATCACTCTCCTTCTTGGTCAAATAGCCCTTACACAGCCTGGAGGTGTATTTGGGGTCATTGTCCTGTTGATAAATAAATAATGGTCCAACTAAACGCAAATCAGATGGAATAGCATGCCACTGCAAGATGCTGTGGTAGCCATGCTGGTTCAGTATGCCTTCAATTTTGAATAAATCCCCAACAGTGTCACCAGTGCTTGTTGCCTGTCCTTAGCAGTGGTTTCCTAGCAGTTATTTTAGCATGAAGGCCTGCTGCACACAGTCTCCTCTTAACAGTTGTTGTAGAGATGTGTCTGCTGCTAGAACTCTGTGTGGCATTGACCTGGTCTCTAATTTGAGCTGCTGTTAACCTGCGATTTCTGTGGCTGGTGACTCAGATGAACTTATCCTCCGCAGCAGAGGTGACTCTTAGTCTTCCTTTCCTGGGGCGGTCCTCATGTGAGCCAGTTTCTTTGCAGCGCTTGATGGTTTTTACGACTGCACTTGGGGACACTTTCAAAGTATATATATATATACAGTACAGACCAAAAGTTTGGACACACCTTCTCATTGAAAGAGTTTTCTGTATTTTCATGACTATGAAAATTGTAAATTCACACTGAAGGCATCAAAACTATGAATTAACACATGTGGAATTATATACTTAACAAAAAAGTGTGAAACAACTGTAAATATGTCTTATATTCTAGGTTCTTCAAAGTAGCCACTTTTTGCTTTGATTACTGATTTGCACACTCTTGGCATTCTCTTGATGAGCTTCAAGAGGTAGTCACCTGAAATGGTTTTCACTTCACAGGTGTGCCCTGTCAGGTTTAATAAGTGGGATTTCTTGCCTTATAAATGGGGTTGGGACTATGAGTTGTGTTGGGCAGAAGTCAGGTGGATACACAGCTGATAGTCCTACTGAATAGACTGTTATAATGTGTATTATGGCAAGAAAAAAGCAGCTAAGTAAAGAAAAACGAGTGGCCATCATTACTTTAACAAATGAAGGTCACTTAGTCCGAAAAATTGAGAATACTTTGAAAGTGTCCCCAAGTGCAGCCACAAAAACCATCAAGCGCTACAAAGAAATTGGCTCACATAAGGACCACCCCAGGAAAGGAAGACCAAGAGTCACCTCTGCTGCGGAGGATAAGTTAATCCGAGTCACCAGCCTCAGAAATCGAAGGTTAACAGCAGCTCAGATTAGAGACCAGGTCAATGCCACACAGAGTTCTAGCAGCAGACACATCTCTACAACAACTGTTAAGAGGAGACTGTGTGCAGCAGGCCTTTATGGTAAAATAGCTGCTAGGAAACCACTGCTAAGGACAGGCAACAAGCAGAAGAGACTTGTTTGGGCTAAAGAACACAAGGAATGGACATTAGACCAGTGGAAATCTGTGCTTTGGTCTGATGAGTCCAAATTTGAGATCTTTGGTTCCAACCACCATGTCTTTGTGCGACGCAGAAAAGGTGAACGGATGGACTCTACATGCCTGGTTCCCACCGTGAAGCATGGAGGAGGAGGTGTGATGGTGTGGGGGTGCTTTGCTGGTGACACTATTGGGGATTTATTCAAAATTGAAGGCATACTGAACCAGCATGGCTACCACAGCATCTTGCAGCGGCATGGTATTCCATTCGGTTTGCGCTTAGTTGGACCATCATTCATTTATCAACAGGACAATGACCTCAAACGCACCTCCAGGCTGTGTAAGGGCTATTTGACCAAGAAGGAGAGTGATGGGATGCTACGCCAGATGACCTGGCCTCCACAGTCACCAGACCTGAACCCATTTGAGATGGTCTGGGGTGAGCTGGACCACAGAGTGAAGGCAAAAGGGCCAACAAGTGCTAAGCATCTCTGGGAACTCCTTCAAGACTGTTGGAATACCATTTCAGGTGACTACCTCTTGAAGCTCATCAAGAAAATGCCAAGACTGTGCAAAGCAGTAATCAAAGCAAAAGGTGGCTACTTTGAAGAACCTAGAATATAAGACATATTTTCAGTTGTTTCACACTTTTTTGTATATAATTCCACATCTGTTAATTCATAGTTTTGATGCCTTCAGTGTGAATCTACAATTTCCATAGTCATGAAAATACAGAAAACTCTTTGAATGAGAAGCTGTGTCCAAACTTTTGGATATTAGAAAATGGGTGTAACCTGAAATACTTGTTCAACAGCTGCAATAAGGCATTCATAGCACTGATTTATACTTCTGTTGCTATTGGACCTCCTCAGAAATCAGGGAGACGTAGTGTGTCACACAGGCCCAGGAAATTATAACTTGCTCTTGACATGCAATTAAGGACTCCTGTAAAGTACCATATTTTCCTCCATGTGCTATTCACATTTTTTGCAGGTAGCTCACTAACCCATTCATTTCCATGGAGAAAAGCACATATCCATATTTTTGTCGGGTTCATGTGACCATTCCGCAAATGATACAGCATGTGCTATTCTTGTTTGTATTTGAGGATGAAGATAATTGTTTTCTATTGATGTGTACTAAAGCTATCTGTATTTTGTGGAACCATTTTATTCTTTTGCAGAACACGGACACAGCTGTGTTCATGACCTTTAAGGATTTATAGTCTTATGCAAACATTCTTATTGCTTCAATGCATATAAAATGGAAAGTGAAGCAACTTTTCCAATAGCCTTGATTACAAGTATCCCACTATTTGGTGTATACAGCACTGTGTATGCAGTGTTTTTTGTCTCCATAGTTACAGAGTGCTATCACTTTAAGGCTTCTTTCACACTGCCGACAGGAGTTGCGGCAGGCTGTTTTGGCAGAGGACAGCAGATGTTACCGGAATGCCTGCCGGCCCCATTGACTATAATGCTGTGGAGATCCAGTTACTAATGTCCCGCAATGCTGGATCCAGATTCTCTGCCAGAACAGTCTGCCATAACTATGCCAGCAGTGTGAAACAGGCCTAAGGGTACTGAAGTAGAAATAACAAAATATCTGCCATCATAGGAATCAAAGTCCCAGAAGATAACTTTCGATGGCACCATTAGATTAGGTCTTGCCACTATATCCAGGGGTGTAGTAGCAGAATAGCCCAAGACAATGTAACCTGTCTCTCCCGACACTTACACCTTAATCTAGTTCCAGCCTGTTAACCGTTATGCAACATGGTTTGATTTAAATCGTTGCCTAGAATATTGAAAATATAATCAAACCATATCTCCCACCGGGCTGTGGCTTATTTATCTAATATCCCTCTGCTACTCATTTAAAGGTTCTCATTTTGATAGCTATCATTACTGTGGTGTGAGGCATGGATACCATTTTTGACTCTGGGATATTTTCAGATTTGCCGTATTAATAGAAGCTTGGCAGACTGCTCCCTGTTCATGCGTCTTGTCATGCCTGAGGATCGTTTAGCCATCTGTTCCCCTGGACTACTGTAAGTTAGTAGCTTTGTGCGCATACCAAAATTTTTTCTGTGAGTTTGTACGACTGAATATATGTTATTCAACTTTAATAAAAGATGACTACCTACCGAGTGTTCTCAATATGCTCAATATGTAGTTCTGGGAAGTAAAGGAACAAAATCTGGTGCATTGTTTTACAAGTTTATATCAGTTGGCATCTTGAAAATTAATCCTTGAAAATGCTGGGACCAGGTCTCTATAAAGATCATTACATCATCTTTTTTACTTTGGTAAAGATAGTTCTTTAAGTTCTTCTGTGTGTTCTGGACATATGTCTCTGATGGGACCGAGTGATGGCTGAAAATCTACTTGTACTTCACAGTATTTAAAAGAGTTTTTTAAGTGATGGCCTAGCCTCAGGGTCACTAGCTGATCGGCAGGGGTCCAACACCCAACACCCCTGCTGATCAGCTGTTCTGTGTAGCTCAGTCGCCGAACGTTGGCGCTTGAACTGCACAGCACCATCAACAGTGTAGTGAATAGAAGCAGTGCTGCAGTGAAGAGTCCTGTCCACCACAATGTTGACAGTGCAGTGCAATTTCGGTGCTGACATCCACCAATGGTGCTACACAGATCAGCTGATTGGCAGACGTGTGGGGTGTCAAACCCCCTCTTATCAGCTAGTGATGTAGACCATTACTTAAAAAGTCTGGACAACCCCTTTAACTTTCCAATGTTTGTGAGAAGTCTTGATGCTCTCAAAAAGATAAACAATATAAAATATTGTAATTTGATACCTTTTAATGGCTAACTAAAAGAAATGATGTTATAAGGCAAGCTTTTGAGACTCCATGAAGTCCATGAAGTCCAGGACTCCCATCAGACTTATGCGTCTTATCTGTCTTCTCTCGGCCGGCTCTGCACTGTCCTGACTGCGTACAGCATCAGGACGTAGTGCGCGCACTATGACCTGACGCTGCACGCAGTCAGGTGACAGTGCAGCGCCGGCCGGAGAAGACAGAGGAGCGCCGGACCCAGAGCAGAGCTGCGGGCTGATGGGTTGATCTGAGGTCTGATGGAGGTAGAGAGGGCTGATATGGGGGCTGATCTGAGGTCTCATGGGGCAGAGTGTGCTGATATTGAGGCCACAGTGAGCTGATATGGGGGCATAGTGGGATGATCTGAGGTCTGATGGGGGCACAGTGGGCTGATATGGGGGCATAGTGGGCTGATCTGAGGTCTGATGGGGCACAGTGGGCTGATATGGGGGCACAGTGGAGTGATATGGGGGCTGATCTGAGGTCTGATATGGGGGCACAGTAGGCTGATCTGAGGTCTGATGGGGGCACAGTGGACTGATATGGGGGCTAATGGGCTGATCTGGGGTCTGATGCGGGTCTGACATGGAGGGCTGATGGGGTTCTGACATGGAGGGCTGATATGGGGGCATAGTGGGGTGATATAGGGGCTGATCTGAGGTCTGATGGGGGCACAATGGGCTGATCTGAGGTCTGATGGGGGCAGAGTGGGCTGATATGGGGGCACAGTGGGGTGATATAGGGGCTGATCTGAGGTCTGATGGGGGCACAGTGGGATGATCTGAGGTCTGATGGGGGCAGAGTGGGGTGATATGGGGGCTGATCTGAGGTCTGATGGGGGCACAGTGGGCTGATATAGGGGCACAGTGGGCTGATCTGAGGTCTGATGGGGCACAGTGGGCTGATCTGAGGTCTGATGGGGCACAGTGGGCTGATCTGAGGTCTGATGGGGCACAGTGGGCTGATATGGGGCTGATCTGAGGTCTGATGAGGGTGTGACATGGAGGGCTGATGGGGTTCTGACACGGAGGGCTGATATGGGGGTCTGATGTGATGTCCTTAAATTTATGGGGGGTCTGATATGAGGTGTGATGAAAAATATTTCTTCCTATTTTCCTACTCTAAAATCTGGGTCTGCGTCTTATCATCAGGTGCGTCTTATAAAGCGAAAAATACGGTATGTTTATACAGACTGATTATTCTTACTTATAATTATACTTTTAGGCAAAGGTTTCACTTTGATGGATTATATGAGGGTGCGCTAAACAGTATTGCTTTTATGTTCTGTTATTGTAAACTTGACTCCCACAGGATATATAATAAAGGCTATTTTACATTTTTAATATAATATAATAAAATACCTTAAGAATGTCTCAGTTCCCTATTTACCATTGTTAAAATCTGTTGGGGGTCTCATATATTCTTGAGCAGGCAGGACCCACAGTATATCTGTGCTACGGAGACATATACTGTATAAACTTCCCGGCAGTGATTTATCTGTGGGCAATCCATACTTAACATGGAACCAAAGTAGGGCAGCCACAGGCAATATGGTTCCTGATGACAAATTTTTCTCCTTATTAACATTTTAATGGGATGTGCTTGAATCACGTTGAATTTATTTGCATATTTTTCAGTTAAATTGGAAGACAACAAGATAATTAGTTTTAATTAATATACAATGCATCTCTTCTGTGCTGAAAATTGTAGCACGCCTCCCCCTAACATACTGGCAGGATGCAAGCTTGGGGCTTTAATACTAACTGATGGGAGTTGCTCTTTTTAGTAGTCACACTAATAAAAATCTAGTTTTACAGCTATTATTTTATTGTAATTCTGCAGCGATTTGCTAATAAGTTGTTGAACAGAAAGTGTTAGTTCTTAAAGATTTCCAAGGGTATTATCATATCATCATTTGTGAGTTGCGAAGAATAATTCTTTCAGCTTTGCTTTTATAACATTTACAAATGGATCTAAAAATGATATATTTTCTGCATTTATTTTTTTTGTGACTCAGAATGTGACATTAAAGAATGTGCAAACTTTTCTTTCGGCAGAAAAAACTATTAGTAAAGTCGTGATAGCTGCTTGGTGCCAGGCCAACGTAAATGTTGTCAAATCTATTGAGAAGTGCAGCAACAGCGTGTAAACTCCAAGTGGCCCCTGAATGGTCTCTGAATTTCCCTGACCTACTTTTCGTTCAGCGCCAAGGGGAGACTTATAATTTCTGGCAGCTGCCAAGACCACTACTGGTTCAAGAACAACAGCGTAGCAAGCTGTGCTACTAAGAGACCTATGGCGTGTGATCAAAAAGGAAGATACATGCAGAGTTCCTACCAGGCTCCAAATTAGCTGATCTTATCCTGGTGCCATATAGCTTGGAGCCTGAGACTTAATTGTACTTTTAGATTCACAACTAAAATAGACTTGGACGTTTACATCGTGTATGTGCCAGTGAAGGCCTGTCTATGTGGAACAGGGAGATTAGCATGAGGCCGTATCTGTGCTTGCCCTGAATTTACAAAGATTAGAGAACTTGCGGCCATTCTCTTTGGAGGAATCTCTCAGTGATTATACATTGGACATCAACTTCTTATATCTTTTGCCATCTCTCTTTTAGTGCCAGTGATTTGTCGGTGGACCCAGACAGTAAACTGTATTGCTCATGCATCCTACAAAAGAGTTTCTATCGACAATGGTACACTCACACGTTTGTTTCTTAGTAAGGCCAATTCAGACCTCCATGGCTCAGATCGCTGTAGAACTCTGTTGGGTTTTTACGCTTTTTGATTATGGCTGTCCAAAATTGACCTACTGATGATGACAATGATTTAAAAAGTCCATATTAAATGCCAATGGGAGGCTGTCAGTGGGAAAATTAAAGGGTATGGCACCTACCTTATTGGTGGGGGACACAGTAGTCCTACATTGGAAGTCTCTTCTGCAAAGGTGCTATGCCATCAAAATGTTTCCTCAATAACAGTCTCTACTAGCTGCGCCTCCACCCGTTAGGTTTAAAGGGATTTTTCAAAATCGGGGCGGACTGGGAACATAAAGTGGCCCTGGCAAAAAATACTAAAAGTGGCCCTGTTTTGTAGTTGGGTCCAAATTGATGGAAGGCAGGGCCAGCAATACCATATTGTGGCCCATTATACCAACCCAACAGAGCCATATACCACAGTCCATCACAAAATACTGCCAACAGCACAGAAAACATCCCCAAAAACTTCAACTGGCCAGTCCCCTGGGCATCATCCCACTGGGAAATTTCCCTGTAAGGTCTATGGCCAATTCGCCCCTGTTTGAGATTTTTATGGCACATGCTCAGGATCAATATCTAATCATGGAGGCCCAACTCCCGGCACCACTGTTGATCCACTGTTTGAAGAAACTTTGGTGATCTTTCTTCACAGCATACAATTCACAGCATACAATGCACAGCACCATACATTGTATAGCGCTGTGCTTGGTATTGCAGATTAAGTTCATTCATTTGAATGTGACCAAGCTGCACCTAGGCCATGTGACTGATGAAAGTGATGTCACTGGAGCTCCACGGCCTCTTCAAACAGCTGATTGGTGGAGGTGCCAAGAATCACACCCTCATCAATCAGATATTGATGACATATTCTGAGGTTAGGCACTTAAAATATCAAATATCATACAACCTCTTTAGTGGGAGATGTGAACACCATTAACATTGGAGGTACCCTATAAATGATAGAGGAGTACACCAGTGCAATAACTAGGCCAAACACGAAAAATAATTAGCTTGCTTAGCTTGCTGTTCTGTTTTAATGAAATGGGTCAAAAAAGAATCATAAGGATCGGTGATTGTCATAGCTCTCCATTTTTACGTTTGGATATTGCATGCATTTTACCTAGCTTCAGAGTACCACCAACTTGTGATCCAATGTGTACAATATCCATACAGATTGTTGATATATAAAATAGCCTGCAATAACAATTCTGGTCTCTCTTCATTGATAGCCAATTCCCAGCTCTGTCTAGATCCACTAGGCTGTGCCTACAACAGTGAGAGAGGTAAATATATAATGTACACCAGACTTTACACAATAAAATCTTCTGAAGAACAATATTTTAGGCTTACACTGAACCATTCTGTGCCTGATATTTGATATCAGATTCCATTATCTAGGTCATTGTGACCTCCTAGGTAGCAACTTAATGACTGTTGCTTCTTGTAAATCATACAAACAGATGTGCTCAATTGCGAGCAATTAATTGTAGCCCTTTTATTTTATTTTATTTTTTCCTTTTTTTATTTTTATTTTTTTCAGATTTATTCCAGTTTTACTTCAAAGCACACAATTAGCTTATATGCGAATGAATCCTAGAAGCTCCTGAAAGAAAACTAAGCCGCCATCGCTAGGTGCCGGTTTACAACATTCATATCACTTTGTACAAATAACGATTTTAGAAATGAATCATTTATTGCGATTATTCGGCTACATTCCCCAATTAGAAACCTTGTAATATTTATGTTTGTATCGGGAAATAAACCCGGGAGATCATCTGTATTCAGAACACACATCCCTAGCATTTAAATTCCTGGAATAAGAACACTGGCTTGTAAAATCCACACCCGAACAATGCATAGCATAACATAAAACAGAGATTGGATTGGGACTAATTACCCAAATAACTTCAATTTGAAGAGAAGGATTTAATGATAATGGTATATGGACATTTTAATTTATTATCTACTTTGGTGATTAATTAGCGCAGACAGGAGTGTAAATAAAGACATGCTGTGAATATAGTGTCTCTCATGTCTCTTAGCTTTTTTATTACCTAAATGGAACTGTTGTGTTTCTCACTGGAGATGTGGCTTCATTATGACACAGTTGGTTTGGCAGAAGTAGTCTCTATTCTTCACCTATTAAAGGGGTTGTACTATGTCAACAAAAACCTATCCCCCACAGGATAGGTAAGTATCTAAGTAGCCACCACTGGAGCCCATTCCAATTATTAATATGGGGGCCAGTGGTCCCCATTTTAATGGAGCGGCAGACACACATGCACTCAATGCATTCAACTCTATGAGACCAGTTGTGCTCGGCGAACTCTGTCACCTCTGTAGAGTCAAATGGAGTGGTGGAAGCATGTGTGTCTGCTGCTGTGTTGAAACGGGGAACATGGGCCCCTGTTCTAGTGATCAGTGGGAGCCCCAGCATTCAGAACCCCACCAATCAGGGCCTTAAAGTGGTTGTGCCACATTTTAATGTTATTCCCTAACCAAAGACTAACTGATCATGGTTGTCTGACCACTGGGTGGTCCCACAGACAATGGAGCAGCATGGTGCATGTTCGACCTGACACTCCATCAGGACAGGGACACAAATCCTCTGCTCTTAGGATTGGTGGGTGTCCCAACAGTCAGACTCCCGTCAATCAGACCAATTCGACCTGTAGATAGGGTATAACTTGTACACTTGGCGTAACCTAACTCACGTTTTTCGCAGAAGTTGGTAATGAGCTGTCAGCGTCTCTGCTACTGAGCTGCGCCAGTAAACAGCAACAGTGCAGAACAAGAGATCTCATATACATGTACATAGAAGAAGACATTCCACACAGCATATTATAGTGTAAAAGAATGATGAATCTGTGCCTGTAAGTCAATGCCAAAGTTGTAAAAGAGTCTTGAAACATGATTCACTTGACACTAGACATGAGCGAGCAGTGCTCGTTACGAGCACTGTAACGCTCGGGTCCCGTGTGAAATGCCCGCAGGCATTGCGGATCCGTCCTCATCTGCATGTAAGTCAATGAGGATGGATCGTTTGGTATGACACTCATACCAAACGGTTCCGTCCTCACCCGTCCTAAAGTCAGTGAGGACGGAACCGTTTGGTATGAGTGTCATACCAAATGATCCGTCCTCATTGACTTACATGCAGATGAGGACGGATCCGCAATGCCTGCGGGCATTTCACACGGGACCCGAGCGTTACAGTGCTCGTAACGAGCACTGCTCGCTCATCTCTACTTGACACCTATCTATTTGATATAGTCATCTTCAGTAGTGATGAGCGAAGTATTCAAAAACTTGATTCGGCTGCTTCGCCGAATGTTACAAAAAAATTCTCTTTGTGATGAATTACTTAGTCACGAAGCACATTTCTTTGCATGTAGTGGGTGCAATCACAGTGAGCGGTGATTGCTCTAACCCCCTTCATTTTACCAGCATCTGATATTGATATTACAGTGCAACTTAAAAAAAATGTAAAAAATCATACTTACCTAATCCATTTGATCAGAAAGAGACAGCCATCACCATCTTGATTGAAGATCTAGCACGAAATCTCGCGTGGCCCGTGATGACATCGTTACATCGGCCAAGGTGGTGACATCATACACCATCGTGCACAGGATTTTGTGCGAGATCTTCAATCTAGATGGAGGCTGCCTCTTTGTGCTCCAACAGATGAGGTAAGTATGATTTTTTAAATTTTTTACAGCCTTTCAGGGATTTTTTTACCACCATTCGGCCTCATTGTGAATTGTGTTTTCCCTGAATTTCTCATTGAATTCCACTTTGTGGAGTTTGATTCGCTCAACACTAGTCTTCAGCTCTCAGGAAATGCTGAAGACAAACCCTATTTAGCAATGCTTCATTAGAGCGTTTAACATCCCTGTCCCTACACTATATTAAAAGGAAAAACAAAATGATAGCTACATCTTAAAAAAGAATAGTACACTGTGTACAATGTACTAAGTCATGACTTCTCTTAACTCATTGCTCCATAATAAAACCTAACTCCACATTGGTTTTCTCCTATAATAATTAGTATAATAAATAATATTATTCGCCAGAGTATGCTTATAGTTGGTCTCCTATAATACAGTATTAAAACATTACAATTTAATATATGTTTTCTTGAGCAGAAGTATCATAAATTGGTAAAAATGCCCAAGCCACAGGCTTGTTATTGGTTAAGTGCAAAAAGATTTTAGAACAAGCCTATGATTCTTAATCTGGGCTGGGGAGAACTTCAATATGCTTCTTCACAAATGTCCTTTATAATGGGTACCCCTGTAGTGAACAGGCAGATCCCTGGAAATTAAATAGAAAGCTCATTATTTTGTTTCATAACCCGCTGGTAACTCTGATTAATGACACCAAAGCCTCAAAGAAAATGAGACTGTGTGAACCTGAATGAGATGTCTGCTCTGTACAGGAGGAAAGCGAACCCCTTTACCTCAGAACTAATGTGCCTCCAAAATCACATTTTACTCTTGCTTTGAGTATTACTGTGGCTGTGTGGGCTCTTATCTGCTGTTCCGCCAACTGTTTTGCATGAACCCTCCTATTTTAATGGAAAAAAAATAGTACTACTTTATTTGCCTTAATCTATATACCTTTTATACTACGCCAGAGAACTTATTTTATGTAAATACTACTTACATCTACCACAACTACAAGCATCCTTATCCTCTAGCTTCACACATTGATCAAATGTGACAAATCTTTTTTGACCAGTGATGACCTTCAATTCTGCAGAAACCACTACATTTAGACGTGATTTTCTCTCACAGAACTACGTGAAAATATACCCTTAGGGTTACAGTATATGGATTGCAGGGGGTTTTCTATTTGGAAAAAAATTGAAAGTAGTAATACAACCTTTCCCTATATTTCCTTCTATTAGGCTCCATTCACACGACCGTATGTATTCCGTGTCCGTATAAAAACGGAACGGAAGACATACGGAATGTCTTCCGTAGTGTTCCGCATTTTTGCGGACCCATTGACTTTAATGGGGCTACGGACGTGTTTTGCGGTCAAGTATAGGACATGTTTCCTTTTTTTTGCGGGAGAACTATCGTAATATACGGATGCGGAATGCACACGGTGTGCATTCCACATTTTTTTTCTCCTATGGAAAAATGAATGGGTCCGTATGGTTCCGCATCTTATCCGCAAAAATGCGGATAAGATACGGAAATGAACATACGGTCGTGTGAATGGGGCCTTATTCCATAAGACCTCCCCTGTATTTCCTCCAATTACTCAATATAACCTCCCCTATATCTCCTTATATTACTCCATACAACCACTCTCTAGATCTCCTCCAGTTACTCCATAAAAACTCCCTTATATCTCCTCCTATTACCCCATATAACCTCTCCATATATCTCCTCCCATTACTCCATATAACCTCTCCCTATATCTCCTCCTATTACTCTGTATAACCTCTCCCTATATCTCCTTCTATTACTCCGTATAACCCCTCATTATATCTTCTCCTATTATTCTATACAACCTCTCTCTATATCTCCTTCAATTACTCCATATAGCCTCTCCCTATATCTCATCCTATTACTCCATATAACCTCCCCTATATCTCCTCCTATTACTCCATATAATCTCCCCCTATATATCCTCCAATTACTCCATATAACCGCTCACTATATCTCCTCCAATACTAAATATAAACTCTCCCTATATCTCCTGCTATTACTCCATATAGCCTCTCCCTATATCTCATCCTATTACTCCATATAACCTCCCCTATATCTCCTCCTATTACTCCATATAATCTCCCCCTATATATCCTCCAATTACTCCATATAACCGCTCACTATATCTCCTCCAATACTAAATATAAACTCTCCCTATATCTCCTGCTATTACTCCATATAACCTCCCCCTATATCTCATCCTATTACTCCATATAACCTCGCCCTATATCTCCTCCTATTACTTCAAATAATCTCCCTCTATAATAACCTCTCCCTATTTCTCCTCCTTTTACTCTATATAATCCCTCTATATATCTCTTACTATTTCTTCATATAACCCACTATATCTTCTGTTACTCGATAAAACCTCTCTTTCCAAGTCTCTGCATATATCAACATTGTAGCTCCTTTTTATAACAGAAGCCACAACAGAACGCACACTCGGTGTGCCTAACTGACCCCACTATCTTATGGTGTCCATCAGGTTCTTCCATGGTATGGTACTGATGAAAAAAAATAGAGATGTATGCATTAATGGACTGATTGATGTATGTATAGAATGAGCAACATAGAGCCCACATTAGATGTGAGCATAGCCTTATTCCTCCTATCACTTCTCTCTTTATAACTTGTCATCCACCTACTGTTTTAACACATATCTTTATGCTTTGATCTCCTGTGGTTTTAGCACTTAGTTCACTGGTTATCCTTAATGATGTGCCGGCTTTAGCATTATGTCGTTACACTTTTTCCACTGTTATAATTTTTGCCAATGTCTTAGAGATTAGGTATTTTGTAGGTGACATGATCTTTTCTTCAAGGTTGAAATACTCATAAGTTGTGCCCTCTCCCTTGCCAGTGTATGATTACAACCTGGCACACCTTTACCCCAGCCCTGCTGTCTATGAAGGCAACTCTGGTGTTGCCCCTGCCAACTGAGGGCAGCCCAGGGCAGACTGAAGACAAGCTGGAAACTTGTTGGTGTATCAGTTTATATCACTTCTTTCTCAGATCCCTCATCCTCTATTCGAAGCTTGTTAGTCTGCAACAGGCTCTGTCTGCCAAATCTTGCATCTGTTCCCCACATAGGCTCCAAAATTAGCAATATTCCAAGCACTGAGCTGCACCTGCTCATGACTGTGTCGTCTGTCTCCTCCGTGCATGGGTTAATCAAGTAAATGCTGCTGCACACAGAGGAAAGACTGCTGTGCTGACAAAAATAAAATGCAGGGGAGCAAAAGCACTAAAAACAGGAAGGAGCAGGCGTAAGTATTTAGAATCATTGTATAATATCTGCCAGCATTTAAAAGGGTTTTCAAATTCAGATTATATTTAACCAGAGCATAACCTCTGCAAAAGTCCAGCATTAAAAGGTTCTTCTCACAGACATTAATTGCACATCCACACCACCTCAATCTTCTGATTGAAATTAAAGGTGAACATGCAGCATAGGCCAAGAATTTCTGTGATGAGAATATTACTTTAAAGGCTATGTACACCTTTGGGGGCAATTTTTTTATGATTGCATTTTACTCTTGGCTAAAATCATATTTTCAATTGGTATTTATTAAAAATATTAAGCCATTCTGTCACAAAGGGTTAACTGTTTTTCTAACTGTGTGACTGGTACTTTCACTTTCACTTTGTGCGGGTCATCTAATAACCCTTATTTCTAAACTACTGAGAGGTCATAAACACTTATTTAAGCCACATTCTTATCAGTTAGATAAGGATTGAGCTTTCATGAGTGTTTATAAGGTCAGAGAGCAGAGACAAGGAGTCTGTCAGCTCCTGGTTTGATGTAAAAGACAGAAAATTCACAGGTTGCTACTATAGCATCTCAGCGCTGTACACAAAAAAGGATTCCATATTTTTTTTTTTAAAAGACCAATTGAAAAAATGATTTTTAGCTTATAATAAGTACAATGCAATAATGGGAAAAAAATTGCCCCCAAAGGTGTACATAGCTTTTAAGTTATAATTATCACTTCTGGAAGGGGTTACTGGAGTGAGCTCAGAAGGGGAGAGGATGGGAGTGGTGGTAGTAGCAATGACAGTGGCAGTCCTGAATCTGGCGCTCCCTGGGCTGTACAGTGCAGAAGAACCGCAGGTGATACTTCTTCACAGCTGTGTAGTATTCACCATTTCAGGTGAACCGTATTGTGCAATAAGCAATATGGCGAATCCAATACTCCTTTAAAGAAATATCACCAGCGGTTCTTCATGAAGACTGGATTAAATGTTTAACCATGTGCATGGTGGACACGTAGAACATGTAATCATGTAAAGCATGTTAGGAAACTTTGACCTCACTTTACTCCTAAACAGGTAAAGATAAGTTAAAACTGACACTTCCAGTGGGTTTCTGAGAAAATTCTAGCTAAGGCTGTTATATTACATGGCCCCATTCCCATTGGAAAAACCTGAGATGAATTCAATAATGCAGATTTCGAAATGGCGTCTAAAAATGATTCCACTACCAAATGATACAGCCTCCCTGCCTATTAATAATTTCGCACACTGGGAGTCAATTTTCTTCAAATTACACCAGTTAAAAGGGTGTGTCCTGACTTTTGCATCACCCCCATACCATCAGTCCTATGACTGCAAGGGTGCCTTCACATGCGGCAGATTTTGTGGCATAAAATCAGTTCCTTTTCCCTTAATGGGGCTTGCAGAAATCTATGTGCTTGCTGCCCCATTAAATTAATGAAACTGATTTTCAGTTGCAGATTTTTCTGCCATAACAACTGCCACTTGTGAAGGCACCCTAAATGGCTTGCTAATTGTACCTTTCATGCACAGTACATTTTATACAGTGACTGGAGTGTTAAATATGAATGTGCCCAATGGTAAAGTGTCTCAATATCCGGACTTGCACAGCTACTCTTAAACATTGAAAAATGATTTGGGAAAATAAAAAATTTGGGATCATTAAAGGGTTTGTCTCATGATGGACAATGGGGGCATATCGCTAGGATATACCCCCACTGTCTTATAGGTGCGGGTCCCACCACTAGGACCTGTACCTTTATCCCCGAAAGTGAAGGAGGGCACACTGCACATGCGCAGCCGCCCTCCATTTATTTTCTATGGGGCCAGAGAAAATAGCCTATCGCTGGCTTGGCTATTTCCGTCGGCTCCATAGAAATGAATGGGAGTGGTGGCCGCGCAAGCGTGGTATGCTCCTATTCACTTCTATGGGGAGCCGGCTTGGTGGTGGCCTGACCGGAGTCCTCCAGCCACCACCTTGCGGGGCGCCGTTCTGGATATAGATGCGGGTCCCAGCGGTGGGACCTGTACCTATAACACAATAGGGGCATATCCTAGCGATATGCTGACATTGTCCATCATGAGACAACCCCTTTAATGTTGTTTTGACAGTTTCATTTGAGGTTACATTTGACCACTGTCAAATCAGACGTTCCATACTGTAGCATGGGTCCAGGGGCGTAGCTATAGGGGGTGCAGAGGTAGCAGCCGCTACGGGGCCCAGGAGCCTGAGGGGGCCCAAAGACCCTTGTGCCGCATAAGAAGACACCATTATTATAGAAAGTGCATGAAGGGGTTAGGTCAAGAATTTGGCATGGGGGAGGGGTGCCGTTTCAATTTTGCCTCACGCAGCACAAAGGCTATGTGCTCCCCTGCCCCTGATCACAAAGCAATGACGTAAGGGGGGGCCCAAGCTGAACTCCTGCACCAGGGCCCATGAGCCTTTAGCTACGCCCCTGCATGAGTCTTATGGAGAAACTGTTAATACAATTCTATAGTGAATGAAGTTATATGAAGCCAGATCATTTTGTGTAGTAAACTTTACTGAGAGATCAACAGGCATTAAATTAATCCTACATACACAATAAAATACAAATGCCGCTAAAGTGGCCGGATTTACTGCCCAATTCCAGCCTGGGCTGTAAAGATGGAAATTCACACTGACAAAGGCGCTCTGCTTTCAGTATTATGAGGTTGCTTTTCCATCCTGTGTACTGCAATGAGATGAGAGGCTGTGTATGATCTGTGCCTCTAAGGAGCAAGTTATCAGACGCTGGATGGACAGTGCACAGCTTACCAAGGTCAGGGTTACAGCTATAGAAACTAAGCACTAGGAAAGGTGTCCATGATCTCCCTCAGTTTAACTTGTCTAACTATTTATTTTGTTTTTTTTTCTAAAGAAAACAGCTTCCTGAGAATTTGCTAGGAATTATCTGTGTGAAATACAAATGCAGCATGCGCAGCACACAGGCATGCTGGTAGGTAGAGATGAGCAAATTTATTAGCCGCTTTGTAGATTCGTATCGAATCTTGTGATTTTTCAGCTGCGAAGCGAATCCGAATACTAGTCGATTCGCTTCGGCTTTGTACGCATTCGCTACGTCAGATTTTGGACTGCCCGGAATTGTCAGTTGGTGGGGAACAGCCTAATTTGCAAAAATGTGTTGTGGAGGAGTCTGATGAGGAATCTGATGTGTTAGGCCGGAGGACCTGTGAAGCGGAGGAGGATTTGAGCTCAGAGGAGGAGGGTAGTACTAGTAGTGGCAGCAACAGAGGGCAGAGGCGAGTTAGGCCCAGGGCTAGTGCTTCCCTGGAAACTAGCGAGACCCCAAATATAGTGGGGCCGGCACCAGGAAGTAAGCGTGTGAGAAGCTTGGCCAGCTGTGGAGGGCGCACGTCGGGTGTGTGGAAGTATTTTACCACTCTGCCAGGGGATAGCAGTATGGCCACGTGTAATTTCTGTAAGCAGAAATTGAGCCGTGGGAAAGCCGCAAATGTTGGGACCACTGCTCTGTGGAACCATTTGAAGCGGCGTCATGCCGGCAATTTAGAGCAGCCCAATAATAGTAAAGAGCTGGTTACTTCTCTGTGGGTCCCTTCTGTCAGGCAGGCCGCATCCAGGGTCATAGCTCAGCCTGCATTCCGGGGTGTAAGTAGTACATCCACCTCATCATCGCCCAGTGCGTGCATGTCTCCACCTCCTCTCATTCGGCAGCCGTCCATTGCCGAGTGCATGGCCAGGAAGCAGTTTTACGCCACAAGTAATCCGACAGTGCGCAAACTGAACGGTGACCTGACAAAGTTGCTGGCTGTGCAGTCTCTGCCGTACCATGGGCAGTCCGCCTGCTGGATCGTCAGGGCAGCGAGTTACCCACGCTCCTTCATATCACATGTGTCAGGTGAAATGCTGCCATGCAGTGTTAAACTTAGTTTGTCTTGGCAGTAGCAGCCACACAGGCCAGCGCTTGCTGCATTACATGAAGCAGCAAATAGCGCACTGGCTGACTCCACGTCAGCTGGAAGTGGGCAAGGTAGTGAGTGACAATGGGACAAATATAGTGGCAGCGCTGAACCTGGGTCAATTCTCGCATGCTCCCTGTATGGCACATGTGCTAAATCTAGTGGTGCACAGATTTCTAAAAACATTTACTGGCCTGCGCACAGTGCTGGCAAAGTCGCTGAAGCTTTGCACTCATTTTAGCCATTCATATGTATCTCGGCATGCTCTGCTGGAACTGCAGTGTCAAAACGGTCTTCCGCCACACCGCTTAATAGGTGACATAGCGACCCAGTGGAATTCCACTCTTCATATGTTGCAGCGACTCCTAGAGCAGCGTAGAGCAGTGGACGATTTTGTCCAGCAGCAGCCAGAATCTTCTAGCATAGGGAGCAGGTGCGGCTTTGATTTCCGGCAGTGGAGGCTGGTCCGAGATGCCTGCACTGTTCTAAGGCCCTTAGAAGAAGCCACCAAATTGGTCAGCCAGGACAGCTGCGGTGTGAACGACGTAATTTCAATAATATTTGTGCTGGAAAAGACACTCACGCTCATGCAGCAGGGGGCAATGGGGGAAGGAAATCCTGGTCATTTGTCTACCGGCCACCATGCTGTCACTGTAGGGGAGCCCCAATGCCAAAGTTCCCTTGTGGAGCAGGATGAGGATGAGGAGCTTCAGTTAGAGGAGGGGGAAGAGGAGGAGGATTTTAATGAGGGTGATGTTGATGACCAGGAGGAGGAGGAGGAGACACAGGTGGAGGATGAGACTTTCAGGGACACAGAAGTTTCTCAGAGAGAGGCTGAGAAAGAAGTGGCCTCTCAGGCACGCTGGGCAGGATGGCGAGTTGTATGCTCACATGCTAACGCACTGACAGGAGTATCCTAAACATAAGGCAGACTGACGAATACTGGCTGGCGATGCTTCTGGACCCGCGGTATCAATCCAACATGGGGGATTGTTTTCCTCCCCAGAAAAGGGAAGAGAAATTAGTCTCATTGCGGGAGAAGCTATGTAGTAACCTGGCCAGAGCTTTCAGCCAGCCCCAGCCTGCTGCCAGCTTGTCTGAGAAGGAGGTCCGGCCGAGCAATCCACCTTCTGCCACAACCAGCAGCAGACAGTTAAGCCTAATGAGTATGATGCAGGAATTTTTCTCTGCAGGCTCCCAACAGCTACAGCCAAGTGAGCAGGCCCAGATCACCCGCCTCAACGAGCAGGTTCAGGCTTACCTGCAGTCTGGCTCACAAAGCCTCTTCTCAGACCCCCTGGACTTCTGGGCTGGCAGATTACAACAGTGGCCGGAACTGTCCCACTATGCACTAGGGCTTCTTTCCTGCCCAGCCTCAAGTGTCATGTCAGAGAGGGTTTTTAGTGCCGCTGGGGGGGTGGTGACACCCAAAAGGACAAATCTGTCACCAGGCAGTGTTCAAAAAATACCATTATAAAAATGAATAAAGGCTGGATTACATCCGAATTTCATACTCCTCTTGCTGATGCTGGTGATTAGATCAGGCCTTGCAGGGCAGAATAGTGTGAGTGCTGTCTTCCCACTGTTGCTGTCAGCCGGGCCATAATTTTACAGCCAAATGTCTAGTGTCATGTCATGGACTGTGCGAACCCGAAGTCTACAAAATCCTATTTCAAAAGCAAACACTGTTGTCTACCTCCTCCTCCGTTTTCTACGCTTGTAGCTGTTGTTAGTTAACGTTACCCCCATAATTAATGTTTTCATGGGTCTGTTCACCACCAGGCCTTCAACCATAATGTTTTCATGGGTCTGTTCACCACCAGGCCTTCAACCATAATGTTTTCAAGGGTCTGTTCACCACTAGTCCCTCAAAAATAATGTTTTCATGGGTCTGTTCACCAACAGTCCCTCAAAAATAATGTTTTCATGGGTCTGTTCACCAGCAGGTGAACAGTCTTAATTTTTCACGGGTGTGTCTGTTGCCCTCCTTTATGTGTTATTAAAGGTGTATCGGAGTGCCTGTTCCTTGTAATTTTTGGCAGACTTGTTACTTTGTGCATAGGCTTTATGAGTGTATGAGTCCCACAACAAGAACAATTGTTCCACAATGTGAATGAGGCCCTTCTTTATACCCCTTGTATTGGAGTGCCTGTTCCGTGTCATTTTTGGCAGCACTTGTGCGTTACGTACATATATGTTTCCTAACAATATTTCTTCACAGTATGTCAGGAAGGGGTTAAAGGTGTACAAAAACATCAAACCACAGGTTATATACCTAATATTATTATTATTAATAATAATAATAATAATAATAATAATAATAATATAACTTTTTAAAAACAGAAAAATACAAAAAATAAATAAAATTAAAATTAAAGCGGATGCCGACGTGCCGCCATCATTTGCTGCAGCTCCAGGTGGTCCAGCTGGAGGCTGCGTAGGAGGCGGGTGGCAGCGTGGAGCTTCACGCCAAATCGCCGTATGGCAGCCTCCATCTCGAACTCAGTGGGTATGTCTGTAGGGGTGGAAACAGGAATATAATTAGTAGGTAATATCAAGTTAAAGGGGTTGTCCCATGAAAAATATTCTAAACTTTCAAACCAGCACCTGGATCTGAATACTAGTTGCATGTCATGAAATATTTTGTATATCTACTAGAACTGACTCAGTTATTCAGTGAAATATATTTTTAAATAATGAGCCATTTTTTTTCTAAATTTTCTTTGAACTGCTCACTGAGAAGGCCGCACATGCTCAGTTTAAATCTTAAACTGCCTCCTGTCCTGAGCTGTGATAGGGAGAGATGGACACGAGTCCTGACATGCAGCAGTATAGACACTAGTCACACTACCCTTGAGTAACAAGCTTGATATAGCAGAGTAATTGGGGCAGATCTCTGGATCTATGTGAGGTGCAGGGCTGTTTCTCGCTTTGTTAAAAAGAGATTGCCAACGTACTATAATATTATGTCATGTATGACACATTTTTGTTAAATATTTTTGGGGTAACACAAGTTTCTACTTCTTTCACTACCTTGATTTTAAAATTACTGTGATATGTCTGCTTCACTAACCACTTGGAGAACATAATGTGTACACAGTCTAGTTATCAATAACATGTTGGGTGGCATGATCCTAGTGCTTGAAAATATTACACTTCTGTGAATTAGGGGTTTGTACTTACGGGACACCCATACTGGGTTGTCTTCCCATGGGCCAGAGGAAAACTCGATATCCCCCCTGACTATTGGAGCTATAAAAGATAAAACATAAAATTAGCTTGTATTTTGAAGACAGAAGGTCCACCCATTACACTTTTTATTTTACCTACCTTCTGCCTCTGGTAGCTGGGCTGGGGGTGTATGAGGGCCAGGTGGGGTCCTCTCAGGGTGGGGTGGAGGAGGGGCAGAGGAGCTCCTCTCTGGTTCAGCAGCTGTCAAAAGTTAAATAATGGCATTACATTCAACTCAAATGAACAGTTGTAACTTCTGATGTTGATACATCTGAATAGTTTGGGGCTGGATCCCATTCCTAACCACTAGTGCTCTTATATCACTGCTGCTGCACTCCCACATAGCCTGGATTAAAAATAAATTAAATATGTTTACACTTACTAGAAGGTCCTTCAGGGGCCGTCCGGGCACTTCCCTGCTGTCGATGTTGCTGACGTTGCTCTGCAACATAAATCCATACACAATTGTTATGATGACCGTTTTAATACTAACACTGTATACTACTATGAAGATATTATGGGTGAGAGGAGGGCGATATGATGGGGAGTGAAGGGAACATAGAATATCTGGGGTAGGGTGACCAGACGTCCTCTTTTCCCAGGACATGTCCTACTTTTGGGCATTAAAAAAATGTCCAGGGGGAATTTGAAAATCGTCCGGGATTTTGTTGGACTGCCTCAAACAGTTTGAGGCAGTCCAACAAAGTCATTTTAACTTTTAAAATGGCCTTTAGGGTTAAAAATAATAAAAACAAACTCACCTTTTCCACCTGCAAAAGGACCTTTGGTGACCGCTGTCACCACGTGGTGAGCGCGCTAACCGCGCGGTGACGTAGCCAAAGGTCCCTTTGCAGGTCCTGCAAGGGGAAAGAAGAAAGAAGACACCAGACCGACTGCGCCGCGAACAAGTGGGAAAGGTGAGGTTTTTTTAAATTATTTTTAACCCCTAAGGGCCATTTTAACAATTATTTTCTGTTATAACCATGTTATAACGGAAAATAATAAAGGTAAGTTCGGGTCCCCATTCCCTGGGGTATAGTGTAATGGCATTACACTATACCCCAGGGAATGGGGGGACCCAAACTTCCCTTTATTATTTTTTCTGAAAAGGAGGACACCTTTTTTTTTGGGGGGGGGTGGGGTTATAAAAATAAAAGGTGTCCGCCTTTTCAGAAACCTAAATCTGGTCACCCTAATCTGGGGTGCATATTTGATGGAGGGAGCATTTGTTGGGAGTGGTGGGGGGTTGAATGAATGAATAAAAGGTGTCTGTGTGTCACATTCTGCAGGTACAAACATAACAAATATAAATACAGCACATACAATGCACTAGTATACCATAGCTCCAGTCCCAACCGTTCCGGATTCGGCGGGACAGTCAGGATTTTAGCGGCTGTGTCCGGGAACGGGTGGCTATGTCCCGTGGTCAGCTGTCTTTGCATCCATAGGAAGCAGAGATGGGTGACGGTAAGCAGGGAGCAGTCCCTTCACCTTCCCCGATGTCCAATATAATGTCTCCTTGTGGCCCCCATACAGTATAATGTCTCCTTGTGGCTGCCCCCATACAGTATAATGTCTTCTCCTTGTGGCCCAAAAGTGTTTTTTTTCTTCTAAATGGGTATTTATTGTGATAAATTTCCTAATATCGTTATCGTGGGAATATATTTTAAATCACCCACTCCAGACACATTAGCTGCAGCATGAGCACATCTTTGAGTCTGTGTGTAGGAGGAGGAAGCGCTAACTATGAAGGGGCATATAAGGGTACTTTCACACTAGCGCTAGAGATCCGGCGGGCTGTTAAGGCCGGGAACAGCCCACCGGATCTGTCCGGATCCGGCATTTGCCTGACACAAAAGGGAGAACGGCCAGCACTATTAACAATAATGGGGGACGACGCTGATCCGATCGCTATCTGCAAGAACGCCGGGAATTGGCAGGACAAATACCGTGGAACAGCCTGCCAGATCAATGCCACATATGTGAATGTAGCCTAAGGCAAATTACTGGGAAGGGGTACGTATCTGAGAGTACCTTCACTTGTTTAGCTAGGGCTAGGACATAGTGCACAACTACACTCGCGACAGTTGTCGCGTGACATTGTGTAGCACCAATGTCACGCGACAATTTTTACAATGGAAGTCTATGGTGTCGCACTGCGACATGCGACATGCTGCGACACGACAGTCGCAGAAAAACCCATTCTGGATGGACTTTTCTGCGACTGTCGTGTCACAGTTGCAGCATGTCGCATGTCGCAGTGCGACACCATAGACTTCCATTATAAAAATTGTCGCTCGACATTGGTGCGACACAATGTCGCGCGACAAATGTTGTCGTGTAGCCCTAGCATTTGAGTGGAGTTAGAGGCGTGGCCTAGTATGAAAGAAAATTGCTGCAGCGCACTACGCACTCCCACGTTGTCCTATACGGTTTTCTTTAATGGCACTGGTATATATACAATACAGACAGTAAACTAATTTTTTAACATGTTACTTATCAAATATTTTTGGTTACTCACCCTCTCGTATCTCCTCCCGGATCTGCCTTAGCCGCTCTGGGCACTTCAATTTGAGGTCTGACCACTTCCTCTGGACCTGGCCCGGGGTCCGCTCACTCTGACAGTGATGGCGCAGGCCTTGTATCACCCGCTCCACTATTTGTTTTTTTTCTTGGTGCGGGTGTTGATGGGTGCCACTGCCATCATAGCCCAGCTTGTCCATCTTCTGGAACATGTACTTTAGCTCTTCAGAGCTGAATGGACATGAACGCCTGCTTGCTGTTGCTATCTTGCAAAATTCGCTCTGACTCTGAGGTTCGTACGCCACGACGTAGCGTTGTGCGTGCATTCGCGAGACTTATATTCGTACGCAACAGTGTATAGATTAAAAGCGTATAAAGTTGCATACCTTTTCGCTAATAGCACATAATAACGTATATTTTGTACGCAAATGCAACGAATCTATTCATCGAATATACGAATTTTAGGAAAAAGTTCGGCGAATGTTCGGCGAATAATTTTTTGCATGATTCGCTCATCTCTACTGGTGGGTCAGAAGGATGGGTGTGGTGGCAGTGGTAATGAGGAGAGTCATAATCCTTAGGGTGGAGGATCCTACTCCAGCTGTCCCCTAGTCCATGGTTGCAGCTTTGGGAGTTGCACACTAGGGGCACACCCTGGATTTGGGGGTTCCTGCTTCGTGGTGGCCTTGTGGGTGCCTGAAGCTATAAAACCCAGTGCAGTGAAGTCTACAGCCATAAACGTGTGTTACCCTCACTGATTTTCTTCTCATGTCTCTTTAATGGTCCTCAAACTTCCGTAGAGGTTCAATGCCAGCTCTCTTTCAAAGGGATAGTGATTCCCTGGATAAGGAATCTCCATTACTTCAATTCAATCTACACATACACAGGATTCTGCTTACACATTGGTGTCTACTACACAGCCCCGTACACCAGGAACAACTACACATAGATTCTCACATACTCAGCAGCAACTCAGAAACCAGAGGGGTGAGGCCAGCCCACCACCTAGCAACTGTCTATAAAGTCTGCCAGTTAACTATTCCCTATCCATGTACAGCCTTTTGAGGTACACATGCATAAATAAAGCCACATTAACCATTTGTACTACTAAAAATGCATATTTAGCATATATTACTATTCCTAGTAGTTCTAGACATTTTATCAGTGAACCATTACAGAAGCTTCTTACCAAATGCAAACAATACGACTGCTGTGACATGTCTACACAACACAGCTACACCACAATATCCAAAAAGTGTTGTCCAGTCAATGTAGCAACAGTGTGAATAATGTTTCTAAAGGCAAAGTTCTTGCCTTTAGTATTCAATACCTGAATTCCCAGACAAGCATTTGAAAGAGAATCTGTCCGGTCTCCTTAGGTGTTTTTTAGTCAATAGGTTAATTCCCCATGAAATAGGAATTCTTGAGTATCTTTTCTGACAATGGCACTTCGCTGTGCCATTGTCATGTTATTCCTCCTGGAAATGATGTATAAATATATGACAACTTGATGTTACCATTGCCTGTCTTGGCAGGATATGTATTTACTGACTCTTGGGCTTGTGTATTTTGTGCAGATAAAAAAATAAATACTGTGTAATCCAGTACCAGAAAAGTATATGTGATTAGACACATCTCTTGTACATTTTGCTTCTTTTTGTATGTGTGGAAATTGACCCACTGTGCAGAATTTGAAATTTGTAGCATGTCAATTGTTGTTGCATTTTTCTTGTGCGGATTTCACCCTTTTTAATGGATGGGTGAGTTCTGTAGAAAATCTGCATCAAATACGCACAAAAAAAAACACATAAAAATGCTCAAAAATGCATTAATAAAACACAATAAATAGTCCTGATTTATGTCCATTTTTTTGTGCGTTTATGTGTGCTTTTTGTGCGGAGAGATAACAGTGGGACAGTTTAATCCTGAATTTATGGATTTTTCTGAGATATTAAAGTATAAAAAAAAAAAAAGATATGCCAGAAGAGATGACGTCCTTTTTAAGCCTCCAGTCACTTGGCCTGATGACCAGAATGTGGAATTACTGTACAGTCATGGCCAAAAGTTTTGAGAATGACACAAATATTATATTTTCACGTGATCTGCTGCCCTCTGGTTTTTATGTGTGTTTGTCAGATGTTTTTATCACATACAGAAATATAATTGCAATTAGGGATGAGCGAACCGAACCGTAACGAACCAGATTCGTTACGAACTTTACCGAACGTTCGGTTCGTCCCCGAACCGAACTTTCGTCAAGTTCGTATGAATCAGGTTCGTAAATAAAGTTTACTTTTTCCACAGAATAGACCAGGATACAAGGGATTATTTATTACTCCTACAATCCCTTGTATCCTGGTGTGACCCTCGTGTCAAACCACCCTTTTGGGAGGAGAATGGCCGAGATGGGTTATTAATAATCTGGTTCGTTACGGTTCTGTTCGCTCGTCCGAACGAACGTTCGGACGAACGAAAATAATAACTTATTATTTTCGTTCGTCCGAACGTTCGTTCGGACGAGCGAACAGAACCGTAACGAACCAGATTCGTTTAAGAACTTTTAAGACGAATCTGGTTAAAATAAAAACGGCACATCAAAACTGTACCGTTTTCACAGAATAGACCAGGATACAAGGGATTATTTATTACTCCTACAATCCCTTGTATCCTGGTGTGACCCTCGTGTCAAACCACCCTTTTGGGAGGAGAATGGCCGAGATGGGTTATTATTTTCGTTCGTCCGAACGTTCGTTCGGACGAGCGAACAGAACCGTAACGAACCAGATTCGTTTAAGAACTTTTAAGACGAATCTGGTTAAAATAAAAACGGCACATCAAAACTGTACCGTTTTCACAGAATAGACCAGGATACAAGGGATTATTACACATAAAATCCCTTGTATCCTGTTTTTCTGTGAAATGCAAGAGCTGTGACGTCACTCCCACTGCCCTTTAAGTGCTGTTGCACGACGGAAGCTCGTCATTCTGTTGCCAGACAGCACACAGAGAGGAGCTCCACGTTAGTTAGAAGAAAAAATAAAGATAGCTAGATAGGTAATCTGCTAGACAGAGACAGGGAGAGATAGAGAGAAAGAGAGAGGATTAGAAAGGGTTAGTGAGAGAAAGCTGTCAGGAGGACAGTTGAGTTAGTACAGGTAGCACTGAGCCAGCTCCTGTCCCGTGACAATTTGTACAGGTTGTTGCTCTGCTGGGTGCATTCAACCTAGTGTAGCTGCGAGTCCTGAGACAAAAAAAAGTTACAAAAAAACACCAAAAAAATATAAAAAAAAAATATATAAAAAAAAGTTCTAAAAAAAAAATTTTAAAAAAATTTTTGCTGTTAATAATACGTTATAGGTGAAGTAACCTATAACGTCAGTACAGGTAGCACTGAGCCAGCTCCTGTCCCGTGACAATTTGTATAGGTTGTTGCTCTGCTGGGTGCATTCAACCTAGTGTAGCTGCGAGTCCTGAGACAAAAAAAGTTACAAAAAAACACCAAAAAAATATAAAAAAAAAATATATAAAAAAAGTTCTAAAAAAAAAAATTTTAAAAAATTTTTTGCTGTTAATAATACGTTATAGGTGAAGTAACCTATAACGTCAGTACAGGTAGCACTGAGCCAGCTCCTGTCCCGTGACCATCAGTACACGCTCCAGGTTGCTGTTCTGCTGTTCAACCTAGTGTAGCCGCGACTAAAAAAGTTACAAAAAAACTCCAAAAAAATATAAAAAAAACAAAAAAATATAAAAAAAAACTGTTCTAAAAAAAGTTACCAAAAAAGTTATAAAAAAAAAAGTTAAAAAAGCCGTTATAGTTGAATTAAGCTATATAAGGTTTATATTTTTTGGTTTTCTCATTTTCATTTTTTCCATACTCAAATAAATATGTCAAAGCGTCCCAGTTCAAGCAGCACCAGGCCCGGTGGCAGCCGGGGTAACAGGCGTGGCAGCAGGGTGCAGCTACCCGTGACCGCCAGTGGTCATGTAAGAACCACCCACCCAGGGCTTACAGATTGGCTTACCCAATCCTCAAGTTCCAGTGCCCAAAGCTCCCAAACCAGGAGTCAAGCAACGGCTGGATCATCGGACACCACCATTACATGGGACGGTCAGCAAGAGTCCTCTGCCCCGTCCCCTGTCATTACAATGGCCATCACCTGTGGGGCACCTTCTGCCATGGATACGTTGGCAAACCTTGATCTGCCCTTCGACTCTCTACCACTCTTTTAGTCATGAGGAGGAGGAGGAGGAAGTTCTACAAAGACAGCAGGTGCAAGGTAATGAGTCTCCAGAGGAGGTGTTGCCTGGAAGTCAACAGAGCCAGGGAGGTGCATCCAGTGCCACACCAGATATCCTGGAGGAAATTAGCACTGGTCCTGAATTTGACGACAATGAGACGGCAGATCAGACGTGGCGCCCCGAAGCAGCAGTATCCCCAGCATCATCAGGGGAGGAAATGGAGGTGCCACAGACGCAGCAACATCACACTGTTGCAAGGACACAAGGCAGAAGAGCGAGCGGTAGAAGACAAGCTACCAGAGATAGATCTTCACCTTCAAGCCTGGGTCCTGAGAGGGCACCCTCAGCCAGCAGTGGCAGTCAACAGCCAGCAAGACCCCCCATGGCTGGCGGAAAACAACGGTCCTCAGTCGTCTGGCAGTTCTTCCGCCTTGGGACAGATAGGCACATTGCCTTTTGCCTGCTGTGCAATGATAAGGTCAGTCGTGGTAGGGGGGATAATCTCGGCACAACATCCATGAGGAAGCACATGGAAAGGCAACACCCACAGGCCTGGAAGAACCGTGACCCCAATACCACCTCCTGTCAGGATGCACCATCCACTGCAGATCCCATCGTGCAGCATCCTGTCAGTACAACTCAGAGCTCGTCAGCCTCAAGTGCAAGAAGCAGCACGGTGTCACTACCATCTACACCGCTCATGAGGCAGCAATCCCTGGGTGAGTCCATGGAAAGACGTCAGGTTTATTCAAGCA
>ONZH01027800.1:0-120109 GCA_900303285.1 Rhinella marina
TCAGATCAGCCCACACTGCCACCATCAGAATAAATAAAAAAATCACTTACCTGTCCTGCGCCGCGCCTCCGCTCCAGTGTCCGGCGCTGCACTGTCACCTGACTGCGTGCAGCGTCAGGTAAGAGTGCGCGCACTACGTCCTGATGCTGTATGCGGTCAGGACAGTGCAGCGCAGGCCCAGAGAAGAAGAGGAGCGCAGGACACCGGAGCGGAGCCGCAGAACAGGTGAGAGGTTTTTATTTTGTCTGCATGTCTCCATGCTCTCTGATACTAGGCTGCGCAGTAGCGCAGCCTAGTATCAGTAGGTGCCGATCGGGTCTAGGCGCAAATGGCGACAAGACTAAAAAGTCTTGTCGCCATTTGTCAAATCTAAGTTGCATTTGCGACCATTTTGGTCGCCATCTGGAGCCCTGTGTATTGTGAACACACATTACATGAGCATGCGGAGACACAGCTTAGGGATGTAGCATTTTTTTTCGTGCTTCCAAAACTCAGAGAAACAGATCCTGTTCCAAGATCAATTCATCTCTATGGAGCAGGATCCGTTTATAAAGTTTACGTTTTGGACGGATCCTGACCATTGTGCTTTGGACTGGTAGCATCCAAAATGCAGATGTGAAAGCACCCTAAGATGTGTCTCCGCATGCTCATGTAATGTGCGTTCACAATACAGCAGTTATCTCAGAGCGGGTTTTAAAGGAGCAAGCTGACCACCACTACTACATGGCCGTGGTGGCCGTAACTAGGGGCAACGGCCTGATTGATGTGTGTGGGATAATGGATATACAAATAGGCAAATCTTCTAAACGGTACATTTTATATAAATACATTCTATTAGTAATAATATTGGTATGGCTATATCTAACTATACAAACCATATTTGTGAGATGGGAATACCCCTTTAAGGTGGAGTCTGATAGTATGGTCTACCATCTACCTGAGTGCTGAGGGGACATATGGAAGGGAAACTGCTCCTATAACACCCACTTACATTAATATATATCTTTTCCTTACAGGAGAGAAAGGAGAAAGAGGAGTGACTGAGCCAGTCTATGGTAAGATAGGTGCCTAAAGACCCTATCGTCCGATCATTGCCCTTTGTTAACATGTGCGTCAATCACTGAAAAACGAGACAACTGTCACAATTCAGGGATAAGTGCAGCCCTGAGCTGAACCCCACCACTGTCCCTGCCTACTTGCACGGCCCATCCTAGGCGACGGCGCACAACTGGACGGCAGTCCCTAGCTTAGGTACGTACTGGGGCGTACAGGGAGGGGAACAACGGGAGAAAACAATAGACAAACACAGAAAACACAATAAGAGCAATATCGCCAAGCCGAGGTCAAACCAGGAAGTCACGTCAATACCAGAGAGGACAAACAGGAGCAAAGTCAAATCACGAGCCGAGGTCAGAAGCCGAGAAGGAACATAGTGCAAGGAGATGAGATGAGAACTATGTCAAATTCAAAAGCCGAGGTCAAAACACAGTAGTCGTAGTAATACTCTAAACACAGGTGACAGAAGTAAGACCAATCACAGGCAACCTGTGGACAGCAGGTTGCCTGCTTAAATAGGAGGCCAAATCAATGGGTCACGTGATGTGGCCAGCGTCACGTGACTCGCCTCTAATTAATTCTAACATCTGAGCGCCGACTCATGTGGTCAGTGTTCGGCCCTCCCCTTGCTCGTTGTCTAGGGGATGGGGAGAACGTCATCCGCACTGCAGCTGAGTGCGCTGCTAGGTTCTCCCTGCTTGCCGCGTCCTTGCTCCTGAAATGCAGTGGGAGGCCGGCGGTGCTGCAAGGAGAGTGCACACCGCCGGCTCTCCGTGACAACAACTCATTTATTGTTGATCGCATCCCTTATATGAACATAGAAATTATGGCTAGTCAGCAGCACATCCCTTCGGTTAAAGTAGGAGAAGTGCTGCTGACAGATATGCAAACCATATGAAGACCTACGATCATCCTCATAAACAAATTTTTAAAAATCAGCAACTTAAGGTCCCATTAGACGGGACAATTCAGCAGGCGATTGTCGGGAAAAAAAACATCCTTCCCGTCAATCGCCTGCTCATCAGTGGAGGAGACTGCTGTATTTACATGCAGCAATCTCCTCCACAGTATTTAGACAACAGAATTTGCTGCTGGCAAACGACGATTTAGATGCCTGCGCAAATGACCCAATTACCTGAAGAAACGAGCGTTTCGCTCATTCATCAGGTAATCGGCGGCACCTTTTCACCGCCAGATAATTGCTAACGAGCAGATTCTTAGCCCATATACCGGGCCTGTTACTATATAGTATCGTACGTTTGTTATGGCTGATTATCTGCCCATGTAAATGGACCCTCAGTGGGAGCTGAACCTTTGCTCCACCAAGGGTCCCCTGACAATAAGTTGACAACAAGATCTTCTGCTGCCAGGACCCAACGTGATCAGTTGTAATTTGTAAGAGAACCTGGCAGCAAGTGTTCACTTCCCCTAAAACACCACCACAGGGGAGATTAAGTCTTACACAGTTTCCATTGAACTCAATGGTATGTCTGTGTGCTCAGAAATGGAGGGTCTTCTGGAGTGAAAGATGCTCTTTATAGCTGATTTCCGCTCCTCCACATAGGTGACAATCCTAAATGAAGAAGCTCAGCCTTCTATTAACTCAAAACTAACTAAAATAATTTTTTCTATATGTCTCCTAGCTGCCAGGAACTGCAAAGACATACAATATCAGGGGGCAGTCCTCAGTGACTGGGACACCATATACCCAGATGGCAGCCGGCCCCTGAAAGTCCTGTGTGATATGGACACAGATGAAGGAGGATGGATTGTAAGTATATACAACACGTGACCGGGAAGTCACAAGGAGATAATTTATAGGAAAAATGTGGATCCATTGCGACCATATCCTTTCCTATGGAATTTAAGCCTTAGCTTAGAGAGGCTGCAACTCCATATTATGTGTGAGCAGATAGAAAATGTTGCTGTATGATTCATATAGTTACTAGGAAAGTAGTAGCCTTCTTGTAGACTAGATTGTTCAAACCAAGATTGTTCCTTTCTTTAACTTAGCCACAACCAGTAGGCATGTCCTGAAATTCTGGCCTTCTCTTGCCTTTAGGTAATACAGAGACGTTGGGATGGGTCAGTAGACTTCTTCCGCACTTGGGATGCTTATAAGAAAGGCTTTGGCAGTCGGCTAAGTGAATTTTGGCTGGGGAATGACAATATTCATCAAATTACTTCAACAGGTAATGAGAAACCAGTAGATCATCATCTCATTAATTGTTTCTGCTGGTTACTGTGTATCAAAGGTTGAAGGGTCTATAAGTGGCTGTTGCTTGCTTGTTATGGACTAGCTGACCATTATTTGAGGGTACTGCTCATCATCTTCCCTGATTTATGAAACTATGGGTAGTAGATTAGGTTAGAGTTTTTAGAGTTGAACTTACATGATAGTCACACTTTTCTACAGATCCCCCACCATCTCTCTCTGTGCCATACCTAATGACTATGTAGGGCTAAAGTGGGCCATACACATACGACAGCTGTTGGACTAATGCTACTCAACACCCTCCCTACCACAGGCATATGTACTTTTCAGATCTGTTGTAGTGCAACAGACAGTGGGCACTGTGCCAACTAATCAGTTTGTCTTTGGGATAAACCTACGAGCGTTGCCCTGGTGGTAACCTGATGTTCACTCTTTAACCCCTGTATATGTATGTGGATTTTGCTGCAGAGAACCAACCAAGCTGCTACCTCCTGAAGTAGTCCATGTGTGGTTGGCAGCTGACTCATGGACATCAGAGATACCGCTGCAAAGCAACAAAGGATCAGGATACACTCATAGTCAGGGCAGGGAGAGTTTGTGCATATTCAGGAAACTAATCCAAGGTCAAGACAGGCAGAGCGTCGTATGTCGGTAAACAGGCATAAGTTTAGTCCTCGGGCAGACAGTCAGAACAACAAACCTTCACTGGTTACAACTAGGAACTTAACACTCAGGCATCCTTCCATTTAGGAAGGTGTCCAAAGACAGCTGGGACTTGTTGCCTACACTTGCAGAGCTTCCTAGGGGGATGAGAGGGCAGAGCCTTACTACAGACTACACTTCTCTACATGGATGGTAATGATGTGATCCTGCCTACAATATGCCATCATGACTGAGGAGCCTGCCAGGAACACTCGTCAGTATATAGTATAAGCAAGTACCAGAGTGTAGTGTGTAGTGCTATAGAGACTAAACAGCTGAAAGCTATATAAACCCTGTTTATTTTCTAGTGCAGGGATGCTCAACCTGCAGCCCTCCAGCTGTTGTAAAACCGCAACTCGCAGCATGCCTGGACAGCCTACAGCTATTAGGGTATGCTGAGAGTTGTAGTTTTGCAACAGCTGGAGGGCCACAGATCATCCCTGACCTAGTGTATTGAAACATAACTTTTCTTTGATAAAGTAAAAAACTAGGGCATACACAGGGTTTATATAGCTTTCAGCTATTTAGTCTCTATATATTTAATATACTCTAGGTCGAACTTTGAGGGAGGTTTATCATTCCCTATGCACCGGAAAAGTGGCGGTGTTGAGGTGGACTTAAACCTGTCCTTTCTGGAATTCAGTCAGTCATTCCGAATTGTTTTGAACACGGGTGCGCACAATAATTAAGGACAAAACACAGACTTATGATTCCAGTATTAAGTCCTTTGGCCGTGCTTTTGTGGCAAAATCATTACAGCCTCTGGCTTTTCCTTTATTAACACACGTACTTATTCGATACAAAAAGGAAAGGGGGGCGTAAGCATGCAAATAGCAAACAATATCATTCTTGATTGGATAGAAGTTGCATTCCATTCTACGTCACTAGCCTGAAAAAGTCATATTGATAAGAGTACGGGGGCCATCTTGGACTAGTTAAATATATATATATATATATATATATATTATACGCAAGCTTTATAAAAGTTACAAAGTATAAAAACATAATATAAAAAGGTGGGGGGCTTTGTTCACAGTCTTGTTTCCCCAGCAAGCTGATGAGCATTATACACGCATTCCTTTGTGACACACTGCACCGCAGCATCTTGGACACAATACCAGGATATAGACATTCTATACAGCTGCATAAGCATTTACAAAGCTGAGATATAGATATATATAGATATATATATAGATATATATATATATATATATATATATATATATTTGTATAGCTTAAATACATGTATATACAAATGACATAACACTGTGAGGGGAAAATTCTGTATTTCTACCGGTCTACCTTCACAGCGGTAAAAAGTCTCATGTGCTATAAATTGTCGCATCTACCACTTTTGATTGTCCTCTTGCCACTTTTCTGAAAGGTGCTGTGGCAAGGGTGGGAAAGGAGGCGTGGTCATCCACTGCAACAAATTTATCTTCATGTATGCCAGTTTTCTGGTGTAAATGAAGCCAGACATCTACGGCAGCTTTGAGCTGTCGTAGATTTCTAGTTAAGCCCATGGACTGCAGGACGAAATGTGCGCCTTTTCATAAATTTGGCGCATCCTCCAGCAAGACAGGCGCAGAAAATGCCAGTCTTGATAAATCTCAACCATTTTAGAACCGGAACCGCCATTTTAAACAATTCCTGCAGTTCCTTTAAGTACCCTGGGACATCCAGTACAAGGTAGAGGAAGGAATTTGATCATGCACGCAGTGGCCCAATTGGGAAGCACGCACACGCCGCACGGGAGGAGCAAACAGACTGGGCAGAAGAGAATTCAGCGGCCAGGCCTGCTATGGGAGAGGACGAGCAGAGATAGAGGGTCCAGCCCACTGGCCAGTATGGAAGAGGCGAGTAAGACAGCATCTATGCCCACCTGGGAGAGTGGAACATTGGTGGGCACGGAACACCTCGCTGACATACATTCCTAAGACCAGGTATTTAACAGAGCCCCTGGCCCGAACATTAGGACCTATCCCAGATCTCTGCTGCAGTTATGGTTGCATAGACTGGTTTACTCTGAGACATAATTGTGGTCTTCTCTATGCTGTGGGAATGAGTTGAGTTTTGGACATGCTCTTCAAGCTCAGTGCCATGCTTTTGTAGCCATTTTAGTTTCTATTTTCTAAATGTCCTGTATATATCTCTCTCCAGGTACATGGGAATTTAGTATGCAAGCTTCAAAGTTCTGGACGAATCTGAGAAATACAAATTATTAATAGGAGCTTATCAGGAAGGAACTGCAGGTGAGAGGCAATTTGGCCAAATGTCCTTCACAGAGGTTAGTTTAAAAGGGTTTTCTGAGATGTTAATGCTGCTGACCTTGTCCTCTGGATAAGTCATCAGTATCTGATTGGTGGGAGTCCAACACATGGGACCCCCACTGATCAGCCGTTTGAGAAGGCTTCTCTCAGCTTAGGCTACTTTCACACTAGCGGCAGGCCTGATCCGGCAGGTGAAGGGTGCTGCCGGATCAGGCCTGCCGCAGTGACATGTGAGGAGCCGGAACCGCGCTCCGGCCCCACACGTCACACAGTACACACATACACTACACATAAACATACACACACATATACACAGACAAATACACATACATACTTACATGCTCCCGGCAGGTCTCAGAGCGTCGGGGAAGGGCGGCTCGACAGGTGACGATCCCGCAGCGCCTCTGCTGGAGCCTGGTGGAATCGTCACCTGTGCGCGCCGTCCTGTCCCTCCGACGCTCTGAAGACCTGCCGGGGTGCATGTAAGTGTATATGTGTGTGTATGTTTATGTGTATGTCTATGTCTGTATGTCTGTATGTGTAGCCGGATCCGTCATGAACTCCATTGAAAGTCAATGGAGGGCGGATCCGGTTACCATTGTGGTCACACCAGACAGATCCACCCCCATTGACTTGCATTGGGGGTCATTCCGGATCCGTCTTGGTGCGGATGCCTGGACCGGAGAGCAAACTGCAGCATGCTGCGGTTTGTTCTCTGGTCTGCAGACGGAACGGAATGCTTTCTGGAGCACTCAGTTCTCTTCAGTTCAGTTTTGTCCCCATTGACAATGAATGGGGACAAAACTGAAGCGTTTTATTCCGGTATTGAGCCCCTATGACGGAACTCAATACCGGAATTTTAAAACGCTAGTGTGAAAGTAGCCTTAGTCTAGGCCATGTGACGTCACGTTCATCGATCACGTGACCTAGGAGCATCTCAGCCCCATAGAAGTGAATGGGACTGAGCGTGATACCACAGCTGCTATACAATGTGTATATAATAATTGTGCTTGGTGCCTTCTCAAACAGCTGATCGGCAGGGGTCCCAGGTGTCAAACCCCCACTGATCAGATACTGATGACCTATCCTGAGGATAGGTCATCAGTATAAAAATATTTTAAGTCCATATAAAAATAACCTCTAGTATCGTGGCTAGAAGGAAGCAGTAGGCCTACAGATGGCCCTGGATGACCCTCCCAAAAACTGCATATGAGTACACTGTGTGTATTTAAATGTTACCTATGCATAATATACCATTTGGAAAAATACAGTGCTGTCCCCCTGATTAAGTGATTGTTAGGGTTAAATGCTGACTTTGCGATATTGACATTATACTCTTCCACATTGGTGGGCTTCTTGCAAAAGTGGGTCGGCTGCTACAATGGTTGTCACTTTTGCAGTAACTTCTCAACATCACTCATTTGTTCGGGAAGGAAAATTGCAAGCAAAGATCTACAGGAGGAGAACGATTCTATGTCAGCCTCCTAGTCCCCTATAGGACATGGGACAATGATAGAATATTGGGCCCAAAATCTTACATCTATTATAGTGAATCCTGAATTGTTAGGTTTTTACGGAGTTGTTCTGTTTCCCTATTCTAATTATTCTAATTATCCGCTGTTCAAGATCTTCATCTCCAGAGTAAGACACAGACAACCCATTAGTTTGAATAGGCACTGTGCAATGCCTCACTTCCCTTGTGGTGGCGCTGAAGGGAAGCTTTGCCGGACCTCCCCACCAACTATATGATTTCCTTATTGTCAAAGGACCATTTCTAACAAGCAGGGAATTTTCAAAGCAGAGAACCCCTTTAAGTGTAATTAAACATTGTAAAGGGGTACAATGGGGAAAGGAGTTCCAGTCCTGGTTGGATCCATTCCCTTTGTTACAGGGTGAGAGAACAAAAAAGGGGGCGGGGAACTCGCTCAAGGGTGATGGAAAGGGAAGGAGATGAAAAGCCTTTGGGTACAACCATATGGATGCGGCCACATTCCAGTAGCAACATGGCTGCCCCAAGTGGTCGTACCCATTCTGTTCTTGATGACAAAACCATAATTTGGGGTGCATTTTGAGCTTGGCCCTACCTCTTCTATGTACATCTGTAATTGTATAGAGTGGAATTTTCGGTAGAACAAAGTCAACAGACGTGAGGATGAAGACCACTGACTCTTAAACTGTTCTGATATTTGATATGTTTCTGTCATTTTGCAGGAAATTCTATGGGAGGCCTAAACAACATGAAGTTTAGTACTAAAGATGAAGACAACGACATTTATGAGGGCCATTGTTCCCTGAGTTGTAAAGGCGGCTGGTGATATAACAATTGTCACAATGCAAACTTTAATGGACTCTACCACCTAGGAGCGCACACATCAAGTGCGGATGGCATCAACTGGTATTCTGCCAGAGGGTATAAATACTCGTACAAGCATGTGGAAATGAAGATTAGGCCTGTTTAGATGGAGGAACAGTCCCAGAAATTCGTAGATTTTCAAATATTTGTTCAAAATTTCTTGCACTGATTTTATAAGTGTCTTGATGGATGGCAAACACACACACTGGAGGTGCCCCATACCTCTTACATCCAGTATAGTACAGCGCCCCATACCTCTTACATCCAGTATAATACAGCGCCCCATACCTCTTACATCCAGTATAATACAGCGCCCCATACCTCTTACATCCAGTATAATACAGCGCCCCATACCTCTTACATCCAGTATAATACAGCGCCCCATACCTCTTACATCCAGTATAATACAGCGCCCCATCCATCCACTCTTACATCCAGTATAATACAGCGCCCCATACTGTCATACCTCTTACATCCAGTATAATACAGCGCCCCATACCTCTTACATCCAGTATAATACAGCGCCCCATACAGCAGCCTACCTCTTACATCCAGTATGACGTATACTCCTCTGTATGTAGATCTTATCTTTCCTCATCTTCTCCTTTCAGACCAGATAATACGCCATTTTTCAGCCATTTCTCATCTCTGCAGTTTGACAGAAAAAAAATCTTAGTTTACTACTTTTCCATCATCCTCCCGTCTTCTGGACAAATCATCCTACCACCCCCAGTACTGTGCCACTAGTATCACACAGATAGCGCTCTTCAATAATTATTGGCACACAATGTCCTAAAATAACTGCTCCCAACAAATAGTGTCCCTGACACTAATAGTGTAAACAAAACGTCCCCCAGAAATAACTGTGCTGTGCTGATACTGTGCCAAGGTGCCCCCCACAGCAATAGTGCCCCCCAAAGTCCTAACTTATAATTCTCTGCCAGAGTGCACTTGTTAATAATAGTGCCCCCAACATTACTAATGTCCCCACTGTGCCCCAGAAATAATAATGCTTCTAATGTGCCAGTAAGAAGTGCCCCCAATAATGTGCCAGTAAGAAGTGCCCCCATAGTGCCCCCCAATAATGTGCCAGAAGTGCCCCCAAAATTTCACCCCAATAATGTGCCAGAAGTTCCCCCCATTGATTTCCCCAAAAATTCATGTGCCAGTAAAAGTGTCCTACCCCCATAGATGCCCCCCAAATTATGTGCCAGTAAGAAATTCCCCAGTGCCCCATGTGCCAGTAAGAAATGCCCTCAATGCCCCATGTGCCAGTAAGAAATGCCCCCAGTGTCCCATGTACCAGTAAAAATGCCCCCCAGTGCCCTCATGTGCCAGTAAGAAATGCCTCCCGTGCCATTAAGAAATGCTCCCAGTGCCCCCAATTGCCAGTAAGAAATGCCCCCCAGTGCCAGTAACAAATGCCCCCCCAGTGCCAGTAACAAATGCCCCCAGTGACCCCATGTGCCCGTAACAAATACCCCTAGTGCCCCTATGTGCCAGTAAAAATGCCCCCAGTGCCCCATGTGCCAGTAAGAAATGCCCCCATGTGCCAGTAACAAATGCCCCAGTGCCCCCATGTGTCAGTAAGAAATGCCCCCCATGTGCCAGTAAAATTGCCCCCAGTGCCCCCATGCGCCAGTAAGAAATTCCCCCAGTGCCCCCATGTGCCATAAGAAATGCCCTCAATGCCCCATGTGCCAGTAAGAAATGCCCCCAGTGCCCATGTACCAGTAAAAATGCCCAGTGCCCCATGTGCCAGTAAATGCCTCCCGTGCCATTAAGAAATGCCCAGTGCCCCCAATTGCCAGTAAGAAATGCCCCCAGTGCCAGTAACAAATGCCCCCCAGTGCCAGTAACAAATGCCCCCAGTGACCCCATGTGCCCGTAACAAATACCCCTAGTGCCCCTATGTGCCAGTAAAAATGCCCCCAGTGCCCCATGTGCCAGTAAGAAATGCCCCCATGTGCCAGTAACAAATGCCCCCAGTGCCCCCATGTGTCAGTAAGAAATGCCCCCATGTGCCAGTAAAATTGCCCCCAGTGCCCCCATGCGCCAGTAAGAAATTCCCCCCAGTGCCCCCATATGCCAATAAGAAATGCCCCCCAGTGCCAGTAACAATGCCCCCAGTGCCCCCAATAGAGCTCCAGTCCGTGATTGCAACAATAAAAAAAAATAAACACTAATATTTACCTCCATGGAGCTGGCAGCGATGCGATGCAGGCCTCTTACGGCCTGTGTCCCGCGCTGTACGGCTCAGGTGGCGCGATGACGTCATCTGAGGCCTGAGCCGGCCTCTGATAGGCTGCAGGCCTAGTGCCTGTAGCCTATCAGAGGAACGGGCAGGGGAGACGCCTCTCCCCTGCCCCGCAGTACAGGCATCTGTATCACCGTTCTGAGGACGGCGATACAGATGACTATGGAGATGAGCACTTCCATTGTCCCTCTGCCCCGCCGCCGCCCCCAACTGTGCGCAGGGCCGTACCGCACCTTGCCTAATTGGCGGTGTGGCCCTGCAAGTGGCAAGGGGGGCCCTATATACTTCCGCAATTACTATATGTTCTTAAAACAGTTCCGATTTTTCTCCCCAAATCATTTTTTGAGACTGTGCGCTGTATATTCATCAGATTTCTGTGGAAAAATAAGCATCCGCGCCTTCCACATAGACTATTGATATTAAAATCCCATCTGGGGGGCATGGCTTTCCCTGACACCATTTGAGCAGATGGGTGACATTGGTCAGTAAACAGACCTCTTCCCCACATATTGAAGCTGAACGTGGTCCCCTGTCTAGTGAACAAATGGCTTTACTTTGGTGCACTTTCTCTCAAAAGCAAAACACCACTAAATTGTGAACCATGATTAAGGGTACAGTATGTTTTCCACTCCTTCTTGACCTCCTTACCTAAACAAAAAAGCTTTTCTTCATTAGCCCCCATGTCTTTACTTCCTTACTTCATGAAAGGCGACAACCCCTATGGATCTTTGTGGAATAAGCTCTCCACATGTTCTATAGTGGAAGTGTTTGGCAAAAAACAGGTACCAGAACTTAAAGGGTTTCTGTCACCAGTTTTTTCGGTATGAATCAGGCTGACATTAGAGATGTGCTAATGTCACCTGATTCCAAATATATATCTGTTTTATTTACTGGTGCCCCCATTTTTATATAAAATGAACTTTTATTTTATGCTAATAAGGCCTCTAGGTGCAAGGGGCGTTACCCCTGCTCCTAGAGGCTCTGTTGATTAACAGGAAAAGGGAGAGAAGAAACACTTCATTCACCATAGCTTGCAAGGACCTTCAATGATGTCACGACCATCTGATCAGTCACATGGTTTAGGAGGAGACAGGCTGTTTGTGTGATCCTAACCATGTGACTGATCACATGGTCATGACATCATTGAAGGTCCTTGCAAGCTATGGTGAATGGAGTGTTTCTTCTCTGCCTGGTCCTGTCAATCAACAGAGCCTCTAGGAGCAGGGGTAACGCCCCTTGCACCTAGAAGCCTTATTTGCATAAAATAAAAGTTCATTTTATATAAAAATGGGGGCACCAGTAAATAAAACAGATATATATTTGGAATCAGGTGACATTAGCACATCTCTAATGTCAAGCTGATTCATACCGAAAAAACTGGTGACAGAAACCCTTTAATACTCTATTGGGTGATAAAGAATACAACAAACTATCTTTCATTCACATATCGCACATCAATAGAGTATGTAACCAATTCTTATCAACATATCGGCCAATGATAGAACCCACATGGCTTGAACAATACATACTATTACCACAACTCCCGAAAGGTATTCTTTCTAAGATATACTCAGGCTTACTTATTAACAAATCTCCAGCTAAGCCTAGCTTCTTGTTAGGCTGGGAAAGAGAACTTGGCAGTACCCTGTCTAAGGAAGAAGCTATGATAGTCCTGAAAAATTCACATGGTTTCTCTAGATGCGTAAAAACGCAAGAAAATTTCTATAAGACGCTGACCAGGTGGAACAAAACACCAGAGTTCATTCACGTGATTTATCCAAATGTCCCTGGCACTTGTTGGAGAGGATGTGCATCTCCTGGAACAATATCCCATATTTGGTGGTCATGTCAACTGGTTCAGCCTTATTGGAAGAAAATTGAGAAAATATGTCAGGAAATTACAGGACATCACATTACACTAACACCAGCCCTCATTCTGTTGTGGTTGCCTTCTGGCAATTTCCTTCCTAAATGCCATGATCTTTTAACACATCTTCTTACGGCAGCTAAACTGCTTATACTGCTTATATATAGAGGAGTGGCTTACTAAAGTGGACTCCATTTGTAGAATGGTAGAACTTTTAAGTTGGGAACTTAGGAAGCACAGCACATTTAGACAGGTTTGGAGTCCACGTACTAATATGTCCCACCATATTCACTAATCATATCTTTTCTGATTTTTGGCTGTCATCACCCTAAAATGTAAACTACATTGTCTTCAGCGAATCCTGAAGAATTTCAATTCAATCACTTGCTTGCTTATTCATAGGGAACTATATTATCTGTTCATGTTTAATGTCATGTTTGTTAATACGACCCCAAATAAAGGGTCGTTGTTTTTTGTACTGTTTTATATACCTCAGGACTTTATATTATGCATCTTTATGTAAAACAATGCATAAATGTATGTTTTCCTATGCTTCATAATCTTAATAAAAAGATTTTTGACAAAGGGAGCCTCTCAAGACCCTAGATGTGGCACTGAACCATGAGCCACCACAGGAATAATAGTCACTGAAGAAGACATGCTGTAAAGGGGTTGGCACATCTCTCACATTTAGGGGTTATCCCATGGTTAACGTTAAAAAATGAATATCAAACATCATACAGTATATGATAATCTCTCTCTAACAAAGCCAGAACCAGCCCTGTACCTCACATGAATCCAGAGACCATGTTAGGTGGATGTAAGAAAAAGGAAAACAAACAGTGGGTGGCGCTATAGCTATGTATTTTATTGAATAACTCAGTGGCTATACTAAATTTATAATGATGTGTAATTTCTAAAGTATTCAGATCCAGATGCTGGTTTGAAAGTTATGGAACATTTTGAGCAGGACAACCTCTTCTGGCAATCCATCCAAAATTGATCTTCTGCAATGTCGTGGAAATTCTTTAGGACATGACACTGATGGAGTCCAGGATGTGTATCACGTGTCATAAGTAGGTTTTGGCTGGACTTATCAGGTACATGATCAAGAAATTCTACTAAACTTCTCATCATAGGAGGAGATGAGCTAAATTTGTAAAGTGAACAGTCGAGACCTATGTATCATTAAGCCTATAGGGAAATATTTGATAAGAACATGGCTGGGAAAGAAAGCACAAGCAGTTGGGGGGAGGGGAGGGGTGGCACATAACATATATAAAAGGGAAGGGTCTTAGCTACAAGTTTATTTAGAAAGTATGTGTGAGGTCTGTAAACCCCTTGAGGCCGTCATGCGTGTGCCAGTACTACTACTGCTGGGAATGGTGTCTGGGCTCTGTAGCAGTGATCAGTCATGTCCGGGTGAGTACTTCATCAGCAACTGATCATTAATCTTTAGGCTGTGTTCACAAATTACAATTGTTTTGTGTTTTTTGCCATGATTTTGTGAAAATTGTGACACCACTGACACAGATTTATGATACCACAGCCTCTTTACAGCAATGTTTGAAAAATCATATGAAGAAAAAAAAAAAAACGAAAAGTAATACACTTGCATTACTTCAACACAGCCTTAACAACACATATGTCATGCATATAATAATATGAGGGAGAGTGAGGAACCAGCACAATATCAGTAAATGAACTCACCATATAGTGTATCAGTGTATCTTGTATTTGTTCCTTGTGTTTTTATAGGTGACTTCATTTCTATTTGCCTTGTCTATTATTTTCATTTTCTATATGCCTTGTCTTATTGTCTATTACACGTTTGTAACATTTTAGTTCTCCGTTTTATGTGTAATTTTTTTTATTGACAGAAGTTAAAGTTTTAGGGATTGGGGACATCGACAAATTATCGATTCTTTCTTGGCTGCCCTGGTCATCCTGGCCTTCCAGGTCAAAAAGGAGATGTTGGGGCTTCAGGTTGGTACAAAGCAAAGAACCACTGAAGTTGATGGAACTATAGAATATCACCATACGTTTCATCTTTTAAATCTTACTTTCAGAAATCTATGAAGTGGGCACACATACCACAGGGGTAGTCCATGTGGCTGCTATGGGGCTCCAGTTTGGTCTTGATCCCAATGTGATGTATGGTGAGATCTTGCACAGGACTGTGGTGGTGTCAAGCAGAACCTGAAAGGGGCCTACTGTTTACTTTTGCTATGGGGCCCCTGTTCCCCATATACGATACTGTATATAAGTCTATTGGTATTTTATTTCCAGGTCAAATGTGACCCGTGGGGGCACCAGGAAAGGTTGGACCTCCAGGTAAAAAAGGTTAGTAAAGAACTTTTACATATAATATATCAACAGTGCGAAATTCAGATTATTATTATACTCACTTATATAGTGCTGACATATTCCGCAGCGCTTTACAGACATTAGCATCAGACTGTCCCCAGTGGGGCTCACAATCCAAGGTCCCTATCAGGATGTGTTTGAAGGAAACCGGGGTACCCAGAGTAAACCCACGCAAACATGGGGAGAACATACAAACTCCATGCAGATGTTGTCCTTGGTCGAATTCAAACCCAGGACCCCAGCGCTGTAGGGCAACCGTGCTGCCAGGTTAAAACTGTACTCTCTCTGGGTGCATGGGAAGGATGCTGTCTTTCTGGCGGCTCCTACTTTTAAGGACTAGCCATAGCCATTGAGGCTTTGCCTACGGCTGGTCATACATATGAGATAGCTTTTGGCCAACAGAGATCTCTGCGTTCCCCTCATACATGTATGCTCAGGTTGGCCCATTGTTCATGTGTAGTGAATGGGGAGAGAGGGAAATGTCACTGCCAGGCAGCTCAGCTGGCAGCTTATCTCCCTGAGAACAAATGAATGGGCATGTTGATGTCAAGTGCCTCATCCTCATCTCCCCTGACATCTGCTGTTGTGGGAATATCGAGAAGTCCCCATACATGTTACAGTCCCGCCAAATTGAGCAGGTATTAGCTGACATTATTCTAATGTGTATGGCCAGATTAAGCATTGGCCAAGGTATTCCAAATTGCAGGCCACATTTTCTCAAAAGGTCCCAGGAAGCTGAGATATGGCTAGCTGTTTGGTGCTGCCGACAAATTGTATGCCCATATAAAAGATGTAATCACTGGGCGTGTCTACAATGATCGGGAATGAAAGTTCATTGAGATGATCCCTGGTCTGTGTAAAAGAGCCTTTATACAGCTCTCCCATAGGAGAAATCCACATATCTCAGCTTCCTGGACCCCCTATGATTGTGGAATATTGGAGACATGTTTCCATCAGTCAGAAACTAACATGTTTTATGGATCCATGACATGTTGTCCACATTGACAAGATCAAGCTGGCCCAACCACAGTATCAGAAGATCCTCCGGTGTACCCAGGATGTGATACAATAATGAGCCTGATGCTGCACATGGAGTTCCAACAGGGACTTTACACCCTACAGGGAAATCTTCCGGTGTGCCGATGCCCAGGGGCCGCCATAGTCCTCCTCTTTGCCACTCGTCGAGCACATAATGAGCTCTCTGCGGTAGTTAATGCTATGAAAATCCCTACTTATGTACCCAGCCAGCAACTGCACATGCCCTCCTGAATTCAACTTCTGTGGCCCACATCTCACCTCCTAAGCCCCCTGCTCCATATATTAATCAGAGGCAACTGTAGGAAGAGGACAAACAATGGCAGCTATTGGGCAGTTTTTGGGGCAGCATATTATGCTGCACTGGGGTATTTGGTTCTGCTGGGATTGTATTTTGCTCTATGGTACTGCTGCCCCTGCCTACTTGTGCTGCTCTGCCTTCTGTCAATTTGGACCTTCCTACAACATAGGGACTCTTAGTTTTTTTTCCAGGTCCACTTTAAGTTCCCAGTCCACCCCTGAGTTCCAATATAGTTGGCGGAGACTTCTTGTACCTCCATACAGCATCAGCGCACGTGGCTTTGTTGTGTGTATGAGGCCTGACAGAAAAAGCCACCAGGAAAGAAGGGAAGTAAATAGCAGGGGATTAACATTTTGTGAGGCCTGAGTGACTGTGTGACAGAACGATGACCCCACAGCTGCTGTAAATGTAGCCATTTCCTGGACATGGCATCAAGAAGATAAAGGGTGGCACAGAGAGATGCATGTGTCTCATGGGCACTGTTATAGAAGGCCTTGAAAAATCAGGATGTAAAAATACTTGATCTTTCTTTCCAGCGTGTATTTTCAGACCTTTTAAACCGTGGGCACATTTTAGGTGAAGTCTGATTGTACATTTTACCATCTACCTGAGCATTGTAGGTGGGATATAGAATGAGAACTGCTTATAACACCCCCTTAAACTTATATATATATACTAGCTGAAGGACCCGGCTTCGCCCGGGTATATTTAATTTATTTAATTTAATGTTTGTGTGTGTGTCGTTAAAAGATATCGAGAGTGACCCCTACAGTAACCGCCCCTTTAACAGTAACATCCACAGCGCCCTCCCCTTTAACTGTGACCTCCACAGCAGCTAGGGTGGCCACTGTCTTCACCCCAAAAAGCCAGACCTCACCAGCCATGCCCCCAAACGTGAAGCAGCACCCCCAGTTCCCTTGAAGCCACACCACTAAACATGAGGCCACGCCCCCTGGCTCCGTGAAGACACAGAGGAGAAGCTGTCTGAGTGTGAGCTACTGAAAGGGTGGACATCCCTGCGTCCGTCCAGGCACTGTGCCGGACGGAGAACAGGGAGCCAGAAAACTGGACTAAAGCCGGACATCTGGCCACCCTAACATCAGCCTGCCCCTAGGGTGGCCAGAGGTCTGGTTTTAGGCTGAACAGTCTGGCTTTCAGACTCCCTGTCCACCGTCAGGTGCAGGGCCTGGAGAGACACAGGGATGTCCACCCTTTCAGTAGCTCACGCTCAGACAGCTTCTCCTCCGTGTCTTCATGGAACCAGGGGCATGGCCTCGTGTTTAGGGGTGCGGCTTCATGGGGACCGGTGGCACGGCTTCACATTGGGGGGAGGCTGGACAGTCTGGCTTTCAGACTCCCTGTCCTCTGTCATGCGCAGGGCCTGGATGGACACAGAGATGTCCTTTTGAACAGCTCACTCTCAGACAGCAGCACTGTTCAGTCTGAGCATGAGCTGCAGGGAGAAAGTCACCCTCCCCTGCAGCTGACAGAAGTTGATTTTTACCTTCATTTTTTTCAATCCCGGTCAAATACGGCGTGGCCTGACTGAGTCTGGGGCGTGACTTAGTTGGACCTGGGAGTGGGGCTTTTAAGTCCTTCTTTTGAAGATGGCCTCAATTACAGGTCGATGCCGTAGTAATTTAGGAGGAAAGTGGGTAGCAGTGGAAAAAACATCTTTTATTACTACTGAACGGTAAATATGTGAAATTTACATTATATGAGGTAATGATTGATGATGAGTTACTCTAAAACATAAATTATATTTATGGTAACCAGAAAACCCCTTTAACAAGTGTCACCCATAGCGCTCTGCCCCTTTAAAGCAGACCTACAGCAGTGAACTGGCCAGGTTGTTACAGAAACCTGATGAACTAACTGCCTGTGAGCTTCTATTGGCTGATAAGGGTCATGTGACCAGGCTTCTATTGGCTAATGCATTTTTTTGGGAATATCTCAGGAACGGTACGTCCTGGGGAGCTGAGACCCGTTCTAAAACCTTCCCGGACACCTGATGTATCTGTGTGCCAAATTTTGTGTTTGTAGCTGCGACGGTGCGGATTCCTTTAGTGGACATACACACACACACACACACATACACTCAGCTTTATATATTAGATATCTTTTTCTTATAGGAGAGAAAGGAGAAAGAGGGACGACTGAGCCAGTCTATGGTAAGTTATTTGTCTAAAAGACCCTATGACATGGGGTAATGATCATCCAAGCGATCGTTCCTCATCATTGCCCTGTGTAAACACGTTCATTGATCAACAACGCTAGTTCGTTGTTAATTGCACCTTTTATGTGAACGTGAAAATTTATCTTTGTCGGCAGCACATTCCCTCGGTTAAACAGGAGAAGTGTTGCTGACAATTATACAAACTACAGTATATGAGGACGAATCTACAGTACAACCACCGGGAAGATAATATGCTCTTTATGTGCAGATTATCTGGGCCCTTAGTGAGAAATTAACTCCTGCTCCACCAAGGGTCCCCATAAGAACCAAGGGTCACCTGACAATAAGTTGTCCAGAAGGTCTTCTGCTGCTAGGACTCAACACCACCAAAAGGGAAAGTAAGTATTAGGCCTCTCACACACGACCGTGTTTCACGGCCCGATACGGGCCGTGAAAGCCCGACCTGTGCTCCCCCAGAGGACAGGAGCGCACGGCGTCATTGGTTGCTATGACGCCGTGCGCTTCCTGAGGCCGCCGCTGTACAGTGAAACACTGTACACGCTCGTATACAGTGTTTCACTGTACGGCGGCTGCCTCAGGAAGCGCACGGCGTCATAGCAACCAATGCCGCCGTGCGCTCCCGTCCTCTGGGGGAGCACAGGTCGGGCTTTCATGGCCCGTATCGGGCCGTGAAACACGGTCGTGTGTGAGAGGCCTTATACACGCTCCATTGAACTCAATAGTATGTTTGTGAGCTCAGAAATGCAGGGTCCTCTGGAGAGAAAGATGCAATTTATAGCCATTTTCTGCCTGATAGGTGACAATCCTAAATGGAGAACCTAGCCTTCTATTATGGTAACTCAAAATTCACTGCAAGAATTTTTTTTTATATACCTCCTAGTTGCCAGGAACTGCAAAGAAATACGATATCAGGGGGCAGTACTCAGTGACTGGTACACCATATACCCAGATGGCAGCCGGCCCCTGAAAGTCCTGTGTGATATGGACACAGACGAAGGAGGATGGATTGTAAGTATATACAACACGTGAACGGGAAGTCACAAGGAGATAATTTTTTAGGAAAATTTGAATCCATTGGGACCATATCCTTTCCTATGGAATTTAAGCCTTAGTTTAAAGGGGCTGCAACTCCATATTTTCCTTTACTTTTGTGTAGTTTCTTGTAGACTATATTGTTTAAACTAGAACCAGGGGCATAACTACCATAGCGGCAGACCATGCGACTGCTATGGGGCCCAGGGAAAGAGGGGGCCCAGTCTTAGTTGGGATCATCTCTTCTTCTTGAGGTGAAAACTTGGTCAGGATTCTACCCTCTATAGCAACAACGTCTATCAAATGAAGCCATAGAAAAATGGCTCAAGGGTCATTGAAAGGCTTTAGACAGAAACCCTTCTGTCCTGTGTTGGCGGCCTGGTTTGATCCTTGCTATGGGGCCCTTACTTCTCTATGTACGCCACTGACACCACTATTTTTCAACTTAGCCAAAACCAATAGGCATGTCTCGATAATCTGGTCTTCTCTTACCTTTAGGTCATATAGAGACGTTGGGATGGGTCAGTAGACTTCTTTCGCACTTGGGATGCTTATAAGAAAGGCTTTGGGAGTCGGCTAAGTGAATTTTGGCTGGGAAATGACAATATTCATCAAATAACTTCAACAGGTAATGAGAAACCTGTGGATCATCTCCTTATTTATTTGCTGGACCCATTACTGTGTTTCCAAGGTTAAAGGGTCCAGGATTAGTTGAATTATCATGGACTAGTTCACCTGGAGCTTCAATATTTGAGGGTTGTACTCATCTTCTTCCCTGCTTGATCAAACTATGGGAACTAGATTAGGTTAGAGTTTTGGTGGTCTGCATCCACCTAAAGTTGCACTTACATGAGAGCCACACTACCACTGTGGAGATCCCCCAGCAACTCATCTAGGCCACACATAATGATAATGAAGGTCTGAAGAGGGTCATACACATAAGATAGCTGTTGGCCTAATCCTCTATCGCCATCTCCACCCACCCTCTCTCTGGCATGATATGTACTTCTCAGGTCATTTGTTTTTTATAAGACCAGGCTTCAAAGTAGGAACCTAACTCTATGAAGAAGACAGATCTCTGCTGCAGTTAGGGTTGCACAGAATGGTTTACTCCAAAGTGGTTTACTCAGAAGTGTTGTACAGTCTCCTCTATTTTGTCAGAATGAGTTGAGTTTTAGAAGAGCTCTTTAAGCTCACTGCCATGTTTTTGTAGCCATTTTAGTTTTCAGTTTCTAAGCTCCTATGTTTATCTTTTTCCATGAACATGGGAATTACGTGTTGATCTACAAGATTTTGAAGGTAAAACGGTGTTTGCCAAGTATGCAAGCTTCAAAGTGTTGGATGAATCTGAGAAATACAAATTATTAATTGGAGCCTATCAGGAGGGAACTGCAGGTGAGAGGCAATTTGGCCAAAATCTCCTTCATAGCAGTTGGTTTAACTCTATATAAAAATAATCTCTCGTATGCTGGCTGGAAGAAAGCAGTAGGCCTACAGGTAGCCATCGATGTCCTTCCCAAAACAATTTTTGCTATGTATGATACTGTATATGCATGATACTGCTGCTCTTCGGATAAAGTGATTGCTGGGGGTAAATTTTGACTTTGCGATATTGGAATTCTACTCTTCCACAGTGGTGGCCATTTTGCAAAAGGAACAACTAGGTCTGCTGCCACATTGTCACTTTTGCAGTACCGTCTCAGGCACAAAATTATTAGGTAAAGAAAATCACCAGCAAAAAATCTTTTTTCCTCCTTTTAAAGGGTTTGTCTGAGTGTTTAATACTGGTGACCTATCCTCAGGTAAGGCCATTAGTATGTGATTGTTAGGGTGCTGACACCTAGAATACACTGCCGATCAACCTTCCCACAGCTTACCAAGCATGGCTGTTCTTAGTATTGCAGCTCACCCCCATTCAGTTTAATGGGACATAGCTTCATTTAGGCCATGTGACCAATTAACATGATGTCACTGGCCTAGGAAGGGGTCTCTTCAAACAGCTGATCGGAAAGGGGTGCCAGGAGTCGGACCCTTACAGATCAAATACTGATGAACTATTCTGAGTATAGATCATCAGTATTAAACACTTGGACTACACCATTAAGGCACATGGACAGGTAAAGCAACTCTCAAGAAGGAGAACCCTACTATGTCATCTTCCTAGTCTTTTGTAAGACAAGGGACTATGGCAGAATATTGTGCCCGCATTCTATATCTACTACAGTGAATCCTAAATTGTAAGGTTTTAAAAGGGTTATTCTGTTTTGGAAGCCTATTTTCATATACCCCATTAGGGAATTCTTAATTGATTAAGAGGTCTTCTGCTGTTCAGAATCTTCAACTTCAGAATGAGGTGATTACAAATGGAGTCTCTCACTCTGGAGGAACTGTCTTGTCCTGCAAGACACAGACAAGCCATTGACTTGAATGTGCACCATGTAATGCCACATTTCCTCGGTGGGGGCGCTAAAGGGAAATTGGATGAGAGAACAAAGAAGGTGGTGGAGAACTGGCTAAAGAGTCACAGAAAGTATGTGGTGGGCAAAGCAAAAAAAAAAAAAAAAAAAGCCTTTGGGGTACGACCACGGCCAAGTACCGCGGCTGCAGCTGGATCCTATTAACCAATTACTGCACCGTTTCTTCTGTCTTCATTGGTAATGAGGTTACCACATGACCATTACCAATGAGGACATAAGAAACAATTCAGTTGTAATTAGTTAATATGATGCATCTGTGACTCGTAAAGAAGAACAGTACAGAGCCACAAACAACCACATTCCAAGGGGAGTACGACCACCCCATGTGGTCATACCCTTTATAACCATACCTGTAATTTGGAGTGCATTTTGAGCTTTGCTACTGGGCTCTACCTCTTCTATGTACATCTCTACTTGTTTATAGTGAAGTTTTCCATAGAATAGACGTGAAGATGAAGATCGGGGAATCTTAAACCGTTCTGATATTTGATATGTCTGTCTCATTTTGCAGGTGATTCTATGGGAGATCTTAACAACTACAAGTTTAGTACTAAAGATGAAGACAACGATATTTATGAGGGCCATTGTTCCTTCCTGTATAAAGGCAGCTGGTGGTATAACAGATGTCACCAGGCAAACCTTAATGGACTCTACCACCTAGGAGAACACACATCTTTTGCGGATGGCATCAACTGGTTTTCTGCCAAAGGGTATAACTACTCGTTCAAGCATGTAGAAATGAAGATTAGGCCTGTTTAGATGGAGCAACAGTCCCAGCAATTTGTGGATTTCCAAATATTTGTTAAAAATTTCTTGTATTGATCTTATAAGTGTCTTGATGGATGACAAAGCTTCAACCACTAGCCCCTGACTTTACGGGTCTGGTGCTTGAAGGGTTCAGTTTGGCTGGAGTAGGCTGAGCGTATTGGATGCCTGATCATAGTTGGAGCTAGGCTTTTCTTCAAAATTCAGTTTTCTGCTCTAGGCCTGTATCTAAATACCCTGACCAATGTGCGGTGGCCCAGCACCCAGAGCAAATGTCCTACAGGCTTCCCCTCCCCATAGTTAGTCCTTGTAAATAACTCCCTATAGATTTGGTTCTAGGCAGGACTGTGAAAGTGTAGGCATCCTGGGCCCAACTGCAAAAGCAATGCCTGGGCCTCCAATTAACCATGGATGACCCCACATAATATAATTTCTAATGCTCATATCTTATATAAAATGTATGTAAATCAATAAATTTATGGACATTTCTATATTTTCTGTTTCAATACATTTTCATTGGTTTTCTGAGAAATTTTACAATGCAGAAGCGACTTTGTCATCTTACATGGAATGAATAAAATAGCAAAAGCATTGAGATACAGCATGGTGTTGCATTATGATTTGTATGGTATGCAGGGGTGGACTGGCCATAGACCCTACAGGGAAATTTCCTGCCCTGTGGTATTTCGTTCTGTTGGGGTGGTATTGCTGGTCACTCCCAGTTCTTTTGCCCCGCCACTTTAATTTTTTTCCAGGGCCACTTTAAGTTCCTGGTCTGACACTGATGGTATGATGTTACAGTCTAACTTGAGACAGCCTAAAAGACATTGGCTTTTATCATAAATTTTGCAGTAATCAGCGGCATCTAATATTTATTAAACTATAAAGAAAAAGGAGAATTTAAAGGGGTTGTCCCATAAAAATTTTTTAGTTTTCAAACCAGCTCCTGAATCTGAATATTTTTGTAATTCTATGTAATTAAAAATTTAGTATAGCCACCAAGTTATTCAATAAAATGTATCTGTGTAGCGCCACCTCATTGAGAAGGCCACACATGCTCAGTTTTATCCTTTAACTGCCTTCTGAGTTGTGATAGGGATAGCATGGACACGCCTCCTGAGCTGTGATAGGGAGAGCATGGACACGCCTCCTGAGCTGCAGCAGAAAGGACACTCCACTTGAGCGGTCAGCTTGATATAAAAATAACAGAGCAATGAATGTGGAGATCTCTGGATCCATGTGAAGTACAGGGCTGGTTCTAGCTTTGTTATAGAGAGATTGTCATGTCCTATATGATGTCTGATTTTCATTTTTTTACATTAGACATGGGATAACCCCTTTAAAATAAGAAAAAGGAGAAAAAAGAAAATAAATAAAAAAACAGAACAATAGTCAACTAAGATACTTTTTTCAAGCATGATGTATAGGTATTTTAGATCTCAGGTAATAGTTGGATGATGTTTGTAGACGTGGTCCAGAAGCTCCAGTTACTTGTAAATTTGCATTGTTTATTAACACTCTTAGCAATCATTTCCTCGTCATATAATGAAGATTTACTTTGCTAATTTCATGTAGAATATCTGGAATATGTGGGGATTTCCAGAGGCTCTGTTCTCTCTGCAGAGGGCGCAGCAGTTGCAGAGAGAGCAGAGCCCCTAGGTGTAATGGCAATGCCCGTGTTGCTCCTAGAGGCTCATTTTTCTCAGCAATGCAGGCACATATGAACATGGGACCAACACAGACACCTTCAGCTGCCAAGCACACATGTAACAGGTCAGCCAGCTTCATGGATACAAAACTGCTGACAGATGCCCTTTAAAATAAGCTTCATGATGAACTTCTGACTGCGACTGAACAGGCTTTTTTCCCACTGTGTCAGAAACTTAAAGGGTTTCTGTCACCAATTTTTAGCATATTAAACAGGATGACATTTCAAATGTGTACATGTCCCCTGATGCTAAATATGTATTTTACTTTATTGACAGTGGCCCGGTTTTTGTGTAATTGAACCTTTTATAATATGTTAATTAGCCTCCTAGGAGCGGGGGGGGGGGCGGTACCCCTGCACCTAGAGGCTCCGTTTCCTCACCTCGCAAAACGCCTCCTTTTGCTTGATTGACAGGGCCAGGCAGCTCGCTCCATCAGCTGCCGGCCCTGTCCGATCCAAATCCCACGCCTGCGCCATGCGTCCTTCATTCCGCACAGGCTCAGCGAGTGTAGCAGGCTCCCGGCCTCCTCACTGCGCCTTTGCTGCCTTCTCTTCCAGGTATATGGTTGTGACTCCTGTAATTATCATTTTTATACCCCCATATTGCGTGCTCGTTTCTAGGGGTTACGGCCACCGCAGTAACGTTCAGAGCGGTGGCCGTGCAGAAATACTCAATGCTCCGGCTAATGCAATGGCCGGGTTTCAGGGAGCGAGTGCGCATTCACTACCGGCCACCTCTTCTGAGCTTGTCTGCAAATTTTACACATAACATGAGAGGCCCTGAAGTGCATAGGGAGAGGGCCAGGGACTGCAGGGGTTAAAGAAAAAGGCATCTTTTAAATTCCAGGCCCATGCACCTGCATTTTGATTTTGTTTTGAAAACAAAAGGAGGGGCTATAGGAGCCCCTATAAAGATACAGGGTGCACGTGGGTTCGGCCTCTTTTCCTTCTGCCATAGGAGGCGAGAAGACAGAGACCCCTTACTCCAGTACCCCCATTCTTTTGAGGCCTACCTGGATGAGGAAAATGGCGGACGAGCTGGAAAGAAGAATCCTGGAGCGGCTGCAGGAGCGCGGTGATGGCTGGCTGCAGTGCCTGCTGGACAGGAGCGGAGGCGCGGTGGCAGCTCCAGCTGCAGGCGGTGGAGGAAGCGCACCCTCGGCCAGGAGGTCCGCGCGGCGAGGGAGAGCGCCGGACAGGCTCAGCCCGGGCTCTCCAGGACGTCGGGGACGGAAGATGGCGCCGGGTCCGGCGGGTGAGTTGTGTGAGGGGGGTCGGGTGGCGTGGAGCAGCGGGTGCACAGCAATTTGGGCTGCCCGGGAGCTGTGGGGAGGTTGTTGGGGCCTGGAGGGGAGGTTGGTGCCTCTCCTTCCAGGCAGTTGCAAGCAGCCATGTCGGGGGGCGGAGCATCGGGGCAGGAGCCCAAGAATGTACAGCCAGACAGGAGGGACCAGGGTGCAGATCTCCTGAGTGGCCAGCAGGTGGCAGTGGGTGACAATTTGCTGTTCAGTACACAGCGCCATCTGGTGGCGGTTGGTGGTACTACCGCTCACCCTGTCTCTGGGCAGGAAGGGGGGTTAAGTGTTTCTGGGTCCCAGCAGGTGAGTGGGTTAGGTGGGAGTTTGGTGACCCCTTGCGGGCCGCCGCCACCAGCTTGTTTGGGTTTGGAGCAGGGTCGCATGCGGGGGGGGAGCCTGGGTAGGGCCGGGGAGGGGGGGGTCGAGATCTGGGAGTTGCGGCAGTCACCTGCACAAGGTTCCCTGTAGCGAGAGGGGGGTTAGGGCCGGTAGTGGGGTCGTGCGGTCCAGACGGCGGTCAAGGGTTTACCTGAGTGATTCTGGCTCGAGCTTTCTTCATCAGGTCACAGCGGAAGGAGACGGAGTCGCCGAAGGAGCTGCAGTACCCGCCGGCGAGGGCAGCACACGGACAGACGGCGTGGTTCCAGGAGGAGTCGCCGTAGGAGTTCATCGCGGAGCCGGTCCAGTTCCCTGTCCGGGCGGAGACGACGAGATGGTGAGAGGTCTTCAGGATCCAGTCCGGGGCGTCGAGGGAGCCGAAGACGGTCCAGTGTGCACGCTGGGGCAGGACGTGCTTCTTCTGCGGGCTCGGAGCGGCAGCAACAGCAGGCCCCAGCACCCACTCCAGGGGATGGCGTTCCGAGGGAGGATGCGATGGCCGTGGGTGAAATTTCGGAGGCTGCATGTGTCCGCGGAGGAGGAAGGGGAGATGTGTCCGGAATTCTTGTGGGACCTGATCGGGAGTGTTTGAGGGCTTTGCTGAGGCAGTCGGTGTCTGTGGGTAGGTGGATGTTGCATATGAAAGCATGGGATGAGTGGTGCGCGCTGTCTGGCGGTAGGGTACCCGCGGACGACGCAGCATTGTTGAATGTTTCGTTGGATTATTTGAATGACTTGCGGGTACGGGGAGTGTCTTTTCATGTGGTTAAGTCTCGGTTGGCGGGAGTGTCTTTTGTTTTGAAGCTGCTCGGGAAGCGTGATGTTACCAAGGCCTTTGTTGTCCGGCAGATATTGAGAGGGTGGCAAAAGGAGAAGGTTGGTGGGGACACCCGGAGGCCAGTTTCCCTGTCGTTGTTTGAGCGGTTGATTGTTATATTGGGGACGGTATGTAGGGACGGTGCGGAAACGGTTTTGTTTCGGGCGGCTTTTGCGTTGGCTTATTTTGGGGCCTTGCGCATAGGGGAATTGGTTCCCAAAAGTAAAAAGCATACGGGCGGTTTGCGAAGGAGCGATGTCTTGGTATCGGCGCAGGGTCTTCGTGTGTGTATTCGGAAGTCTAAGACTGATTTGTTTGGGAGGGGTACGTGGCTGACGGTACATCCCACAGGGGGAGCTTGTTGCCCTGTGTTTTTGGTTAATAATTTTTTGACGGTTAGGGGACAGGGGGATTGTTTTCTGGTTCATGGGTCGGGATCGCCGTTGACGCGGTTTCAATTCCATGCTGTGTTTAATAAGTGTTTAGTTGCTGTGGGGTTGGACCCTAAGGAATTCGGGACTCATTCGTTCCGCATTGGTGCGGCGACGCGTGCGGATGCGGCAGGAATGGATGCAGAGGATATTAAGCGGTTGGGTAGATGGAAGTCGGATTGTTACAGGTCTTATATTAGACCAGATTTGTTGACGGAATGAGTCTCGTGGGGGGTTGGGGGTCATTTAATGTTGTTTTTCTCTTTTTCAGGGAATAGATCCGTTTGGATACTGGGGCATTCGTTTATATTTTGGGCGGGAACGGAGTGCTGCGGTCCACGCATTGGGTATTGACCTGGGTTTCCACGAGGACACGGTTGCGTGGCACGGTGTCAGAGGCATGCGGTGGGCCCAAGTTTTGCCTGAGGTGGTTCGTATCAGTAGAATTTCACAGGATAATGTTGTTTTTATTGATACATGCGGGGGGAAATGATTTAGGCCAGGTAAAATTGGGTGAGTTGATTTCATTCATCAAGCAGGATTTTACACGTTTCCCTCAATTTTTTCGGAGTGTTAAGCTTGTGTGGTCGGAGGTTGTTCCACGGGTCCGTTGGCGTGGCGCCAGGGACGCCCGGGCTTTGGAGAGGGCGAGGAAGGTGCTCAATGTACGGTGTGTCGAAGTATGTACGTGAGTTGGGAGGTGTGGCCATTAGGCATCGCGATTTGGAGGGTGATAATGCTGGTTTGTTGTTGCGGGATGGTGTGCATTTGAATCCACGGGGATTGGACATCTTCTTACGGGGGCTACGAGACGGCCTGGAGAAGGTTATGCTGTTGGGCAGGTGGGGGGGTCGCAGCCATGTGTAGAGGGTACAATGGCTGCTCCGTGGCGGTAGATGGTCATGCCCAACTGGAAAATGGGGTGAATACCCGCTGTCGTCATCGGGCGACAGGTGGTTCTTTGAGGAGGAGAAGAACGGAGATGGGCATGAAATATTTTGTTGGTTGTTAATTTTGGAATTAACCTTTTAAAAAAAGATGTTGGTAAAATAAAGCTGTGGCCTTCCCACTTTACCCAGAAAGAAGGTGTTAAGTTTTTATTTGGAAGGATAGATTGGAAAAAATCGGGGTTTGCACGTGTGGAATGGGCCTGTGGTTAGCAGGAGAAAAAGAAGAAGAGAGTCCCTGCAGTCTGAGAGGCCCTGAAGTGCATAGGGAGAGGGCCAGGGACTGCAGGGGTTAAAGAAAAAGGCATCTTTTAAATTCCAGGCCCATGCACCTGCATTTTGATTTTGTTTTGAAAACAAAAGGAGGGGCTATAGGAGCCCCTATAAAGATACAGGGTGCACGTGGGTTCGGCCTCTTTTCCTTCTGCCATAGGAGGCGAGAAGACAAAACTGCCCGCCCACCCTTGGTATTGAGGTTTTGTTTTTTTTTCGGTTTTGCTGCTGGTTTTTTCTTTCTTTCGTAGGTGTCACAGCAAGGCGGTAGATGGTCATGCCCAACTGGAAAATGGGGTGAATACCCGCTGTCGTCATCGGGCGACAGGTGGTTCTTTGAGGAGGAGAAGAACGGAGATGGGCATGAAGTATTTTGTTGGTTGTTAATTTTGGAATTAACCTTTTAAAAAAAGATGTTGGTAAAATAAAGCTGTGGCCTTCCCACTTTACCCAGAAAGAAGGTGTTAAGTTTTTATTTGGAAGGATAGATTGGAAAAAAATCGGGGTTTGCACGTGTGGAATGGGCCTGTGGTTAGCAGGAGAAAAAGAAGAAGAGAGTCCCTGCAGTCCAGAGCAGATTGTGACAAGCAAATTTACATTGGATGTCATGTCACGATCTGCTGTTATCCCAGAGGCTGAATCTCCTCTGACAGCCTCAGGAGCAAGGACGCATGAAGCAAGGGGAGGGGTTACTTCCTCATATTCATTCATATATCTCATATTTGAGCTCCGCCCCCATCAAGCAAGGAAGAGAGGCCCTGAGAGCAGCGAGGCAGCCTGCAAACAGGGAGTTGAGATAACCCCTTTAAAGCCCAGTGGTGAAGCCATTAGACCAATAAAGCTTTTATGTCTGGTCACTGCTCCAAACGAGATTCTGAGGCGTTTATTTGCCCATATGAATCTGTTCAGTTGTGCGTGTAGTTGTGAGAATCGTATTTTCACTTAGTGCTGCTCATCTAATAACACTTTCCTCTAAATTATGACTAGCTCATAAATGGTTATTAATGGTTATTTTAATATAAGCCATATTATAAGAAAATAACTGAGCTATAAGGTCAGAGATCAAACATAAGGAGCCGTCAGCTGAGCTGCCTGATAGAACACAGTAAAAATACAGAGCCTGCTAATGGAGAATCTCAAGGCTGTACAGAGAAAGGGGCTCAACATTAAAAAAAAAAATCAAAAATGATTTTTGGCTCAGAATGAGTACAAAATAATGTCCCCAAAGGTGTTAACTTTATAGTTGGAAAGTATATATGTTTGGATGGCATGCAAGGAAGCTAAAGGGTCCTCCATAGAAATTCTAATATTATACGCAAACATACCAATTTTATGGGTGCAGTCGCCTATTTCAATTCCTTTTATTTGAGGGAATCTCAAAGGCGCAGTGAGTGCCGATTGCTGCCGGGCTCCCGGCTTCCTGCAGGCGCAGTGAGGAAGCCGGGAGCCCGGCAGCAATCGGCACTCACTGCGCCTGCGCCGAATGAAGTCCGAACGGCGCAGGCGCGGGATTTTCAGCACGGACAGGGCCAGGAGCAGCTAGAGCGAGCTGCCTGGCCCTGTCTATCACAACAAAGGGGGCGTGAATAAAGGTAGGGAAACGGCGCTTACTAGGTGCAGGGTTACCGCCCCTTGCACCTAGTAAGCTTCATTTGCATACGACAAAAGTTGATTTATTTCAAAAACGGGGGCACCAGTAAAAAAATGATCACCAGTTTGGGCATCAGGTGACATTTGCACATTGCAAATGTCATCCTGTTTTATATGCCCAAAACTGGTGACAGAAACCCTTTAAGAACAGATCCAGTGACTTACAGGTGACATTGTCATGGATTTCCCTACTGCAGTGCCCCCTGTAGTTCTAATGCCTCCTTGCAGTTATAATTCCCCTGCAGTGCTCCCTGTATTATAAGTGACCCCTGTAGTTCCAATATATATTTATATCTATAATGCTCTGTTCCCCCATAGTTCCAATACAGACCAAAAGTTTGGACACACCTTCTCATTCAAAGAGTTTTCTGTATTTTCATGACTATGAAAATTGTAGATTCACACTGAAGGCATCAAAACTATGAATTAACACATGTGGAATTATATACTTAACAAAAATTGTGAAACAACTGAAAATATGTCTTATATTCTAGGTTCTTCAAAGTAGCCACCTTTTGCTTTCATTACTGCTTTGCACATTCTTGGCATTCTCTTGATGAGCTTCAAGAGGTAGTCACCTGAAATGGTATTCCAACAGTCTTGAAGGAGTTCCCAGAGATGCTTAGCACTTGTTGGCCCTTTTGCCTTCACTCTGCGGTCCAGCTCACCCCAAACCATCTCGATTGGGTTCAGGTCTGGTGACTGTGGAGGCCAGGTCATCTGGCGTAGCACCCCATCACTCTCCTTCTTGGTCAAATAGCCCTTACACAGCCTGGAGGTGTGTTTGGGGTCATTGTCCTGTTGATAAATAAATGATGGTCCAACTAAACGCAAACCGGATGGAATAGCATGCCGCTGCAAGATGCTGTGGTAGCCATGCTGGTTCAGTGCCTTCAATTTTGAATAAATCCCCAACCGTGTCACCAGCAAAGCACCCCTACACCATCACACCTCCTCCTCCCCTGCTTCACAGTGGGAACCAGGCATGTAGAGTCCATCCGTTCACCTTTTCTGCGTCGCACAAAGACACGGTGGTTGGAACCGAAGATCTCAAATTTGGACTCATCAGACCAAAGCACAGATTTCCACTGGTCTAATGTCCATTCCTTGTGTTCTTTAGCCCAAACAAGTCTCTTCTGCTTGTTGCCTGTCCTTAGCAGTGGTTTCCTAGCAGCTATTTTACCATGAAGGCCTGCTGCACACAGTCTCCTCTTAACAGTTGTTGTACAGATGTGTCTGCTGCTAGAACTCTGTGGCATTGACCTGGTCTCTAATCTGAGCTGCTGTTAACCTGTGATTTCTGAGGCTCGTGACTCGGATGAACTTATCCTCCGCAGCAGAGGTGACTTTTGGTCTTCCTTTCCTGGGGCGGTCCTCATGTGAGCCAGTTTCTTTGTAGCGCTTGATGGTTTTTGCGACTGCACTTGGGGACACTTTCAAAGTTTTCCCAATTTTTCGGACTGACTGACCTTCATTTCTTAAAGTAATGATGGCCACTCGTTTTTCTTTTTCTTAGCTGCTTTTTTCTTGCCATAATACAAATTCTAACAGTCTATTCAGTAGGACTATCAGCTGTGTATCCACCTGACTTCTGCCCAACACAACTCATGGTCCCAACCCCATTTATAAGGCAAGAAATTCCCACTTATTAAACCTGACAGGGCACACCTGTGAAGTGAAAACCATTTTAGGTGACTACCTCTTGAAGCTCATCAAGAGAATGCCAAGAGTGTGCAAAGCAGCAATCAAAGCAAAAGGTGGCTACTTTGAAGAACCTAGAATATAAGACATATTTTCAGTTGTTTCACACTTTTTTGTTAAGTATATAATTCCACATGTGTTAATTCATAGTTTTGATGTGTGAATCTACAATTTTCATAGTAATGAAAATACAGAAAACTCTTTAAATGAGAAGGTGTGTCCAAACTTACTTTTGGTCTGTACTGTATGTATATATATATATATATATATATACACACACACAGTATATTTAATTATATGTCCCCCCCGTAAAACCGAGTATATATATATTCCCTTGTTATCTTGTTATATATAATGCTCCACCTCCTTGGTGCCCCCAATAGATGATGCCACCCTCTTTGCTGCCACCTATATGTAATGCTCCCACTCTTCCTGCCCTGCAATGTAGTGCCAATTATATATAATGCTTCCCACAGTAAATGATGACCCCCTCAGTGCCAGTTATATATAATGCTTCCCCCTTCACCTTGGTGCTCCCAGTAGATGATGACCCCCTCAGTGGCAGTTATATATAAAGCTCTCGCCTTTGGTGCCCCGCAATGTAGTGCCAGTTATATATAATGCTTCCCCCTCTTGGTGCCCCCAGTAGCAGTAACCTTTAGTGTAAAAAAACAAAAAAACTTACTTCACTACTGTCCCAACGCAGCCGCCTGCAATGTGGGGTCGCGATGCACTCTTGCACCTGTCTACTCTCTCATAAGCTATGGCTGTGGCCTATGTAGTTTTAGCGACTGCAAGAATCCATAATGGGGAGTGTAATCACGACCACAAGTGTGGCCATGATTGCACCCCCCATTATGGGTAGGGAAGTGGCGCCTTCACCTACCCGTCATCCCAGCCCTGTGTGCAGGGGAACAGTCAGTGTGCCTGATATACACCTCATACATTTTAAGTATAATCAGGGCTTCATGCAGCTTGTCAGCCACTCTTCTGATTCTCTGGAAGCTGTTTTCTTCTTTTCAAGAGCCTCCGCTCCAGAGATATCAATTTCACGTTGCTTTAACAGCTTGAACCCATATTCCACTAATTGAAAAACATGTGAGCTTCCATCTCTTGAAAGATTAATTAGGAGGGAACTTCCCATTTCTAAGGTATTTTGTTTTCTGTCAGGAGAGCTGTAATGGAATGCATGTTCTTCCTCTGACGTATGGTAGTTTGTGAGAGGTCAGGATATAAATCAATATGTTTAGAAGGTTCTGGTAGTGAGGGATTCTTTTAGTCAAAGCCATTACTTTTTCTTTGATTAGATAAAAATGTTTTCGGGCCAGCACATCTCTAGGCTTGCTGTCTGGAATTGATTTGAGTTTAGGGAGTCTGTGGGCCCTGTCAACAGATCTAGGAGATGCATCTGGGGTAGCATTAGCTTCTGATTGTATGGAGTAAGTTCTGCAGGGGTAATTGTTTCAGATATGCCTATGGGCACCGACTAGTGTGTTTTGAGCACCAGAGTATTCCACCATCTTGTTTTCTATATGACCTACTCGATCTCCCAGATCATCTAAATCTGCAGAGAAAATATTCTTAGAAATCTCAGCTTTGATGGAGCCCTTCAGAGCTATATGCATTTCCTTCATGAGATCTACAGTAATAACATCTCCTGAGGTGGGGATACGAGGAAAAATCCCTGTAGTTTTAGAGGAAACAGAATCGGAAAGTCCTACCTCATATTCATTTCCAGAAAGAGCGTCCATCCTAGGTCTTTGTTTGGCTGGACTTCTAACGGTGGGAGGGTAAGGCTGTAGTACATCATCATTTAGGATTCAAGTAGTGCATCTTGTATGGCGCGGTGTGGTGGATGAGCTAAGGAAACTCTGGTTGTATTCAATGCTCTGGAACATGTTCCTTCCATATTTTTTTTAGATGATTGGGCTGATTTCTTTCTGATTTTTTTATATTTCTTGTCTTGATTAGATTAGCTTGACTGGAAACTCCTTCATGAGTAACTGGGGTTCAGCCTCATGACGGCACCATGAAGGACATCACAAGATGATTTGGAGGCTCCCTGTTTTTTCTTCCTTTCAGCATGGCTTCTTTCATGAGATGTTCCTCAGCCAGTTGGGTAGACTGCGGGCCAGGTACATGCCTGAAAAAAGCTTTGTAAGTCACTTTTGTCAGAAATGAGGTCAGGGTTTTTTTTAAGCCGACGCCATCTTGGATGGAGCTCAGACAAGCCCCCTCCCCCCCACATTCATATATTTTTATTGACTGCTTTATTGATATGAGTTCCAGGAACTTCCTCTGATTGCAAAGGATTATGTGCCTCATATATCACAACTGTCTACCGAAAAACCTACCCAACCTACCATAGCCGTATGAGGGCTTGTTTTTTGTGGACAACTTGTACTTTCCAGTGCCACCATTTAATATTGCACATAATATAGTAGGAAGCAGGAAAAAAATTCCAAATGGGGTGGAATTGTTTAAAAAGCAATTTGGTCACAGGTTTAAAGGTTTTTTTATTTACAACAATCGACCAGTTACTTTCATTGTACAAGTCAGTACGAATCGAGCGACACCTTATATGTATAGCTTTTCTTGTGTTTTGATACTGATAAAATAATAAAAACCTTGGGAAAAAAAATCTGTTTTTTTTCTCCATCATATTCTGACCACTATAACTTTTTTGTAGTTACTGTATTGTGTATTCTGGAGGGTGTATGACTTTTTGATCACTTTTGTTAAATTTTTTGTGGAAAACGAAGCGACCAAAAATGGCGAATAGTGCATTTTGACGTTGTTTTCCTTTTGCCGCATGGGGGAAATAGTTTTATATTGTTATAGTATGGGTGTTTTCACACATCGCGATACCCATGATGTGTATTGTTTTAGTTTTTTATTTATATTTCGGGGAAAGGGTGTGATTTGAATTTTTATATTTTTTTATTTTTTAAAACTTTTTTTTGTTTTTTTTTTACAATTTATTTCGTTTTTTAATACTTTTTATAGTTTCCATAGGGAACCATATCAAGCAATCATTCGATTGCTATTCTCATAGACTCCAATGCTACACACACATAAGCCACTTTCAGACGAGCATATATAGTCTGGATTTAGTGTACCGGAATCCACTGCTAATGTTAATGAATGGAGCTATTCACATGTGCGATTAATTTCCGTCAGGGTTTGAAATCCGCCGCATGTCGGAGTTTTGTGCGGATTTGTTTCCAAATACGCACATTACAGTCTGTGCAGTGCATAAATAATGAGGGGAGGAAGGAAGGAAGAAATACGCATGTAAATCCTGATGACAACACTGAAGCAATCCTGATGACAATACTGATGGTATATCATCAGGATCCTGAGCCAGAATACTGATGGATTTCAACACGCTCGTCTGAAATCGGCCATAGAAAACACTGTGCAGCAGCCTCCTGTCATTCTCTATGACACTGGCTGCTGCATACAAGCTCCGGCTTGTGTGCTACTGGGGGCACCATATTACAGGTCGGGAGGTGTGTCCCTTCTGCTGCAACTCTCTCCCCCTTTCACAGCTCAGGTGGCATGTCCTGTAACTGTCACAGCTGCTCACAGTAGATACAGCTGAGGGCAGTTAAAGGATGTTACTGAGCATGTGTGACCACCTCAGTGATATTAGTGAGGTTAATGGACAAAACAGGAAAATAATGAACAGCAGGTGGCGCTATAGCCATGTATTTTATAATAAGTGGCTATACTAGATTTCCAGGTACAAGTAATTTGAAAAATTGCTTGAACAATGTAGATAATTCATGGGACAACCACTTTAAAGGGGCAGCCCATCCAAAACTTATCTTCTGTAATGTTGTGGAAACTTTTTAGGGCATGACACTGGTGGAGGCCAAGATCCACATATGACCATGCGTCATAAGAAGGTTTTGGCTGAACTTAACCGGGACATGAACAAGAAATTTTACTAAACTTCCCATCATTGAAAGAGATGAGTTAAATTTGTAAAATAAACAGTCGAGACTTATGTATTATTAAGCTTTGTTGGAAAATATTTCATAAGGACATGGCTGGGAAAGTCCAACTCCCTTGGCACAAGAGGTGGGGGCGGCACATGGCATATAAAAGGCAATGGTCTTGGCTACAAGTTTATTTACAAAGTACTTGTGAGGTCTTGAATACTGGTGTAAATTTCTTGAGGCCGTCATGCAAGTACCAGTACTACTACTGCTGGGAATGGTGTCTGGGCTCTGTAGCAGTGATCAGTCATGTCCTGGTGAGTACTTCATGAATACTTGATGATTACTGTTTAGGTTGTGTTCATTAGTTACCATTACATTGTGGTTTTTGCCATGATTTTGTGACACAGATTTATGATACCACAGCCATTTTAAAGCAATGTTTGAAAAATCATATTAAAAGGAAATAAACAATCTAATTGCATTGTGTGAACACAGCCTTAACCACACATGTGTCATGTCTTAATTTGTTCCTTGTGTTTTTATAGGCGAGTGGTCTTTATTTACTTTCCATTGGCCTATCTATTACATAGTAACATTGTTTATAAGGCTGAAAAAGCCCTATGTTCTTCCAGTTCGGCCTGTTATTCTGCAAGTTGATCCAGAGGAAGGTAAAACCCCCCTGTGAGGTAGAAGCCAATTTTCCCCACTTTAGGGGAAAAAATTCCTTCCCGACTTCAATCAGGCATCAGAATAACTCCCTGGATCAACGACCCCTCTCTAGTAACTATAACCTGTAATATTATTACCCTCCAGAAATACATCCAGGCCCCTCCTGATCTCTTTTAGTGAACTTACCATCACCACCTACTCAGGGAGAGAGTTCCATAGTTTCACTGCTCTTACCGTAAAGAATCCTCTATGTTTGTGTACAAACCTTCTTTCCTCCAGACGCAGAGGATGTCCTCTCGTCACAGTCACAGTCCTGGGGATAAATAGATGATGGGAGAGATCTCTGTACTGACCCCTGATATATTTATACATAGTTATTAGATCTCCCCTCAGTCGTCTTTTTTCTAAAGTGAATAACCCTAATTTTGATAATCTTTCTGGGTACTGTAGTCCACCCATTCCAGTTATTACTTTAGTTGCCCTCCTCTGAACCCTCTCCAGCTCTGCTACATCTGCCTTGTTCACAGGAGCCCAGAACTGTACACAGTCCTCCATGTGTGGTCTGACTAGTGATTTGTAAAGTGGCAGGACTATGTTCTCATCACCGCCATCTATGCCCCTTTTGATGCAACCCATTATCTTATTGGCCTTGGCAGCAGCTGTCTGACACTGGTTTCTGAAGCTTAGTTTGCTGTTCACTAAAATTCCTAGGTCCTTTTCCATTTCAGTGTTACCAAGTGTTTTACCATTTAGTATGTACTGGTGACTTGCATTATTCCTTCCCATATGCATAACCTTACATTTATCAACGTTAAACCTCATCTGCCACGTCTCTGCCCAAGCCTCCAATCTATCCAGATCCATCTGTAGCAGTGCACTGTCCTCTTCTGTGTTAATTACTTTACACAGTTTAGTGTCATCTGCAAAAATTACATGTTTGTAATATTTTAGTTGTCTTTTACGGTAAATGTTTGCAATTTTTTATTGACAGAAGTGAAAGTTTTGGGGATTGGGGACAATGACAAATTATCAATTCTTCGAGGCTGCCCTGGTCATCCTGGCCTTCCAGGTCAAAAAGGAGATGTTGGAGCACCAGGAGAAAAAGGTTGGTACAAAGCGAAGATCTATTGATGTTTATGGAACTATAGAATATCATCATATGTTATATCTTATAAAGTGTCCCTCTACTTTCAGAAATCTATGAATTTACAATAAGTGGGCACACATACCACAGGGGTAGTCCTTGTGGCTGCTATGGGGTCCCAGATTGGTCTTGACCACATTGTGATGGATGGTGAGATCTTGCACAGGGATGTAGGGGTGTCAAGCAGAACCTGCAAGGGGCCTAATGTTTACCTTTGCTATGTGGCCCCCGTTCCCTATGTATGATACTGTATATAAGTCTGGTGCTATTTTTTCCAGGACAAACAGGAACTGTGGGGGCACCAGGAAAGGTTGGACCTCCAGGAGTAAAAGGTTAGTAAAGAACTTTTATATATGATAGAAATAAAATACAGCAATGTAAAATTTAGATACATCTGTACTCTCTCATTAACTCTGAGAACAGCAAGGCCATCTCTCTGGTGCCTTCCACTTTTTGAAGGGGTTGTCCGAATGTTTAATACTGATGACGTATCGTAAGGATAGGTCATCAGTATCTGATTGGTGGGGGACTGACTCCCAGCAGTCCAATAATCAGCTGTTTGAAGAGAATGAGGTGTGTGCTGCGGTCTTCTCCAGCTTTTCCTAGGCCAGTAAGTCATATTCATTGGTCACAAGTCAGAGCTCAGTTCCATTCAAGTGAATACCACTCAAGTCCCAGTCAGAGCTCAGTCCCATTCAAGCTGTAGTACCAAGCACAGCCACTATCCAATGGATGGCACTGTGTTTGGCAAGCTGCAAGGAGGCTGCGGTGCTCACTAGAGCATTGTAGCTTCTTTAAACAGCTGATCGACAGGATGTCATACGCCTACTAATCACATATTGATGACCTTGTTGGAGTGTATTAAACACTGTGATAGCCCCTTAAAGGACTTACCTAGGCATGGTCCTTAAGGCTTTGCCTAAAGCTAGCCATACACACGAGATGGCTATAATCTAGCAAATATGTCTGTGCTCTTCTCATACACATGCCTGCCCAGCTTGGCCCAGTGTGCTTGTGTTATAAATGGAAGGGGAAGGATGGGGAAGGGGGGAGTTGCTGTCACCAGGTCTGGTGGTGGCTTATCGCCCTGAAAAGATAATGTATCATCATGTTGATTTCCACTGCCTGATTCTTATCTCCCCTGAAATCTGCTGTTGTGTGAGAATCCAGAAGCCCTTATGCATGTTGCATGGTTGGCAGGTCCCAGCAAAATCAGCAGCAAGTATTGGCTGACATTTATGTAATATCTATGGCCAGCTTTAGCATTGGTCAATATGTTCCAAATTTTAAAATTTTTGGCACAGTAAGGTGCAGTAGTGCCTAACTCCACCACACCACTGTCCCTAACTAGGCGACAGCCCACAACTGGACGACTGTCCCTCCCTGAATAAGTGCTGGAGTCTACTAGGGAAAAGACCAGGAGAAAATAACAAACCTACTGACTGACCGGCACTAGAAGTAATGTCAACGCCACTAGCAACAGTAAAAAAAAGTCAGATGAACCAGGTCAAAACCAGGAGAGCAAAAACAGAGGCAAATCAGAAACAAAAGGGAGGTGCAATATCAAGCCAAGATCCAAACACGAGAAGACGCGTCAGGGTTCCAAATGTCAGGCGGAAGAAAGCCTAAGTTCAAGCCTCAGCACAGTTAGAAATGAATATACTTTATGGATCCATAACATGTTGTTCACATTGACAAGGTTGAGCTGGCCCCATCAGAAGATCCATCGGTGAACCCATTCTCCGATAATGAGTCTGATGGTGCAGGTGATGTTCTGATATATTTGGTGGAGATTCCTTGTGCCTCCGCACAGGCTTTTTTGTGTGCACAAGACCTGACGGAAAGAGCAGGGGAGTAACATTTCTAAGAAGCCTGGGTGACTTTGTGACACAATTATGATCCCCATAGTTGCTAACATGGCTGCTGTAAATGTAGCTATTTGCTAGACATTTTAAAGGCTTTATCCTCTTGATAAAGGCTTCAGAAAATCAGGATGTCAATATATTTCTTTCCAGTGTGTATTTTCAGATCTTTCAATCCATGATCACATTTAAGGTGAAGTCTGATTGTACGTTCTACCATCTACCTGAGCGCTGAGGGGGGATATGGAATGAAAACTGCTCTTATAATGTTCTCTTAAACTCATATATATAATTTTCTTATAGGAGAGAAAGGAGAAAGAGGTGTGACTGAGCCAGTCTATGGTAAGTTAGTTGCCAAAAGATCCTATTACAAAGGCAATGATCGTCCAAGTGATCGTCCCCGATCATTGACCTGTGTAAACGACAAACGAGACAACGCTCATTTATTGTTGATCACTTCTTTTAAGTGAAAGTAAAAATTCTCGTTTCTCAGCAGCACATCCCCTCGGTTAAGCAGGAGAAGTGCTGCTGACAGTTATGCAAACTATAGGTGGACTAACCTAAGATCATCTTTATCAACAAATTATGACTGCATCGTGTAAATTGAAAAAAAATGTGCAACTTACTAAATAGTCAGTCTAGATTTGTAATGGGCAGGTTATCTGCCCATGTAAATGGACCCTCGGTGAGAACAGAACTTTTGCTCTAACAAGGGTCCTCTGAAAATGAGTTGACCACAAGGTCTTCAGATGCTAGAACCCAACCTGATCAGTAGAACCTGGCAGAAAGCGTTCAGTTCCCCTACAGCACCACCACAGGGGAGATTAAGTATTACACAACTTCCATTGAACTCAAAGGTATGTCTGTGTTCTTTGGAGTGAAAGATGCTCTTTATGGCTGCTTTCTGCTCCTCCTGATTGGTGATAATCCTAAATGGAGAACCCAAGCCTTATATTAAGTTTACTAAAATAATTTTTTCTATATGTCTCCTAGCTGCCAGGAACTGCAAAGAAATACGATATCAGGGGGCAGTCCTCAGTGACTGGTACACCATATACCCAGATGGCAGCCGGCCCCTGAAGGTCCTGTGTGATATGGACACAGATGAAGGAGGATGGATTGTAAGTATATACAACACATGAATGGGAAGTCACAAGGAGAACATTTATTGGGTTACATTTGGATTCATTGCGACCATAGCCTTTACTATGGAATTTAAGCCTTAGTTTAGAGGGGTTGCAATTCCATATTTTCCTTTGGGAAGAAAAAAATATTGTTCTCATGAGGACTATTCCTTTCTTTAGTTTAGCCACAACCAGTAGGTATGTCTTGATAATCTGATCTTCTCTTGGCTTTAGGTCATACAGAGACGTTGGGATGGGTCAGTAGACTTCTTCCGCACTTGGGATGCTTATAAGAAAGGCTTTGGAAGTCGGCTAAGTGAATTTTGGCTGGGGAATGACAATATTCATCAAATAACTTCAACAGGTAATGAGAAACCCACGGATCATCTCCTTACGGTTTTTTTCTTTTCTGCTTGTTGCTGGACCCATTACCATGTATCCAAGGTTGAAGGGTCTATAAATGGCTATTGCTGGCTCGTTATGGACTAGCTGACCTGGAGCTCCATTTAAGGGTACTATTCATCATCTTTCCTCATTAATGAAACTAGATTAGGTTAAATTTTTGGTTCCTGCATCCGCCCAAAGTTGGACTTACAGAAGAGCCACCGTTTTGTTCTGGAGATCCCCACCATCTCATCTAGGCCACACATATTGTATGTAGGACTAAAGGGGGTCGTACACATGATAGCTATTTGCCTAATGGTCGTCAATAGTTAACTCCATCACTACCTCCCTCTTGCAGACATGAAAGGTACTTAGGTCAGTTCTGGTCAGAAGACCAGGTAGTTAACAAAGGTCCTGGTTTGAATGTAGGGATCTATATTGATGAAGATGCCAGATATGTGCTGCAGTTAGGTTTGCATAGAATGGTTCTGAGACTAAAGTGTTGTATGGTCTCATTTATGTTGTTGGTATTTGTTACTGTGTCAGCCTGCGCTGCGTCGCAGTATAATGTATGATTTGTATTGACGATTTGATTGCCAATAAAGCTATTTTCAATCAAAAAAAAAATCTACAAGATTTTGAAGGTAACATAGTGTTCGCCAAGCATGCAAGCTTCAAAGTATTGGATGAATCTGAGAAATATAAATTATTAATTGGAGCTTTTCAGGAAGGAACTGCAGGTGAGAGACAATTTGGCCAAAATGTCCTTCATAGAGGTTGGTTTAACTACATACTGTATCTGTGTATTGATATGTTAGTTATGTATGATATGTCAACAGTGCTGTCCAATGCTGCTTATCTGATTAAGTGATTGTTGGGGGTTCTTAGATTTTTCGTTATGAATGTTGGCATCCTACGGGACAACCATTGATTTGAATGGGCACTGTGCCACTATACAGAAAAGAGGAGATCTAGCCCTGGTTGGACGCATCTCCTTTGTTACTGCTTGAGTAAACAAATAAGGGGGTGAGGAACTGGCTCCAGGGTCATAGAAAGGGTGTGGTAACAAAGGAAAAGCCATTTGATAAAAGCATAGCCAAACACTGCTCGGCTGTTCAAGCCACAGCCGCATCCCATTACATACATCTGCATTGTTTCCTCTGTCTTCATTGGTAATGGCCACAAGGTTTGGGTTACTGCATTGTCATTACCAATGAAGCCAGAATAAAAACACTACAGATATAATAGGGTGCAGCTGCGAGTCATATGGATGCACAGTCACATCCCAAGCACAGCATGGCTGCCTCGTATGGTCATACCCTTTCGGTCCTTGGTGGTAAAACCATAATTTGGGGTGCATTTTCAGCTTTGCTACTGGGTCCTCCCTGTTCTATGAACATCTCTAATTGTATAGAGGGGGCAGTTTCCCATAGAATGAAGTCAATAGATGGTGAAGATGAAGTTCGGACACTCTGAAACCGTTCTGATATTTGATATGTCTCTGTCATTTTGCAGGAGATTCTATGGGAGGCCTAAACAACTATAAATTTAGTACTAAAGATGAAGACAACGACGTTTATGAGGGCAGTTGTTCCTTACAGTATAAAGGCGGCTGGTGGTATAGCAAGTGTCACAGTGCAAACCTTAATGGACTCTACCACCTAGGAGAGCACACATCTTTTGCGGATGGCATCAACTGGAATTCTGCCAGAGGGTATAAATACTCGTACAAGCATGCGGAAATGAAGATTAGGCCTGTTTAGATAGAGGAACAGTCCCAGCAAATTGTGAATTTCAAGATATTTGTTAAAAATTTTGTTTTATAAGCGTCTTGATGGATCACACACTGTGGGTGCCCCTGACTGCACGGTGTGGTGGGTGATGGGTTCAGTTTAGCTGGAGAAAGCTGAGTGCATTGTCTGCCTAGTCCTAGCTAGGCTTTCCTGCACCTGGGGAAACCATTCAGTTATCAGCTCTAGGCCTGTATCTAAATACACTGACCAATGTGTGGTGGCCCAGAACCCAGAGCAAATGTCTCACCAGCTCACTAGTTCTTGTACATAGCTCCCTATAGATTGGGTTCTAGATAGGACTGGGAAAGTTTAGGCTTCCTGAGCCCAAGTGCAAAAGCAATGTCTGGGCCTCCAATGAACTACTGATGACTCCACATGACACCATTTCTAATGCTGATATCCTAGATATAAAATGTATGTAAATCAATAAATCTATGATATTCCTACATTTTCATTGACTGCTTTTTTGATATGAGTCAGGAATTTTCTCTGATTAAAATAGGATTATGGACCCCATATATTACAAATGTCTACTGAACCACCACCACCCACCTACCATGTGCCATTTATAATTTAATTTATAATAGTAGTTATTTTTTGTGTGTCAGTGCTGCCAATTAACAACCCCAGACAAAAAGTTATGCCTGGTTTAGTGTTTGAGAGGGTGGAGCACGACCCACCAAAGAGAGCATCTCAAGACACTAGATGTGGCATTGAAGCCCGATCAGGAAGACAGGTCCATCACAAGAATGATGGCATGTAGTCAATGAAGAAGACATGAGGCTATCCCATAATTAATGTTAAAAAAAATGAAAACATTATGAGAGTCTCTTTCTAACAAAGCCAGAACCAGCCCTGTACCTCACATGGATCCAGCGACCTCCCCATTCATTGCTCTGCTAGAATTATTTGGAGTGTCCTTTCAGTTGCAACTTTTTCCCTATAACTGTTCAGGGGGCGTGTGCTTTCTAAAATAGCAGTCTCACTATCACAGCTCAGAAGGTGTGTCCTTTTAGCTGCATCTCCATGTAACAGCCACAGCTTCTAATTTCTAGATTTGCCTCACCTGGCCTCATTGGTGGTGCACCCCTGATGGAGGCATGTCCTTTCTGGGATAGCACTCAACCTATCACAGCTCAGAAGGCATGTCCAATGTAACAGTCACAGCTTCTAACAGTAGAATACAGCTGTTGCCAGCTGAACGATGGAACTGAGCATGTGCGACCACCTCAGAGATGTTAGTGAGGTGGACAGAGGAAAAGGGAAAAAAAAAAACATACAGCGGCTATACTAAATTTCTAATTAGATGCAATTAAAAATGTTTTCAGATGCAGGTGCTGGTTTGAGAAATGTATAATATTTTAGTGGTACAATGCATTTAACCCTTTCAGGACCCTGGTCGCTTTACGTAAATTTGATGTGTCACAATATGTGGTAATAACTTTGGAATGATTTAACCTATTCAAGCCATTCTGAGATTGTTTTTTAATGACACAGTGTACTTCATGATACATTTTAGTCAATATATTTCATTCTTATTTATTTAAAAAATCCCAAATTTACCAAAAATGTTGAAAATTCGCAACTTTCCAAATTTTCGCAACTTTGACAGCGGCATACAAGGGGTTAATAAACTGGCATCAATGTTTTCATCGTTGTCGGTGTATGCAGCTGGGGCCCGATCAGCGAGCTGTAGCAGTACGGCGCTAGTCCTTAAGATACGGCTCCCAGCGCCGGTACATGTATCCTCTACGGGTTAAAGGGGCAGTCCATTCCAAATCTATTTCCTGCAATGTTGTGGAAACATTTTAGAATATGACACTAGCGGAGTCCAAGATCCACATATGATCACGTATCATAAGAATGTTTTTGCTGGACTTGCCCAGTATATGATGAAGAAATTCTAATAAACTTCCCATCATTGAAGGGGATGAGTTACATTTGTAAAGCAAACAGTTGAGGCCTACGTATCATTAAGCCTGTTGAGAAATATTTCATAAGGACATGGCTGGGAAAGTACAGCTCTCTTAGGACAAGCAGTGGGGGGTTTAGCACATGACATATATAAGAGGGAAGGGTCTTGGCTACAAGTTTATTTCGAAAGTACTTGTAAGATCTTGAAGACCGCTGTAAACCTCTTGAAGACGTCATGCGTGTGCCAGTACTACTCCTGCTTGGAATGGTGTCTGGGCTCTGTAGCAGTGATCAGTCATGTCCGGGTGAGTACTTCATGAGCAACTGATCATTACTCTTTGGGCTGTGTTCACAACTTACCATTACATTGTAGTTTTTTGCTATGATTTTGTTAAAATTATGACAACAGTGGCACAGATTTATGATACTAGAGCCGTTTTACAAAGACAAAAATGAAGACGTCTACCTGCATATTGGAATATGCTGACTGACCCCTTTTTTTCTTTATAATCATTGTACAGCAATATTTGAATAATTTTGTAAAAAAAACAAAAGCAATACAACTGCATTGTGTGAAGAATCCTTATGTCATATATTAATATAAGGAAGAGTTAGGAACCAGCGCAATATCAGTAAATGAACTCAACATACTGCGTATCAGTGTATCTTGTATTCGTACCTTGTGTTTTTATGGGTGGTTGGTCTTCATTTTCATGTCTATTACACGTTTATAATATTTTAGTTGTCCATTATACGTGTGTCATTGTTTTGACAGAAGTAAAAGTATTAGGGATTGGAGAAGCTGACAAATTATCAATTCTTCGAGGCTGCCCTGGTCATCCTGGACATCCAGGTCAAAAAGGAGATGTTGGGGCTCCAGGAGAAAAAGGTTGGTACAAGGCAAATAACTATTGATGTTTATGGAACTATAGAATATCGCCATATGTTTCATCTTATAAAGTGTCCCTCTACTTTCAGAAATCTATGAATTTACAATAAGTGGGCACACATACCATAGGGGTAGTCTATGCGGCTGCTATGGGGCTCCAGTTTGGTCTTGACCGCATTGTGATGGATGGTGAGATCTTGCACAGGGATGTGGTGGTGTCAAGCAGAACCTGAAAGGGGCCTAATGTTTACCTTTGCTATGGGACAACCGTTAACTATTTATACACTGCATAAATGTCTATGGGTATTTTTTCCCAGGGCAAACGGGATCTGTGGGAGGACCTGGAAAGGTTGGACCTCCAGGAGAAAAAGGTTAGTAAAGAACTTGTATATATAATAAAATATAATGTTAATCTTGGTGCCAGCTTTCCGGTGCCTCCTAGTTTTAAAGACTTATCTAGCAATGGCCTACGGCTGGCCATACACATGAGATGGCTGTCAGCCAACAGATGTGTCCGTGTTCACCTTGTACACGTGCCTGCTCAGCTTGGCCAGTTGTGCATGTGTTGTGAATGGAGAGGGATGGGGATTCGCTGGCCGGCAAATCTGGTGACAACTTATCTCCTTGAAAACAAATAGATGGGCATGTTGAGGTCTACTGCCTGGTCCTCATCTCCCCTGACATTTGCTGTCAAAGAAATATTAAGAAGCCCCCAAACATATTACACGGTCGGCCAGTTTCGCCAAAATCAGCAGATATTGGCTGATATTATTCTAATGTCAGCTAATTCAGCATCGCTTAACAGGTTCCATATTTCGTGTTACGCTTTATAAAAAGGTCCCAGGAACTTGAGATATGGCTAGTTGTTTGAGTTGCCAATAAATTACTATTTTTATGACCGCGTAAAAGAAGCAATCAGCAGCAAAAGAGTGTTTGCTCATTTCTCAGCCGATTGCAGGGGCACATTCACATGATAGGCAATGATCAGGATTGAGGGCGCGTTCAGATGACCATTGTCCTGTGTAGAAGGGCCTTTATGCAGTTCTGCACTATGGAAACTCCACCAAACAGTTCCACATGTTTTAGCTCCCTGGAGTCCTATTAGTGTGGGATATTGGAGACTGGTTTCCATCAGTCAGGACAAACCATGTTTGATAGCTCCATAAAATGTTGTCCAAGTTGCCAAGGTCAAGCTGGCATCACCAAAGGACCACAAGATCCTCTGGTGAGCTCCGGCTCTGATACGATAATGAACCCGATGCTGTGCATAGAGTTCTGAAATAGTCTGCAGAGGCTCCCTGTGCATGATGCCTAACAGAAATGGCTACCGAGAACGAAAAGGAGTAAAGAGCAGGGGGTGAACATTTCCATCAAGCCTGGGTGACTGTGTGACCAAATTATGACCCCATAGCTGCTCACGTGGCTGCTGTAAATGTATCTGAACATGATTTCAGGAGGACAAAAGCCTTGAACAATTAGGATCTAAAAATACGTTTACGTGGAATTTATTAAGGCCTACACACCAGAATTCTGGCTTCAAAAAGTTGCAAGTAGGATGCTTTGCAACTTTTTGGGGTTACTTGCGAAAAAACGTTAAAACTTTTTGAGCACTGCTCTTTCCAGTGCCACCTACAGATTTGGAGTGAACATTTGGCTATAATTTCAGAGTAGATCAGTTTTGTGACACATTTATAAACTGCAACTTTTTAAAAGTTGCAGGCATCCCCAGGTGTAGTCTTACTGAAATAGGTCCAAGCACATTGCACTTGCGCCAAATTATTACTGCCCGACATTTTCATAAACTTCATAGCAACTCCAACGTAAAAACTAACCTCAAATAGACCTAAATGAGAAATTACCACCTTTACCTATCTTTTCAGCATGTACTTGCAGATCTTTCAAACTTTGGGCACATTTTAGGCGAAGTCTGATTTTATGGCCTACCATCTACCTGAGCTCTGTGGGGGGATCCGGAAGGACAACTGCTCTTATAATACTCCTTTACATTTATATATATATATCTTTTTCTTATAGGAGAGAAAGGAGAAAGAGGGACGACTGAGCCAGTCTATGGTAAGTTATGTGTCTAAAGACTGTATTACATGGGTCAACGATCGTTCGACAAAAAAATTACATTTGTCAGCAGCACATCCCCTCGGATAAACAGGGGAAGTGTTGTCCCACAATGATGCAAACTATACGAGGACGAACCTACTATTATCCTCATATTAAATTGTGATTGCACCATCTAAATCAAAAGAGGACAAGCACTTGCTATTCAGTCGTTATGGGCAGGTTATCTTACTGTGTATATGGGCCCTTTGGAATGTAGGGTCTTCTGGAATGAAAGATACTCTTTATAGCCACTTTTTGCTCCTCCTGAATATTCTATTAAAGGGGGTATCCTACGATTAATGTAAAAAATGAAAATCAGATATTGTATACAGGACATGACCGTCTCTTTGTAAAAGCAAATTATAACTAGCCCTGTACCTCACATGGATCCAGAGATCTCCCCATTAATTTCTCCAATTGCTCTGCTAGGGGAGTGTTCTTTCTCTGAACACGTGCTTCCACCTCAGTGAGCTGGACAAAAAATTCCGGAAAAGAGCAAACAGCAGGTGGCGCTATACAGATACGGTTTATTGAATAACTCAGTGGCGAAACTAAATTTTTAATTACATGTAATTACAAAAGTATTTAGTATATTTTGTGGGAAACCCCTTTAACTCAAAATTCATTAAAATAACTTTTTATATTCGGTCTCCCAGCTGCCAGGAACTGCAAAGAAATACAGAATCAGGGGGCAGTCCTCAGTGACTGGTATATCATATACCCAGATGGCAGCCGGCCCCTGAAGGTCCTGTGTGATATGGACACAGATGATGGAGGATGGATTGTAAGTATATACAACACGTGAATGGGAAGTCACAATTACACAATTAATTGGCAAAATTTGGATTGATTGCAACTATATCATTTCCTATGGAATTGAAGCCTTAGGCTACAACTCCATATTTTCATTTCAGCAGGAAAAAAGTCTTTAATGTAACTCCATCTAGTCTGTAGCGGCTTGGGTTTAGGAGAGTGATGGGTGTAGTAATTGTACTTACATTTCTGAAGCTCTCCGGCCAGTTTGCAGTGATGGGAAGGGCCCACCTATTCTCAACTTTGGGGCACACTCTGGTTCTGGGGTTCTCTTGCTTGATGATGGTTGAGGTGTCCTTAGAGTTCATGGTTTTGAGGTGCAAGGTAAGGTCCTGGTTGTGGTGATGCCAACACTTTGCAGTGTAGTAGTAATGCAAGAGGCAATGCTGAGGCAGTTGTGCAGCAGATCAGTCCTGCAAACAGATCAGGACAGTTCTTAGGTTGGAATAGACGGGCTGATGGTACACAAAATGCACTTTTCAAAGATGTTACAGGTCCCATGGCTGCACAGGAAGTAATAGGCCAAAGTGTCTCTCTAAAGTAGTGTTCCTTACTCTGCACTTCATTAGCTGACTCTGCCATAAGTATCCAGATGCGGGGTATACAATTTAGAAAAATGCAGTGCAACCAAAAGGGTTGTTCTCCCTCACGGCAGGCAAATTCTTCTGCTCCATTCTTTGACCAAATTGCTGTACTTACAGTACACTTCCACAATGACCACCTTGGGATGTGGAGATTATTATACAGGTGATCCAGCTGCTTAAAGGGGTTATCCGGGAATTAATACTGATGATGATCCTCAGGATAGGTCATCAGTATCAGATCGGTGGAGGTCCAACACCCAGGATCCCAGCAGTTCACACTGCTTCTTCCTAGTCCATGTGACATCACTGTACATTGGTCGCATGGACTAGTTGCAGCCCAGACCCATTCACTTCAATGGGGCTGAGCAGCAATATCAAGCACAGTGGCTATACTGGCGCTGTGCTTGTTAATCTCCCAGGAGGCCACAGATCTTACCAGAGCTCCCATGAGCACTGCAGCTTCCCAAAATAGTTGATAGACAGGGGTGTCGGGACTCAGAACCCTGCCAGTGTGATATTGACTACCGATCATCAACAATATTATTTTCTGGATAACTCCTGGACATATGCTGTAGAGCTTATACATAATTTTGAGAGAGTTATCTCTAAACTTCCTCTACACTTCTCCTTTCTTCTGGTCTGCTATTGGTAGTCAGATCAAGGCCCAAGCTGGATAAAATGTCAGCTTTACATCTTTGCATCTGCTCTGAGTGTTATCTAGACAGAGTGTTTTTGACTGACAGACCCAGACTCAGAATTTTCCTCCTCCTCTATTTATACAGAGAGTAACACCAGCTCCATCTAGTGGTGGCTGTGAATATGGCCTGTTAGGCTACTTTCACATCTGCATTTTCCTTTCTGGTTTTGAGATCCGGCAGAGGGTCTCAAGACCAGAGGAAAATGCTTCAGTTTTGTCTTCATTCATTGTCAATGGGGACAAAACTTAACAAACCGGAATGGAGTGCACCAGAATGCGTTCCGTTCCATTTTCTTGCATTCCCATGCCGCTGCTAGCAACATTTTTGTCTGCGGCATGGGATACTGATCAAGACGGACAAAAAAAAACATAACAACAATATGGTGCCCGTTGACTTACAATGGATCCAGCAAACACACAGATGTGAAAGTAGCCTTATTACCTTGTACAAATTCATAAATATGCAGATATCACATATGACAGCAAAAGTACAATGTTAACCCTTTAGTTTGTGTTTTGTAGTGAACTGCAACCAGTGGAGCAGGATCCTGCATATTGCTCATATCAGGTCTATTCCCATATCTGCATAATCTGGTCTTCTCTTGGCTTTAGGTCATACAGAGACGTTGGGATGGGTCAGTAGACTTCTTCCGCACATGGGATGCTTATAAGAAAGGCTTTGGAAGTCGGCTAAGTGAATTTTGGCTGGGGAATGACAATATTCATCAAATTACTTCAACAGGTAATGAGAAACCCGTAGATCATCTCCCTATTGATTATTTTCTGCTCGTAGCTGACCTGGATTTGAGGGTAGTTAGGGACCTAACACTTGGGCCACATAAGAAGACACTGGTTTTATAGAAAGTGCATGTAGGTCAAGTTACACCTCTGGCTGGAGGGAAGGGGTTAGGTCAAGAATATGGCATGGGGGGGGGGTTGTTGGGGGGGCAATTTCAATTTTTGCCTCAGGCAGCATGAAGGCTATGTGCTTCCCTGCCCCTGGCCACAAAGCACTGAGTAAAGGGGGGCCCCAAGCTGAACTCTTGCACCAGGACCAATAAGTCTTTATCTACACCCCTGGACCTAACTCTATTAAGAAGACAGAGCTCTGTTGTAAGGCCCCTTTCAACCATGTTGGTGAATTGTGGATGTGTAGTGTCCGTCTTCTCCATGGACAGCACATGTACCCATTGATTTTAACGTGTGTCTTCACACATCCATGATTTACCATGGTCCAGAGTTAGACAATAGAAGAATGTCCTATTTTTGCCTGTGTTTACAGATCCCTCACACCCATTATAGTCTATGGGTCCATGAAAAACATGGACACAAAACAGATGGCAGCCGTGTTTCACGGATAGTTGCTAGGAAATGCCCTTAACATGAATTTTCAGTGTCTGTGGTATACGGAATTAACAGTGGTTAATTAACAGTGTCTGTGGTATACGGAAGACGTGGATGGCAAAAAACTGAACAAACACAGATTCTTCATAATTGAACCACTGACCATCTTGTCACTGGTATCAACACATGCGTGTAAAGGAGGACTAAGGCTGCACAGAAACAAAAGTGTTATATGGTCCTCTATGTTTTAGGAATGAGTTGAGTTTTGGAAATGCTCTTCAAGCTCAGTGCCATGTTTTTGTAGCCATTTCGGTTTCCAGTTTCTAAAGCTCCTGTGCATTTCCTTCTCTAGGAACATGGGAATTACGTGTTGATCTACAAGATTTTGAAGGTAAAATGGTGTTTGCCAAGTATGCAAGCTTCAAAGTATTGGATGAATCTGAGAAATACAAATTATTACTTGGAGCCTATCAGGAAGGAACTGCAGGTGAGAGACAATTTGGCCAAAATGTCCTTCATAGGGGTTGATTTAGTATGTATAGTATGCTGGCTGGATGGGAGCAGTAGGCCTATAGGTGGTCCTGGAGAACCCTTACCAAAAATTGATTAATACACCAAACAGCATATATTCATATGTTAGCTATGGGTAATATGCCAGTTGGAAAATACAGTGCTGCCCCTCTGATTAAGTGATTGTTGGGGGTAAATTTTTACTTTAGTGATACTGGGATTCTTCTCAGCAACAAGGCACTCATTAGAGAAGGAAAATCACCAGGAGAGATCTTGTCCCCTCCTTTAAAGACATATGGATCAGCTCTACAGTAGGAGAACCATAATATGTCCACTTCCTAGACGTCTATAGGACATGGGACACTGATAGAATATTGGGCCCACAATTTTATATCTATTATAGTGGATGGTCAGGTATTAAAGGGATTGCACTATTTCAGAAACCTATTTTCCTATACCCTATTAGGGAAATTCTAAATTGATGGAGCAGACTTCTGCTGTTCAGGATCTTCATCTCCAGAGTGAAGCCATTACAAAGAGTGTCTCTCACTCTGGAGGATTTGTCCTGTCCTCCAAGACACCATTGAAGCCATTACAAAGAGTGTCTCTCACTCTGGAGGACTTGTCCTGTCCTGCAAGACACCATTGACTTGAACGGGCACTGTGCAATGCTTCACTTGCCCTGTGGGGGCGCTGAAGGGAAATTGAGCAACTGCTGCCAAGTTTGCACACTGATTGGTGGTGGGGGGTTAGCAGGGGGCACTATGTAGTTTGTTTATTGTCAGAAAACCACTGTAATTGGAATAAACATCATGTCTAAACTGGAGGCTGTGGGGAAAGGAGGTTGAGTCCTGGTTGGACCCATTCCCTTTGTTAGAGAACAGGAGAACAAACAAGGGGGTAGAGAAGTGGCTAAAGGGTCATGGAAAGGATGTGGTGGGGTAAGAAAAGGGAAAGCCTTTAGCAAGGGTGGATTGGCCATAGACCTTACAGGGAAATTTCCCGGTGGGCCGATGCCCAGGGGGGCACCTGAATCCTTCTCACGGCCGGCCAGTGGAAGTTTTTGTGGATGTATTTTGTGCTTCTGGCAGTATTTTGTGATGGACTGTGGTATTTGGCTCTGTTGGGGTGGTATAATGTGCCACAATATGGTATTGCTGGCCCTGCCTTCCATCAATTTGGACCTGACTACAAAACGGGGCCACTTTTCGTATTTTTTCCAGGGCCACTTTAAGTTCCCAGTCCGCCCCTGGCCTTTAGGTACAACTAAACAGATGCAGCCACCTCCCAAGGACATGAAGGCTGCCCCCTATGGTCTGTACCCTTTCTGTCTTTGGTGGCAAAACCATACATTGGGGTGCAATTTGAGCTTTGCCACTGACCCCGACCTGTTATGGTTTCCCTGTCTGCCGCTACCTCTGTACGGCAGTGGTGTCTGGTTGCAAAGGGAACCAGGAGTGCGTCCCGACCCTCTTGGACAGCGGAGCTCTATGCAAATCAGAAGGAGCGCTGGGTCTCCTAAAAGTCGGGGCGCATGGATGGCGGCGTGACCCGATGTGCAAGGACGCCGGTGTGAGCGCCTTTCTTCCTGTACAGAGGCCGGCATCTGCTGAATACAGGTACCAGTGAAGTTTTCCTGTTCTTCTGGCTCCCTTTGCTGGTAGTCTGTACTAGACTGGACTGGCTTTGACTCTGGGTTTGGTTTTTGTGACTTTAATCGGAGTAAGTATAAAGCTGTAGCCTGCTCTCAATATATGCATTTGAAGCCGTGAGGCACCAGGGGAAGTTAGTGGCTCAGCATGCATGTTGGTACCTGCATCCCTGGATTTAATGGAGGCCTTTAAGGCACCAAAAATGGCAAAGGCAGAGTGGACCCAGCATGCATGTGGAACCAACACTCCCTGAATTTAATGGTGGCCATTATGGCACACAACAGGTAGGAATTACTGTTAGGTTCCCGTCTTAAAGAGATCAACTTGACGTTTGGCAGACGGGCCCAAATAATTTTGTACAAAATGTATTTGCCAAGAATCTCAATTCTGCAAAATAAGTATAGCACTAGCACCAGAATGTTTTCTATTATTGTGGCAATATTGTATGTTATTTGTGTTTGCAGAGTGCTGCTGCATTGTGTTTTTTTTCCTTGGTTTTTGTGACCTTGTTCCCTGCTCCTGGCGATTTAGTATTGTATTGACTCTCCTGGTATTGAACATGTTGCCTATCTGACTTCCCGATTTGCTTCTGGTAATTTTGTACTTTATTGCCCGGCTGGTCGTACAGTTGTGACTGTACGACCAAGCTCTCTGTGTTTTGTTTGTGCTCCCCGCCTGTGTGTCTTTCCCTTACGTGTGTGGGACAGTCGACCAGTTGTGGGTCACTGCGTAGGGTGATCATGCAAGTAGGAAGGATTGTAGGTCTGAGGAGTTTTAGTTTACACCATCCCTGTGTATATTTGTTATTTTGCCGATACTCGACTGACACTACCTCTTATGTACATCACTAATTGCATATAGTGAAGATTTCCATAAAATAATAGGTTATGGTGAAGGTGAAGATTGGTGAATCTTAAACCATTCTGATATTTGATATGTTTCTGTCATTTTGCAGGAGATTCTATGGGAGGCCTAAACAACATGAAGTTTAGTACTAAAGATGAAGACAACGACATTCATGAGCGCAGTTGTTCCCTGATGTTTAAAGGCGGCTGGTGGTATGGCAAGTGTCATGGTGCAAATCTTAATGGACTCTACCACCTTGGAGAGCACACATCCTATGCAGATGGCATCAACTGGAATACTGCAAGAGGGGTGCATTACTCGTTCAAGCATGTAGAAATGAAGATTAGGCCTGTTTAGGTGGAGGAACAGTCCCAGCAATTTTCAAAATGTCTTGCATTGATTTTAAATGTCTTGATGGATGCCACAAGACAGTGTGGGTGCCCGTGGCTGCATGGACATGGTGGAGGAAGGGTTCAGTTTGGCTGGATTAGGCTGAGAATATTGGGTGCCTGGTCATAGTTGTAGCTAGGCTTTCCTTCACTATTCAGTTCTCTGCTCTAGGCCTGTATCTAAATACTCTGACCAATGTGCGGAGGCCCAGCACCCAGGGCAAATGTCTCAACAGCTTCCCCTCCCCATAGTTGGTCCTTGTAAACAGCTCCCAATAGATGTGGTTCTAGGTAGGACTGGGAAAGTGTAAACATTCTAGGCCCAGGTGGAAAAGCAATGCCTGGACCTCTGTTTAATCACATATGACTCCACATGACACCATTTCTAATGCTGATATCCTATATATAAAATGTATGTAAATCAATAAATCTATGATTTTCCTATATTTTTATTGACTGCTTTATTGATATAAGTTTTGAGAACTTACTCTGCTTAAAAAAGGATTATAGTCCTCATATCACAACTGTCTACAGAAAGAACCTACTCCACCTACCATGTGCCATTTGTAATTCTATTTAGAGTCATTTTTATGTGTCAGGAGTGCCCATAAGGACAGCGCCATCTCCTCCTTTTTACGAGGAAGGTGATTGTCACATACTATTAGGCCACATGGCGACATGTTACACAACATAAAGATTGTGATTTCACATAGTGTCATTCCTACGAAGTTCTGAAGTGACATGCCGTGTCAGTCGCAAAAAAAAAACAAAAAACAAACAGCGTTGGATTTTTGGTCATAAGTCGGCCGCGATTTTGCCATTGCAGACATCAGTGCAAGTCATGTGGCACGTTTTCTGCAACTTGGCCATTTTTGCTCGGTCAAATAGTCTTTTTGGAGGCTTGTTGTTTCGGAACACATGTCGCCATGTGGACCTAGCCTCAGGCAGAAAACAGCAAATGGGGGACATAGTTATAGCTTTTTTGGGGGGAGGGGTCAACTATGGCTGGCATTTATGGGAATAATGTGGCTGAAACCTATGGGGATAGCTGGTCATCCTGTGGGGGCACTGGGACTTGCATGGTTATGGTGCACTAATATGTGGTATAGACCTCTTGCCTGCGCTGTAGTTAACAGCATTTATATATATACGTTACAGCAGCCACCATGGGCCATAGACACACCCCGTGCAGATGGGATGTATATAAACGTCATGGCAGCTCTTTAATCCAAGCGCTGCAAAACGCTTGGATTAAAGCTTCTGCCTCTGCCGCTGTCACGGACAGTGTACAGTCCAGTAATGCCGACAAGGGACCAATCAGAGTGGTCCCTCGCCGGCTGTCAATCCGATTGGTTAGTCTGTGCAGACTAACCAATCGGATCGCGACAGTGTCAAAATGCCGATTTCAGCAAATGTTAGAAAATGCAGATGCCGCTCCTTTCATTTTGAATTCTTCCATCTGCCCATACAGCAGTTTACCACCACATATGGGGTGTTGCCGTATTCAGGAGAAAATGGGTAACAAATTATGGTGTGCAATTTCTCCTGTTATCTCTTGTTAAAGTGAAAAATTTGGCCTTAAAGGGGTTGTCTCATCTCGCCTGTTACTAGGCGAGATGAGACACCGTTTCCGACCACCTCCCGGCCTGTAAACAGCAGAGCGCTCCGACGCTCTGCTGTTTCTGTAGCTCTCATTGCCGTGCATGAACGCTACAGAAACAGCGTAGCACAGAAAGCTATGGTGTTTCCCTAACCCAGAAACACCATAGCTTTCTGTGCTACGCTGTTTCTGTAGCTTTCATGCACGGCAATGAGAGGTACAGAAACAGCAGAGCGTCGGAGCGCTCTGCTGTTTCCCGGCCGGGAGGTGGTCGGAAACGGTGTCTCATCTCGCCTAGTAACAGCGAGATGAGACAACCCCTTTAAGGGACTTTTTCTTGTATAACATAAAATAAAAATAATTTTTCATTTTCACAGCCAAGTGTTTCTAAATATTATGAAACGCCTGTGAGGTCAAAGTGGTCAGTAAACCCCTTAATGAGTTATTTGAGGGATGTAGTTTCCAAAATGGGGTCACTTTTTGGGAGTTTGTACTGTAGGGGTGTCCCAGTGTGCCTTCAAATATGACATGACACCCAAAAGCCATTCCAGCAAAATCTGTCATCCAAAAACCATATGTTGCTCCTTTCCTTCTAAGAACTACCGTGTGCCCATACAGCTGTTTATGAACATAAATGGGCTGTTTTTATAAACTGCAGAATCAGGGTAATAAATATTGAGGTTAGTTTTGCTGTTGACCCTTGCTGTGTTATAGGAAAAATTCGATTATTTGCCCAAGTTTCTGTAAATTTTGGATTTTTTATAATATAAAGGTAAAACATATCGACCCAAATTTGCCCCTTACATCAAGTACGAGGTCATGAGAAAACAATCTCAGAATGGCTTGGATAAATAAAAGCATTCCAAAGTTAATAGCACATAAAGTGACACATGTCAGATTAGCAAAATTAGACCTGGTCACGAAGGTAAAAAATAGCTTGGTCTTGAAAGAGTTAATGGTGGCATTAGAAAGTAAAACTCGTCCCGGAAACAAATAAGCTACATGAATGGAAATATAAAAAAGTTATGGCTCGAGGAAGGCAGAGAAGAAAAATGAAAACGCAAAAACGAAAAAACTTTTGGTAGGGAAAGGGTTAAACAAATAAACATCATAGGCATTGGCGAGTGCAAAAAAGGCCTGTACTATTAAAAAAAAAAAGAATATTTATCCCATATGACAAACGGCAAAATGGAAAAAAGTCAAAATGGCAGATTCACCATTTTTTGGACGCCTTACCTCCCACAAAAATTTTATAAAAAGTGATCAAAAATTCCTACACAACCAAAATGGTACCAATAAAAATCACCCCGCAAAAAAATCAGTCTAGCTCCAAACACATAAAAATAAAAAAATCATTGGGGTCAGAAAATGGTGATATAAAGAAAACATTTTTTTCCAAAATGTTTATTTTTTTGTATTAAAACGCAAAGAAAATACATATGCGATATTGTTGTAATTGTACTGACCCAGAGAGCAAGAAGCTATAGAGTAAATGGATGACTGATAGTTGTATTAATGTATAAGTGTAATGTGGAAAAGGATGGAACCAATGCTGGAGTGGGGGAGGGGGAAGAGAAGGGGGCGGGGAGTTGGTAAGTTGGGTGGGGGAGTAAGGGAATTATATATTCTTGCACATGAATATTGGCGTGTCAACTGAACATGGTTATTGTACTGTATTGGAATATGTTGCAATATCTTTCTGTATCTGGAAATATAATTATTGATAATAAAAAAAGATCTGATTAAAAAAAAGAAAACTGAGGTGGAATTGTGTTGTTTTTATAATTTTACCCCATTTGGAATTTTTTGCTGCTTCCCACTACATTGTATGCAACTCTAAATAGTGCCAAAAAAAACAAGCTCTCGTACAGCTATGAATGGAAAACTAAAAAAGTTATGGCTCTGGGAAGGATGGGAGTTAAAAATGAAAATGAAAAAAAGGTGCCGGGAGCTTGACATATGGGTAGCTGTTTCGTTTGGTCCAAGGACAATTAAGGATCTTTTTACATAGGCAGTTGACTTGCCCGTAATGACCACCAATCGACAAATTGATCGATGCTCGTTAAAGGGGTTGTCCGGGTTCACAGCTGAACCCGTACATACCCCTAATTTCACCCAGGCAGCCCGCATGAGATGCTCCGATGCCCTCCCTTGCCCTGCGCTGGATCGCGCAGGGCAAGGGTTTTTGTTTACATTATACCTGCTGCCGGGCGGAGGCTTCCGCCCGGCAGTGTGTTCAGTGACGTCACCGGCTGTAATGGGCCGGCTTTAGCGATGCCCTAGCCGTTTTACTGGCTAGGGCCGCGCTAAAGCCCGCCCATCAGCGCAGGTGACGTCACCAGGCTCACTGCTGGACGGAAGCCTCCGCCCGGCAGAGCCCGGTTCGTCACCGGAACCGGGCTAAATGCCTTTGCTAATTAGCGCAGGGCAAAGGAGGGCATCAGAGCATGAGATGCTCCGATGCCCTAGTCAGGCGGGCTGCCTGGGTGAAATTAGGGGTATGTCCGGGTTCAGCTGTGAACCCGGACAACCCCTTTAACTTTCTTTTTCACAGGACAATGATCAGGCAGGGGTTGAACTTCTTATCTCCTCACTGTTTGCCACCAGCACATCCCTGTCTACATGAGATGATTTGCTTATGATAAATGCCCACATAAAAATGCGATTAACAACAAAAAAGTGTCTCGGGGCAGCAACTACCTAAGCTCTGGGTGGGGGGGGGGAGGAGGATATGAAATGACAACTGCTCTTATAACGCTTGCTAAGATTGATATATAACTTTTTCTTATAGAAGAAAAAGGTGTGACTGAGCCAGTCTGTGGTAAGTTAGGGGTGAGAGGTTGGAGCAGAACCTGTCTAAAGTCCCTACAGCCCAAAGACACTAATCACAGAGGAAAAAAATTAAGATACACAATATACACAATAAAAGGGCAAAAAAGTACAAAAAAAATAAATACAATGCAGTGTCCTGTGATTGTGTTTCATGAAAATGTACTTGAGTTCCCACAAAGTTGCATAGGGGGTAGTAGGTCACAACAGATCTCAGAGGGCTGACTTCATCCTTCTTCCCCAAGAAGGAGGTCAGTACAGTGTGGTGAGTTATCTGAGGTAGAAGCAACAACTCAACAGCCATTATGGAGAGTTATCTGGACTCCAGAGATAGTTCCATGTACCAGCCCAGAGAAGGGAAAGATTACAGAAGATCCATAAAAGTTTCATGTTTAAAAAAAAAAAAGATCCAGACAACCCAGAGAGGAATTGAGAATACTGGCAAAGGAAGTTAATTGTCGTTTTTCAGGCTCTAGCCTCTTCTGCATCTGGTGGAGAGATTCCAAGCTACCAGCTGCCCAACATAACCAAAGACAGGAAGGCCTCCTGTTAGGAAATCGTATTCCTAGAGAGGATACCACCGCTATTGTGGAACCGACGTATATGACTATACAGCAGGGGTGCACAACCTGCGGCCCTCGATACCATTTTGTGTGGCCCCCAACCATCTGGTAACAGACATGTATGTCTATGTCTTTTGGCTTCTCACATGTATTTTTCATGTATTTATTCCATTAGATGGGAGTTCTGGAACCGTAACTAGACATTACTGGCATATACTGTGTGTTCAATATGCCATAAATACAGTATTTCAGTTGTTAATACTCCTTTACATTTTTTTTCGGCCCTCATCATTGGTTTAGTCTGATAATGTGGCCCCCCAACCAGAAAACCTTGTGCACCCCTGCTATACAGTATAGCAGAAATTCCTTCAGTGCACCCCTCCAGCCTAGAGAAAGCAAGAGAGGAAGATTGATTGCAAGAGAGGAAAACAACCTCCTTATGCAACTCTTGTGAACTACTCTGAACAATTCACCAGGCTGCCTTGCTGTAAATAACTTTTGTGCACTTTGATGACCTTTGGATCAGATTCAGTAAACTGAATAAACTGTAAAGTAAACTGAACTGGTCTCTTTATTCTGCTAACCCATCACCTACTTGCACCCAGGGGTGCTGGTGTCACGAAGACATCAGGGACCGTGCCTTCCCTGCACCCAAAACCCATACCACCAAGGGCACCTTGACTACCATCTGGAATGAGAACCCCTTAACTCAGAGAGTGCCCTGAAGGAATCTGGTGCCTTCCTTCTCCTCGCTGCACACCGACAGCTTCAGCTGATATACACCTCGTACTTTGTAAGAATAATCAGGTCTTCTTGGAGCTCGTCAGCCACTCTTCTGATTCTCTGGAAGCTGTTTTCTTCTTTTCAAGAGCCTCCGCTCCAGAGATATCAATTTCACATTGCTTTAACAGCTTGAACCCATATTCCACTGAATGAAGAACATGTGAGCGTCCATCTCTTGAAAGATTAATTTGGAAGGAACGTCCCATTTCTAAGGTATTTTGTTTTCTCACAGGAGAGCTGTAATGGAATGCATGTTCTTCCTCTGATGTATGGTAGTTTGTGAGAGGTCAGGATATAAATCAATTTGTTCAAAGGATTCTAATAGAGAGGGATTCTTTCTAGCCACAGACATTACTGTTTCTTTTATGAGATGAAGGTATGTGAATTAGCTCTTAACAAGCTCTGCCTTTGATGCCACCAGATAAGTCAATGTTCCACCCTTTAACGCTGCAGGTTGTTTTGGCATTAAGGCCCAGGCCATTTTTAGCAAGTCTGACATGTCTCACTTTATGTGGTGATAACTTTAAAACGCTTTTATTTATCCAGGCCATTCTGAGATTGTTTTCTCGTCACTTATTGTACTTCATGACAGTGGCAAATTTGAGTCAAAATATTTCATTCTTATTTATAAAAAAAAATACCAAATTTACCAAAAATTTCAAAAAATTAGCAAATATCCAAATGTCAATTTCTCTACTTTTAAAATACATAGTAATACCTCCAAAAATAGTTATTACTTTAAATTCCCTATGTGTCTACTTCAGGTTTGGATCGTTTTGGTATTCAAAACTGATTTTATAAATGTTATTAACCCTTTAGGTGTTCCACAAGAATTAAAGGAAAATGTAGCCAAAATTTCCGTCACTTTTTTGGCAGATTTTCCATATAAATCATTTTATTCCGAGAATAAAGCAAGGGTTAATTGCCAAACAAAACTCAATAATTATTACCCTGATTCTGTAATTTACAGAAATGCCCCATCTGTGATCGTAAACTGCTGTACAGGCACACGGCAGGACGCAGAAGGAAAGGAACGCCAGGGCAGATTTCACTGGAAAAGTTGCCATGTCACATTTGATGCACCCCTAGAGTAGGAAACTCCAAAAAAAAATGACCCCATTTTGGAAACTACGGGATAAGTTGGCAGTTTTGTTAGTACTATTTTAGGGTACATACGATTTTTGGTAGCTTTATATTACACTTTTTGTGAGGCAAGGTAACAAAAACTAGTAGGTTTGGCATTATTTTTTGTTATTTACAACATTCATCTGACAGGTTAGATCGTGTGATATTTTTATAGAGCAGGTCGTTACGGACGCGGCAATATCTAATATGTATACTTTTTTTAATTTATTTAAGTTTTTAAGTTTTACACAATATTTTTGAAGCACAAAAAAAAAAATCATGTTTTATTGTCTCCATAGTCAGAGAGCTGTAGTTTTTTTATTTTTTGGACGATTGTCTCAGGTAGGGGCTCATTTTTTGCGGGATGAGATGAGGGTTCGATTGGTACTATTTTGGGGGGCATACGCTTTTTTGATCGCTTGGTATTACATTTTTTGTGATGAAATGTGACCAAAAATGGCACTTTATAGTGTCACAGTCCCGGTAAGCAGTTTGGACGTAACTGTACGTCTAAATGCCGCAACTCACTTGCATTTTGGATGTACAGTTCCGTCCATTTGCGGGGTTAAATAAGCCTTGAGACATGACTTAGATAATAAATAAGCCAGCATCTCCTCTGCAGACAGCAGTTTCAGCGTGATTGCCCCTCATCAGTGCTAAGCAGAGTGTACTGGCTGAACTAGGTAAGAGGCCTCTCAGGATTTGGGGGTACTATCACTCCTTATGAAGAGCGACTTAATCAGCGCGTGGAGTCTTATTGGTCATACATGCTCCTCTGGAATTCTGGGAAGAATTTATGCAAATTAGCTCTTTAGCAGGCTCTGTCTCTGATGCCACCAGATGTAAGGCAGCTATACTATAAGTCAATGTTTGATCCTTTAAATAGGCCTTTAGACATGACTTAATAAATAAGCCAGCATCTCATCTGCAAACACCTATTTCAGGGGGAATTGCCCCTCACCAGTACAGAGCATGGAATACTGGTTTAACTGGGTGAGGGGCCTAAGTCAGGATTTGGAGAGTACTATCTCTCCTTGAGGAGAAAACGTCTTACTCGACATGAGGAGACTTATAGGCCATACATGCTCCTCTGGAATTCTGGGAAGAAAAGGATGCAAAAGAGCTCTTTGGCAAGCTCCACCTCGAATGCCACCAGATGTAAGGCAGCTATTCTATAAGTCAATGTTCTACCCTTTAAATAGGCCTTAAGACCTGACAGATAATAAATAAGCCAGCACCTCATCTGCAGGCAGCTGTTTCGGGGTGATTTACCCTCATAAGTGCTGAGCAGAGAGTACTGGCTTAACTGGGTGAGAGGCCTAGGTCAGGATTTGGGGGTACTATCTCTCCTTATGGATAGCATCTTAATCAGTGCATGGAGTCTTATAGGTCATACATGCTCCTCTGGAATTCTAGGAAGAAGGTATGCAAATGAGCTCTTGATCAAGATATTCGACTAAACTTCCCATCATTGGAGGGGATGAGTTAAATTTGTGAAATAAACAGTTGAGGGCTACGTATCATTAAGCCTGCTGAGAAATATTTCATAAGGACATGGATGGGAAAGTACAGCTCTCTTGGGACAAGCAGTGTGGGGGCACATGGCATATATAAAGTACTTGTAGCTTCTGAAAGACCTGTTTAAACTTCTTGAGTGATCAGTCATGTCCGGGTGAGTACTTCATGAGTAACTGATCATTACTCTGTGTTCATACATACATTTTTGGTTCTTGCATCCACCCAAAGTCGGACTTACACAAGAGCCACCTGGTTGTTCTGGAGATCCCCCACCATCTAGATCACATATAATGGCTATGTATGACTAAAGGGGGCCATACACATGACAGCTATTGGCCTAATGCTCATCAATAGTTATCGCTATCACCACCTTTCCTCTCGCAGGCATGATATGTACTTCTTAGGTCAGTTCTGGTCATAAGACCAGGTATTTAACAAAGGTCCTGGCTTGAATGTAGGGATCTATATTGATGAAGATGTCAGATCTGTACTGCAGTTAGGTTTGCATAGAATTGTTTACTCAGAGACTAAAGTGTTATATGGTCTCCTCTATGTTGTTGGAATGAGTTCAGTTTTAGAAAGGCTCTTCAAGTCTTGTTTTTGTAGCTATGTTAGTTCCCAGCTTCTAAAGCTTCTGTTCTTATCTATCTTCAGGAACATGGGAATTACGTGTTGATCTACAAGATTTTGAAGGTAAAAAAGTGTTTGCTCAGTATGCAAGCTTCACAGTGTTGGATGAATCAGAGAAATACAAAATATTAATTGGAGCCTATCAGGAAGGAACTGCAGGTGAGAGGCAATTTGGCCAAAAGGTCCTTCATAGAGGTTGATTTACTTATTTACCTATAGTATGCTGGCTGGATGGGAGCAGTAGGCCTACAGGTGTCCCAGGATGACCTCCCAAAAGTTGTCTGAGTACACTGAACAATGTATATTCATATGTTAGTTATGTATGATATGTCAACTGGGAAACTGTGCTGTCCAGTGCTGAATGGTGCTGTCCAATGCTGCCCTTCTGATTAAAGGGGTTGTCTCACATCAGCAAATGGCATTTATCACGTAGAGAAAGTTAATACAAGGCACTTACTAATGTATTGTGATTGTCCGTATTGCTTCCTTTACTGGTTAGATTAATTTTTCCATCACATTATGCACTGCTCGTTTCCATGGTTATGACCACCGTGCAATCCATCAGTGGTGGTCGTGCTTGCACACTATAGCTTTAATGGCTTAACAGGAGGCACAGTCACTTCCTAAGCACAGTATGGCTGCCTCCCCGTATGGTCATACACTTTTGGTCCTTGGTGGTATAACCATAATTTGGGGTGCATTTTGAGCTTTGCCACCGGGTCCTCCTTCTTTTATGAACATCTCTAACTTTATAGAGCTGGGTTTTACATTTAATAAATTAATAGATGGTGAAGATGAAATTTGGACACTCTGAAACTGTTCTGATATTTGATATGTCTGTTATTTTGCAGGAGTTTCTATGAGAGGTCTAAACAACATGACGTTTGGTACTAAAGATGGTTGGGTTGGAGCACGGCCCACAGAAGAGAGTATCTCAAGACACTAGATGTAGCATTGAAGCCTGAGCATGAAGACAGTTCCACCACAGGAATGATGGCATGTAGTCACCGAAGAAGACATGTTTGAAGGGGCCATCCCATGATTAATGTTAAGAAAATGAAAATCAGACATTATGAGAATCCCTTTCTAATAAAGCTAGAACCAGCCCTGTACCTCACATGGATCCAGAGATCTCCACATTCATTGCTCTGCCAGAATTATTTGGAGTGTCCTTTCAGCTGCAGCTCTCTCCCTATAGCTGTTCACGGGGTGTGTGCTTTCTAAAATAGCATTCTCCCTATCTTTCCACGTAACGGTCACAGATTCTTTGAACTGAGCATGTGTGACCACCTCAGAGATGTTTGTGAGGTGGACAGACAAAAAAGAAAAATAAACAGTCTCTATACTAAATTTCTAATTACATACAATTATAATAATATTCAGATCCAGGTGCTGGTTTGAGAAATGTATAATAATTTTAGCAAGACAACGCGTTTAAAGGGGCAGTACATCCAAAACTGATCTTCTGCAATGTTGTGGAAACGTTTTAGGATATGACACTGATGGAGTCCAAGATCCACATCTAATCACGTGTTCTAAGAAGGTTTTGGCTAGACTTATCAGGTACATGATCGAGAAATTCTACTAAACTTCCTATCATTGGAGGGAATGAGCTGTAAAGTAATTTGTAAAGTAAACAGCTGAGGCCTTTGTATCATTAAGTCATTAAGCCTGTTGGGACAAGCAGTGGTGGGAGGGGGCGGTGGCGAGTTGTCAGATGGCATATATATACATATCTCAAAGTGAAGGCTTTTAACTACAAAGTGAAGACCGTTTTAAACATCTTGAGGCCGTCATGTGTGTGCCAGTACTACTGCTGCTGGGATTGATGTCTGGGCTCTGTAGCAGTGATCAGTCATGTCCGGGTGAGTACTTCATGAATACTTGATCATAAATCTTTAGGCTGTGTTCATAAGTTACAATTGCATTGTGTTTTTGCCATGATTTTGTGAAAATTATGACAACAGTAGCACAGATTTATGATACCACAGCTATTTTAAAGCAATGTTTGAAAAATCATATGAGAAAAGAGAAAAGCAATCCAATTGCACTGTGTGAACACAGCCTTAACCATACATGGGTCATATATTAATTTGTTCCTTGTGTTTTTACGGGTGACTGGTTTAATTTCATTTCCATTTGCCTGTCTATTACAAGTTTGAAATATTTTAGTTGTCTATTATATGGGTCATTTTTTGACAGAAGTGAAAGTTTTAGGGATTGGGGACGCTGACAAATTGTCGATTCTTCGAGGCTGCCCTGGTCATCCTGGACTTCCGGGTCAAAAAGGAGATGTTGGGGCACCGGGAGAAAAAGGTTAGTACAAATCGAAGAACTACTAAAGTTTATGGAACTATAGAATATCGGCATCTGTTTTATCTTATAAAGTGTCCCTCTACTTTCAGAAATCTATGAATTTACAATAAATGGGCACACATACCATAGGGGTAGGCCTTGTGGCTGTTATGGGGCTCCAGTTTGGTCTTGACCCCATTGTGATAGATAGTGAAATCTTGCACAGGGATGTGGTAGTGTCAATTAGAACCTGAGAGGAGCCAAATGTTTACCTTTGTATGGGATCCCCATTCTCTATGTATGAAACTGCATAAATGTCTATGGGTATTTTTTTTCCAGGGCAAACAGGATCTGAGGGGGCACCAGGAAAGGTTGGACCGACAGGAGAAAAAGGTTAGTAAAGAACTTGTATATATAATAAAATATAATATAATATAAGAACAATGTAAAAGTCAGCTTTCTGGTGCCTCCTACTTTTAAGGACTCACCTAGTAATAGCCATTGAGACTTTGCTTAAGGTCGGCCATACACATGAGATAGATGTTGGCCAACAGATGTCTTTGTGTGTCATACAAATGCCTGCTCAGCTTGGCGCAGTGTAGTGAATGGGGTGGCGGGGGGCTGCTGGCAGGCACTTCTGGTGACATCATATCTCCTTAAAAACAAATAGATGGGCATGTTGATGTCAACTGTCTGGTCCTCGTCTCCCCTGACATTTGATATCATGGAAATATTCAGAAGCCCCCAAACCTGTTACATGGTCGGCCATTCCAGCCAAAATCAGCAGATATTGGCTGATATAATGTGTATAAGTAGATTCAGCATCGCTCAACAGGTTCCAAATTCCATGTTACGCTTTATAAAAAGGTACCAGGAAGTTGAGATATGGCTAGCCATTTGGGTTGCCAATAAATTACTATTTTTATGACTGCGTAAAAGAAGCAAACAGCAGCAAAAGAGTGTTTGCTCATTTCTCAGCTGATCCCAGGGGCATGTTTACATGATAGACAAAGAACAGGACAGGGGCAGACTGGGAACTTAAAGGGGGTTGTTTCTCCTGATGATTGCTCCCCAGACAGAATAAGCCATTATAACTAATGAAAGTTATTTGGGAGTATATTTATTATAAATTAATATTTAAGTATTTTATTTTTCTTAATTCCCGGAGAACCCCTTTAACCCTTTCATGACCGGACCTATAAAAGGCCTGAATGTCCAGGCAACTATTTGTGATTTGGGCACATGGTGGCTTAGTGACCCTAATTTTTTTTTTCGTTTGAATACGAAAATAATTTTTGCTATTTTTTTTACTTGACACTTAGGACTTATTATTAGAATGGTTTTTTTAAAGATATTTTATATTTTTTTAGGTTTAATTTAGACAAAAAACGCTAATTCTTATTAAAAAAAAGGATTTTTTTTAAATTATAGATTATTTTTTTTAAATATTAAAACTGACGCACAAATTAATTATTGCAATGGGTTCCCTATTTGATGACGGTCATTTTGATATATAGCATGTATAGATTTTATTTGACGGGGCGACTATGGTGACTGTTTACATTGGCGACTGCGTGTTTAATTTTTTTTTTTTTTACACTTTTTTTTTGTTTGTTTTTTATTTATTTTTTTACTTATATATTAATTTATTTTGACAACTAATATGTCCCCCAGGAGGTCATTAAAAGACCTCTGGAGGACTGACTTTTTTTTTTTTTTTTTTACACTTTTTTTCCCACTGTAACTGGGGCATCCACAGGAGCCCCAGTTACAGGGGAAAACAGCCCCCTGGGGGCTCATTACACACAGGCAGAGCTGATCAGGGTCTCCTTAGACCCTGCAGCACTGCCCCTGCCCCGAGACACCCGGCGGTCACGTGACCGCCGGGTCCAACACAGGAAGCGGCGCTGCCGCTTCATTCCTCCTGCGCCGGCTGAGCAGGTCATACCTCCCAAGTGTCCCTCTTTGGGAGGGACAGTCCCTCTTTTTGACCCAAGTCCCCCTGTCCCTCTTTACTCCTTAAATGTCCCTCTTTTTGACCTGGAGAATTAATGCATAAATGTACATTAATAAATTTACTAAATTGCTCCTTACTAAGCTATCTGTTTGGTTTTTACCTGTATATTAGACAATAACTCCATTATTTGGTGCAATTTGGACCTTAAAATATCTATAATCTGATGATTTATTTGTTAATATTTATATGGACATTGAAGCGCAAGAAAAAAAAGGCCGCAGGGGCTCAAGTAATTATGATTTGGGCGGAGTTAGAGGCGTGGTCTAGTATAAAAAAACTGCCGTGATGTGCGCCGCACACATTGTCCCTCTTTGCAATTTTCAAAAGTTGGGAGGTATGGCAGGTAAGGCTCTCCTCCGGCTTAGGAGAAGACAGAAGCGGTAATAAACCGCTCCTGTCTTCTCCTCAGGGTCCCCGCTCTGTCTGTGAGCCGGGACCCGACCTGCTGCTGCTAGATTGCAAGAGCAGGAGCTTTAATCCCAGCGCTGATCAGCGCTGGGATTAAAGGGCCGCCTGCACGTCTATATACGTGCTATCTGCACGGGGCATGTGCAGATAGGACGTATATAGCCGTATGGCAGTCGGGAAGGGGTTAAAGTGGCCCTGGAAAAAATACAAATAGAAGGGCCCCATGTTGTGGGCGGGTCTAAATTGACAGAAGGCGGAACAACAGAACCAAGGGTCATTGTAAAGGGTTTAGGCTTTAGTTTACATAACACGGTCAGTGATGAGCAAGTCTCCACCGTTATGTAAACAGAAGGCAAGGGAGCGTTGCTAAGGCTCAAAATGGGCTACTTTAGAGCTATTTCTGTAATAGAAATGTACGATTTCAGTAATTAAAGTTTATTACAAAAATGGCCAGTATCACTGCCCCTACACATTACACAAATAAAAACAAAATGGCTGTTACACTTTAAAGGAGTTGTCTGGTCTTTTACTATTGGTGACCTATCCTCAGGATAGGCATCATTATCAGATCGGCGGGGGTCCGACACCTCCACCGATCAGCTGTATGAGGAGACCGCGCACGTAGTAATCATGTGCCGTCTCCCTTCTCTCTTCCTGTTAACCGCTTCTGTGTATGGCAAAGCAGCAGCGGATATTTGGATACCAGTCTGATATTTATGACTAGAGATGAGTGAATTTCATATTTTGAAATTCGTTCATGCTTCGTTTGGTGGTAAAGGGTGAATTGCGTTATGGATTCTGTCACCACGGACCATAACGCAATTCTATGACGGAATGCATAACAGAATGCCTCATTCCGTCATAATGGTCTGCATAATGGATCTGTCCGGTCTCCGTTATGCAGGAGAGGACTCCCCTTTAGAGGCATTCCGTTACACATTCCGTCATAGAATTGCGTTATGGCCCGTCATAACGGAATCCATAACGCAGTTCACCTTTTACCACCAAACAATGCGTGAATGAATTTCATAACATGAAATTTGCTCCTCTCTATTTTTGACCCATCCAAAGGATAGGTCATCAATAGTAAAACCCCAAAAAAAACCTTTAAATAAAAAAAAAAATGCAGGAGAATGTTGAAAAATTAGAAGATATCACCACACAGACTAAAAGGTCAAAATTTCTACGAGATATGCAAGACTATAGTAATAATGACTGGTGCAAGAAACAAGGAACATCAAGATCGATTCTAAAAAAAAAAAAGAGATCCAAAAAGCAGAATTATAGAGGAAGTAAACCAAGGGTTAATTTCTCCTCTTCTGATATGGAAACCACAGAGGCAGGGACAGACAACTCAGACTCTGACAGCTGGGTTCCTTCTACTGAAATCCACAGGCCCATTGAACAGATAAAAGCAGGAAAACAAACAAAAAAGGAGTCATGGGGTCTGATGTAGGTCCAAAACCAGCCTTGAGTAGTTTCCAGCAGTCTGTGACTCTCTGGCGCAGCCTGCTTGTCAATTTCAGTATAGTACTAACATTAAAATGCAATGCACTATAGGGATAATGTATTGTATTTTAAAAATCAATCAGAATGTTGTCTGTTATAGTCCCCTTGTGGGACTATTAAGTGGTAAAAAAAAGGTAAAAGAAATCACACACGTTTATTAAATAAAAAAATTCCAGTAAGAATAAAAATACACTTTTTTACATTAAAATATGCTTTTCAATAAAAAAATAAATAAATTTAAAAAATCTCCCCTATATGTTTGGTATGGCTGCATAACGACCAGCACTACATAAATATCATGTAAATTATCCCCTAACGTGAACGCTGTAAAAAATTTTTTTTAAATATGACAGAATTGCTAATTTATACTTAGTTGCCACTGAAAAAATGTAATAACAAGCGATCAAAAACTTACTTCAAAAGTCGTCCTGCAAAAATCAAGCCCTCACACAACTCCATAGAAAGAAAAAGAAAAAAGTTATGGGTCTTGGGAGGTGGCGATGCAAAAACATTTTATTCCTTTTGAAAAAAGGGGTTTTATTGAACAAAAGTAATAAAACGTAAAACATAAAACTAGATGTATTTGGTATCACTGTAATCGTACTGACTCAGAGAATAAAGATATTATGTTATTTGTACCGAAAAATGAACGGCGTCAAATTTGTAATGTAAAAACTCAGTGGCGGTATTGCTGTTTTTCCCATCTCCTGCCCAGAAAGAGCTAATAAAAGTTAATCAGAAAGTTATGAGCACCCCAAAAAGGCACCATTAAAAACTACAACTTGTACTGTGAAAAAAAAAGAGCCCTCTTACAGCTATATAGATGGAAAAATAAAAAAAAGTGGTGAAAAAAAGGAAGAAAAAATGTTTGATCAGTAAGGACCAAAAGAGGCTGGTCACTAAGGGGTTAAATAACCACAAATTGAGGTCCCCAGTGCACGGAACGGCCAATCAAATGGCCGTGTGCCTGAGGCCTTACAGATATGGAATGACAACTGCTTGCTTAAAGAAATATATGTATTTTTCTTACAGGAGAGAAAGGAGAAAGAGGGACGACTGAGCCCGTCTATGGTAAGTTATGTATCTAGACCCCATTACATGGGGCAATGATCGTCCAAGTGATCGGTCCCGATCATCGCCCAGTGTAGACAAGTGCGCCGATCACCAACTAATGAGACAACGCTTATCGTTGTAGTGTTTCCCACAATGATGCAAACTATGTGGACAGGGGTGCACCTAGCTATTCTGCTGCCTGAGGTGAAAACTGAAACGGTGCCCCAAACCCCGATGCAAATTTCTTAACCTAACCCCTTCCCTCCAGACCGACTGTTAAAGACATACTTGGAAAACATTACATACAGCGCCACATACTGTGCCCACTGTGCTTCCCAATACTATACTGCCGAAACTGATAATCCACCTTCCGCTGCCCCTACCTGGTGCTGCTTAAAGGTCCTTTTACACGGGCCGATTATCGGCCGAAAAATCATTCCTAGGAACGCTAGGGCCGATAATCGGCCCGTGTAAAAAGTGGCCCTAATCAGCCGACGAACAAGCAAAACGCTCGTTCGTCGGCTGATTGGATCTTTTGGTTTCTACAAAAGATCCAATCTGTCGGGCGCACATCGGCCTGTGTAAACAGGCGATGTGCGCCTGACAGTATGGAGCTTCCCGGCCGCACGAGTGATACAGCGATCACTCGTGCGGCCCGGCGCTCGATTCATCGGGCCGTGTAAAGGCTCCCTGCCCGAGCGCCGATATCGCTGATCGGCGCTCGGGCAGGGAGAATAATTGGCCCGTCTAAAAGGGCCTTAAGGCAATCGCCTCACCTCCCCTCATTAGTGGTGCACCCCTGTATACGGGGACGAACCTACAATTATCCTCATATTCAAATTGCAATTGCACCATGTAAATCAAAGGAGGAAGAGCACTGATCGACTTGCTACGTAGGCAGTCGATTCTAGTTATGGACAGATTACGGGAATGTAGGGTCTTCTGGAGTGAAAGATACTCTTTATAGTCACTTTCTGCTCCTCCTGATAGGTGATATTTAGGGATGAGCGAATTCGCATAATACTCCTGCGCCATACCGTATTAGAATGTATTGGCTCAGATGAGCCAAAGTTATCACTTCGCCAAGTTTTGCGAGACTTTGCGTAATAACGTCATAAATTCATTTTACTGAAAAAAAAAACAATTTTCCGAACTCGTGTGCTGGTTTCAAAAATGTAGAATATTTTTTGTGGAACAACCCCTTTAAGTCAAAGTTCACTAAGATATTTTTTTCTATATGTCTCCTAGCTGCCAGGAACTGCAAAGAAATACGACATCAGGGGGCGGTCCTCAGTGACTGGTACACCATATACCCAGATGGCAGCCGGCCCCTGAAGGTCCTGTGTGATATGGACACAGATGATGGAGGATGGATTGTAAGTATATACAACACGTGAACGGAAGTCACAAGGAGGTTATTTATTGGGAAAATTTGGATTCATTGCAACTATATCATTTCCGATGAGATTTAATCCTTAGTCTAGATCAGGGGTGCACCTAGCCTTTCTGCTGCCTGAGGCGAAAACTGAAATGGTACCCCCCCCCCCCCATGCCAAATTCTTAACCTAACCTCTTCCCTTAAGCCCATGGCCCTTCGGCTGCCCCTCTCTTGCCCCTACCTGGTGCTGCCTGAGGCGATTTTGCTGAACAGGTGCGGGCCCATTCGTATGGCCATCTGAATGAGCCCTTACTCTGCATTCCACTAGCGGACTCTGACATAAGTATCCACATGTAGGGTATAAATTTTAGAAAAATGCAGTGCAACCAAAAGCGCAGTTCTCCCTCACAGCAGGCAAACTGTTCTGCTTCATTCTTTGGTAGTGGGATCCGTGTCTAGGATGGAAAAAATGTCAGCTTTACATGTTTGCATCTGCTCTGTGCCATCCAGACAGACTCGGTTTGACTGACTGACCCAGACTTTGTTCAAAATGGCTAAACTGTCTAGAATGTTCCTACTACTCTATTTATTTAGAGAGTGACACCAGCTCCATCTAGTGGTGGCTGTGAATATGACCTGTTATTACCTTGTTCAAATTCATACATAAGCAGATCAGGGGCGGACTGACCATAGATCTTACAGGGAAATTTACCGGTGGGCCGATGCCCAGAGGGTCACCTGGGCCCTCCTCACAGCCGGTCAGTGGAAGTTTTTGGGGATGTATTTTGTGATGGACTGTGGTATTTGGCTCTGTTGGGGTGGTATAATGTGTCACAATATGGTATTACTGGCCCTGCCTTCCATCAATTTGGACTCAACAACAAAATGGGGCCACTTTTAGTATTTTTTCCAGGGCCACTTTAAGTTCCCAGTCCGCCCCTGAAGCAGATATTACATATGACAGCAAAAGTACAATGTTAAAGGGGTTTTCCCATAAAAAAATATTCTATGGTTTTCAAACCAGCACCTGGGTCTGAATACTTTTGTAATTGCATGTAATTAAAAATTTAGCATAGCCACTGAGTTATTCAATGATTCTTTCTTCTTTGTCTGGCTCACTGAGATGGCCGCACATGCTCAGTTTCATCCTTCTACTGCCTCCTGAGCTGTGATAGGGAGAGCATGGACACGCCTCCTGAGCTGTGATAGGGAAAGCTGAGACACGCCTCCTGAGCTGTGATAGGGAAAGCTGAGACACGCCTCCTGAGCTGTGATAGGGACAGCTGAGACACGCCTCCTGAGCTGTGATAGGGAGAGCTGAGACAGGCATCCTGAGCTGCAGCAGAAAAGACACGCCCCCCTGACCTGTCAGCTCGATATAAATCTAATAGAGCAATGAATGGGGAGATCTCTGGATCCATGTGAGGTACAGGGCTGGTTCTAGATTTGTTACAAAGATGTTGTTATGTACTATATGATGTCTTAATTTTTTACATTAATCATGGGATAATCCCTTTAACCCTTTAGTTTCAATTTGCAATGAACTGCAACCTCTGGAGCAGGAAGCTGTATATTGTTCAATTCAGGTCTATTCCCTTGTCCCGATTGATCTTCTCTTGCCTTTAGGTAATACAGAGACGTTGGGATGGGTCAGTAGACTTCTTCCGCACTTGGGATGCTTATAAGAAAGGCTTTGGAAGTCGGCTAAGTGAATTTTGGCTGGGGAATGACAATATTCATCAAATAACCTCAGCAGGTAATGAGGAACCCAAAAGCCACCTCCTTATTGATTTTTTTTTTTTTTTTTCGCTCGTTGCGGGGCCCATTGCTGTGTATACATTGCTGCAGAGTAGTGGTAGTGGCTTGTTATGGATTAGTTGACCTAGAGATCCATTATTTGAGGGCACTGCTCATCATCTTCCTTGATTTATGAAACTATGGTAACTATATTAGGATAGAGCTTTGTAGTATTGTCTTGATGGTCACAGTACTCATCTAATCGGTGGCTAGTTGTGGGTGCACAGTTGTCTGGTTCTGACACTTGCTTCTCCACAGGATCTTGTAAGCATACGTAATTAGACAGCACTCCAGGGGTATGTTGCAAATTGTGATTTTTATTCAGCTGGACATAATGCAGAACATAGAGATTGGCAACGTTTCAGGCTGTTTGGAGCCCTTCATCAGGCCAAGATTGTGTGCTGCAATGTAAACGTCGTCCACGCCACAATCTCGGCCTGATGAAGGGCTCCAAACAGACCAAAATGTTGCCAATCTCTCTGTTGTGCATTATGTCCGGCTGAATAAAGGATAGAGCTTTGGTGGTATGCATCCACCCAAAGTTGGACTTACATGAGAGACACACCACTAGTCTGGAGATCCCCCACCATCTTTTCTAGACCACACATAATGACTATGTAGGACTAAAGTGGGCCATACACAAAAGATAGCTGTTGGTCTAATGCTTGGTGGGTCAACAGTTTTCTCCGTCTCCGCCCTCTGTCTCCCAGGCATCATATGTACTTTTCAGGTCAATTCTGGTCATAAGAGGCCCTGGCTTGAATGTAGGGACATAACTCTATAAAGAAGTCAGATTTCTTTTGTAGGTAAGGCCTCTTTCAAAGGTCAATGAATTGTGGATGTGTGCTGTAAGTGTTCTCCACGGACAACACATATACTCAATGATTTTAATGTGTGTATTCATACATCTGTGATTTACCACGGTCTGGAGTTACACCAAGCATGCATACCTACCTACCAACTGTCCCGGATCCAGCAGGACAGTCCTGGATTTCAGTGGCTGTCCCGCTGTCCCGTTACGGAGGAGGTATGTCCCCCTTTCAGGCAGCTGTCCCTGCGTCCATAGGTGGCAGTCAGCCTTGGCTCCGCCCCCTCCAGACAAGAGAAGCCGAAGCTGAAGCCGATGCCCTGCTGATGCTGCAAGGAAGAAGGTAAGTATATGGTGTGGGTTTTTTTTTTTACTTTCTGTGGGGGGCACAATGTGGGCATATTAGAGGGGGGCACAATGTGGGCATATTACTGGGGGACACAATGTGGGCACATTACTGGGTAAACAGCTGGGCATATTACTGGGGGGCACAATGTGGGCATATTACTGGGGGACACAATGTGGGCATATTACTGGGGGACAATGTGGGCATATTACTGGGGGACACAATGTAGGCATATTACTGGGGGGCACAATGTGGGCATATTACTAGGGGGACACAATGTGGGCATATTACTGTGGGACACAATGTGGGCATATTACTGGGAGACACAATGTGGGCATATTACTGGGGGCACAATGTGGGCATAAATACTGTGCGGTGGCATGAAGGGGGAATAATTGCTATGTGGGAGCATTAGGGGACTGGTTGCGATTAGATGTATAGTTAGGTTTTGGGCAGAGTTAGAGGCGTGGCCTAGTGCAGAAAAAATTTGCCATGGCGCACAATGTGTCCCTCTTTTGTGGTTTGAAAACTTGGGAGGTATGAAGCATGCCCTATTTTTGCCCATGCTTACCGATACCTCAAGCCCTTTATGTGTCCATAAAAAAACACAGACACAACACAGATGGCATCCATGTTTCACGGACTGTTGCTAGGAAATGGTCTTGAAATTAATTTTCTGCCTGTGTCTGTGGACTACGGAAGACACAATCAGGGCAAAAAACAGACCAAATACAGATTATTTACAGATGAACCACTGACCATCTTGTCACTGATGTTATCGCGGACGTGTGAATGAAGACTAAGGCTTCATAGACTGGTTTACTCTGAGGCAAAAGCGTTGTATGGTCTCTGTTATGTTGTTGGAATAAGTTGAGATTTGATAAAGATGTTTAAAGAAGAACTCCCGCAGAATTTTTTATTCTCTGACCTGTTAGAAAGGTGCATGATATAATCTGTAGTGAATGTCATTTTATTATCAGAGGCTGAAATTGAGAGTTTTCACTGTCTTCTTATTGTAGCTGGGTCATGTGACCAACTCCCTGACCTCCAACTGACCCAGGGCAGCAAGCCAGCCACTGCTCTATTCATTCCTATGAGACTGAAAGTGAGGCTCCCATAGGAATGCATAGAAAATTAGACTTCCTGTCCACACATAAGGTGCTGTGTGAGTTGGTGGGTCTAATTCCTAGTCACATGACACAGATAAGAAACTTCAGGATGATATAACTCAAAAATTCAGCTACTGGTAAGAAAATGACATTCACTACAGATTACATCATGTACATTTCTAGCAGGACATGGAATAAAACTTTTTGCGGGAGTTCTTCTTTAAAGAGGTTGGCCACTTTGTTAGCACTTATTAAAACTCTAAAGAAAGCAGGGAGACAATAAACTTCCTAATATATCTTCTGCAGCAAATCTGCCTGGTTCCCTTGCTATTGGAAGCCACACACCCTCAGTCCTGCTCTCATAGTTGCCTGGCTCATCCATGCCTGCACATGCACTAGTCCATGGAAGGAGTGTTCTGCTTCTGGGTCCTAAAGGCACCCTGCTTGTGTCAGAGAAGTTTCCTTCTGCTGTGACTGCAGTCCTGACTATACAGGGCTGAAGGGGCTTAGCAAAGAAACTTGTTAGAAGCTAAAATAAAAAAACTTTGCAAGAGGAAGAGGGACTGAGGAGAAGCTGTGATGGACCTCACTGACTGCAGTGATGTAGCAGAGCCAGGAAGGTGCTGTGGACAACAAAGTGTGAGCAATCCTAGTGTCTGTCCTGTCTATGACCACTCTGCAATTTGATCTTATCACAGACATGTTTATTCCAGCCAGACCAACAGGTCAGGAGCTTTAACCTCTCCTGAGCTGTCAGTATGGCTGAGCTCAGTTATATCAGCAGCAGCCACTGATGTCATCTGTAAATATGTGCCCTCTCCTTCCTGCACACTGTATATAGTGATATATGATGCCCCCAATACAGTGATATGTGATCACCACTTTATACTGTATATAGTGATGTGTGACCCTCTGTATACAGTAATAGTTGACACCACCACCACACACTGTATATACTGATGTGTGACCCCCCCACCACTGCATACAGAGATCTGTGAACCCCTGTACAGTGACCCCCTTTATACTGTATATACAGATGTGTGACCCCCTGTACATTATATATGATGTGTGACCCCCCTGTACACTGTATATAGTGATGTGTGATCCCCTGTACATTATATATGATGTGTGACCCCCTGTACACTGTATATAGTGATGTGTGACCCCTGTACATTATATATAGTGATGTGTGACCCCCTGTACATTATATATAGTGATGTGTGACCCCCTGTACACTGTATATAGTGATGTGTGACCCCTGTACATTATATATAGTGATGTGTGAACTCCTGTACATTATATATAGTGATGTGTGACCCCCTGTATATTATATATAGTGATGTGTGACCCCTGTACATTATATATAGTGATGTGTGACCCCCTGTACATTATATATAGTGACTTGTGACCCCCCTGTACGTTATATATAGTGATGTGTGACCCCCCTGTACGTTATATACAGTGTATAGCTATTTGACTACACTCATTTTCCCTTTTTTCCCAGATGAAGGGTAGTCATATATTCATAGATGATTGATGGGCTGTCAGCTGGGAGCAGGTTGTATGATGATAGACAGGAGGCTCCTCTATGTCAGCAGATCGATTTGTGCAGTCCGTGCAACTAAACAGAAATCTATGACAGCTCAAAAGCTGCCATAGATTTCTGGCTTCATTTGAGTCAGAAAACTGGTGAAAATGAACATAAAGTTGTTGGGGTGACTGGTCACGCCCTGTCCCTGCCATTAGTAATAATAACTTCGTGGCACTCTGCTATTGGAGGCTGGAGATCTGGGTCCCACTCCGAAATTTCAATAATAAAATATTCCAGCCGAAATTCAATTGAATGTTGGCAAACTTTTATTGATTACACGGCCCAAAACATGTAACATTTCGGCCAGAATTGGCCTTTAGCAAACTGTGGCACAATAAACAAATAACAATTAAGGGTAATACAATATGTGGTATGACCAAGGAGCAAGACAAAGTATGTAGAAGTATCAAAATTAAGTATCATTCGTGACTATCAACAAATTATATCCGTCTAAATAGCATCCAAATTAGATAGGTATGTATTTCCATGGATGGAATATTTATTATTCAGGACTGGCACCAGGTATTCTCATGACTGTGTCTGTGATCTTGTAATGATCTGGGGTTCATTTCTTGCTATGTTGGTAGGTCCTATTCCTTGTCCTCTTCTGACTCGGGGAGGTCTTTGGCCTGAGGATTTAGGATACGGTTGGTGTTCACCGCTTGAAGTAGAGGAATCCATAGATCTTCGTCTGATGAAGGTGTCTTGTCCCATATTGGGCCATTTGTACACTCGATTTTGTCTATAATCCTCTGCATCTCGGAGGAATTTCTGTCGTTTGGTTAGTTCAACTTCTTTTCTGTATTGCAACAAGGTGTTCTTGATTTTATCTTGTAGCTGATTGTAGTCCTCTGTTGATAGAATCGCCCTGAGCTGTTCTTCTATGGTATCAATTTCCTTCTTCATTTTGGTAATACCATCTTGTAGGTATGAGACAGTGAGTGCCATCAAATCGAAGGAACATTTATTCAAAATTTGCTCAAATTTCTCGCAATAGCTCTTATCGTCTCTGAAGAAGGTGGGTCTATTACGGATCCGCAATCCACGTGGGATTCGTCGAACCTTCAAGTATTCAGCTAGGGTGACACAATGTAGTTCCTGGTTCAGTAGTCTTCTTGATTCACGTTCTAGGTCTCGTCTTGAATCTTGAAATTTGCAAACACATATTTAGTTTGCAACTTTTTAACGCCACTTTTTAGGAACAAGGGAAATGATAACTCCCCCCCCTCATTCTGTTTTTGGCTTACATCCAGTGGCACAACTAGAAATTACTGGGCCCCACAGCAGATTTATGAAAAGGGTAACCCCCCCCCTCCTTTACTGTTGGGACTGGGGCGTTCTTTCTATTGCTATGTCTGTATTCACTGATAACTGGGTTATTGATATTATCTAAGGGGCTCTTGTCTCTATGGGAACACAGGTGGGCGGGGAGGTCATGTGACTGCTCCTCTAGACATGCTTGCTGCAGTGCATGCTGGGATTGTTACTTTCACTTTGCAGCTGCTCCTCCCACATAGCCTGTCTGAGGGAGCTCCTCCAGGGAAGTGTGTCATGGTGAACAGGTTAGATAAATGACGTACAGCCAGTACATGTCACCTGAGAAATACTTCATGGTGTTGGCTATTGTCTGGGGAAACTTTGTATTTTTGATACTTAGGGTGGCCAACCCCTTTAACCCTTTCATGACCAGACCTATAAAAGGCCTGAATGTCCAGGCAACTTTTTGTGATTTGGGCACATGGTGGTTTAGTGACCCTAATTTTTTTTTATTTGTTTGAATACCAAAATAATTTTAGCAATTTTTTTTCTTGACACTTAGGACTTTTTATTAGAATGTTTCTTTCAAAGATTTTTTATATTTTTTAGGTTTAATTTGGACGAAAACCACTAATTCTTATTAAAACAAAAGTAATTTTTTTTAATTATAGATTTTTATTTTTTAAATATAAAAACTGACACACAAATTAATTATTGTAATGGGTTCCCTATTTCATGACAATCGTTTTGATATATAACATGTATATATTTTATTGAACAGGGCGACTATGGTGACTGTTTCCGTTGGCGACTGCGTTTTTAATTTTTTTTTTTTACACTTTTTATTTGTATTTTTATTATTATTTTTTACTTATATATTAATTTATTTTTGACAAATAATATGTCCCCCAAGAGGTCATTTACTTTTTTTTTTTAACACCTTTTTTTTCACTGTTTCCACTGTAACTGGGGCATCCATAGGAGCCCAAGTTACAGGGGAAAACAGCCCCCTGTGGGGGCATTAGACACAGGCAGAGCTGATCAGGGTCTCCTTAGACCCTGCAGCACTGCTGTGGCCCCGAGACACCCGGCGGTCACGTGACCGCCGGGACTAACACAGGCTCTGGCGCTTCCTTCCTCCTCCAGCATGGCCACAGGTACGTTCTCCTCCTGCACAGGAGAAGGCAGAAGCGGTAATAAACCGCTCCTGTCTTCTCCTCAGGGTCCCCGCTCTGTCTGTGAGCCGGGACCCGACCTGCTCCTGCTAGATTGCGGGAGCAGAAGCTTTAATTCCAGCGCTGATCAGCGCTGGGATTAAAGCGCTGTCTGCACGTCTATATACGTGCTATCTGCACGGGGCATGTGCAGATAGGACGTATATACACAGATGGCTGACGTGAAGGGGTTAAGCTTAGTGCTGTTTTTGTAGCCATTTTAGTTTCCAGTTTCTAAAATCATGTGCAAATCTATCTCCAGGGACATGGGAATTACGTGTTGATCTACAAGATTTTGAAGGCAAAATGGTGTTCGCCAAGTATGCAAGCTTCAAAGTACTGGATGAATCTGAGAAATACAAATTATTAATTGGAGCCTATAAGGAAGGAACTGCAGGTGAGAAGCAATTTGGCCAAAATGTCCTTCACACAGGTTGGTTTAACTCCATATAAAATGATTTCTAGTACACTTGCTGGATGGAAGCAGTAGGCCTACAGGTGGTCCTGGATGACTCTAGTGAAAAATTATAGACTGATACACTGAACAGCATGTTTTCTTATGTTAGCTATATGTGACATGCCATTCCAGGAAAGATCTTGTCCCCTCCTATAAAGACATATGGACAGCTAAATCAGCTCTACAGGAGGAGAGCTCTACTATGTCAGCTTTCTAGAACCTTATAGGACATGGGACAATTATATAAGATCGTAGGCCCAATATTCTATCTACTATAGTGAATCCCGGATTGTAGGATTAAGGGGTTGTTCTGTTTCGGAATCCTATCTGAATTGATGAAGCAGGCTTCCGCTGTTCAGGATCTTCACCTCTAGAGTGAGGCGATTACAAAGAGTGTCTCTCACTTCGGAGGACCTGTCCTGTTCTGCAAGACCCATTGATTTGAATGGGCACTGTGCAATGCTTCACTTGTCCTGTGGGGGTGCTGAAGGGAAATTGAGCAAATGTTGCCAGGTTCCCCCGGTGATTTGTGTATTGTCAGAGGACATTTCTAAAACAGAGAACCACTTTAAGTGGAATTAAACATTATGTCTAAAGTGGAGGCTGTGGGGAAAGGAGGTTCAGTCCTGGATGGACCCATCCCCTTTTTTACAGGGTGGGAGAACAAACAAGGGGGTGGGGAAGTGGCTAAAGGGTCATGGAAAGGGTGTGGTGGAATAAGCAAAGGAAAAGTCTTTAGGTACAACCAAACGAATGCAGCCACATCCCAAGGGCAGCACGGCCACCCCATGTGGTCATAACCTTTATGTTCTTGGTGATAAAACCATACTTTGGGGTCAAGTTTGAGCTTTGACACTGAGCCCTACCTCTTCTATGCAGATTATAAATTGTATAGAGTGAAGAAATAAAGTCAATAGATGGTAAAGATGAAGATCAGAAAATCTTAAACCGTTCTGATGTTTGATATTTCTCTAATTTTCCAGGTGATTCTATGGGAGGCATGAACAACTATAAATTTAGTACTAAAGATGAAGACAACGACATTTATGGGGGCAGTTGTTCCTTAGAGTATAAAGGCGGCTGGTGGTATTACAATTGTCACTGGGCGAACCTTAATGGACTCTACCACCTAGGAGAGCACACATCTGATTCAGTTGGCATCAACTGGAAAACTGCCAGAGGACATAAATACTCGTTTAAGCATGTAGAAATGAAGATTAGGCCTGTTTAGGTGGAGGAACAGTCCCAGAAATGTATGGATTTCCGGATATTTGTTCAAAATTTCTTGTATTGATTTCAAAAGTTCACAGTGGGTTAGATTTATCAAAACTTGTGTAAAAGAAAAACTGGCTTAGTTGCCCCTAGCAACCAATCAGGTTTCACCTTTCATTTCTCAGAGCTCCTTTGGTAATTGAATGGTGAGATCTGATTGGTTGCTATGGGCAACCATTTCTCATGCTGATATCTTATAAAAATGTATGTAAATCAATAAATCTATGATATTCCTGTATTTTCATTGACTGTTTTATTGATATGAGTTTTGGGAACTTTCAAATGTGTCATCTATACATTTTTCTGCCAGTTAAAACCTCTTTCTCTATTTTTTTTCTCATTGTACATTTTATAACGAGGCTGAAGTTGGTTTCTTATTCGGCCAGTTTCTTATTCACATCATTTTTAATTTTTGGTTTTATTTAAGAATTTTGAGGACACCTTATCAACAGTACAATAAAAAGTTGCAGTGAGCCGTGCTTAATGTAAATCAGTTGAAATCAGCATGAAAATCCAAAAGATGGGCACAAAATGGGCATCTAAGTAGGCACAAAGAAAGTGTGATTTAAAGAGTTAAATTAATTCGGCCCAGAGATCTCGCACTGCCAACATACAGAAGGTGATGCCCCGCATCAGATACAGTTCAGTTCAGCCTGGCCCAAAAAGGTTCTGGGCATGAAAACTGGCATCAAAGTGGGCAGACAGGCACTTTTCACTGATTTGAATAAGTAACTGATGTTTTTAAGGGGTTAAATGAATTTGGGCCAGAGATCTCACACTGCCAACATACAGAGGGTGATGCCCCGCATCAGATACAGTTCAGTTCAGCCTGGCCCAAACAAGTTCTGGGCATGAAAACTGGCATCAAAGTGGGCAGACAGGCACTTTTCCCTGATTTGAATAAGTAACTGATGTTTTTAAGGGGTTAAATGAATTCGGGCCAGAGATCTCGCACTGCCAACATACAGAGGGTGATGCCCCGCATCAGATAGAGTGGAGTTCAGCCTGGCCCAAACAGGTTCTGAGCATGAAAACTGGCATCAAAGTGGGCAGACAGGCACTTTTCACTGATTTGAATAAGTAACTAATGTTTTTAAGGGGTTAAATGAATTTGGGACAGAGATCTCACACTTTCAACATACAGAGGGTGATGCCCCGCATCAGATACAGTTCAGTTCAGCCTGGCCCGAACAGGTTCTGGGCATGCAAACTGGCATCAAAGTGGGCAGACAGGCACTTTTCACTGATTTGAATAAGTAACTTATGTTTTTAAGGGGTTAAATGAATTCGGGCCAGAGATCTCACACTGCAGACATACAGAGGGTGATGCCCCGCATCAGATACAGTTCAGTTCAGCCTGGCCCGAACAGGTTTTGGGCATGAAAACTGGCATCAAAGTGGGCAGACAGGCACTTTTTACTAGACATAGTAGAGGCACCAGGTCTCTGAGATAATGTCAGTTTAGAGACCATAAAACTTTTACAAGGCTTATCTGCTGTAAGATAATGAAGGACTCTTCTCAAGGTCTATGATAGTCTGTTGTTTTTCCTCTCATCCCCCGATGTCACGGCTCTTATTGTGTATATATATATAAATATATTTCTTCATCCATTCTTATAGTACGCCTGATGAAGGGTCTGAAGCTCGCTATGTAACATTATTACTTCTATTTCTGTTAGGTTACTTTCACACTAGTGTTTTTGCTGGATCCGGCAGGACTCAGCAAAAACGCTTCCGATACTGATAATACGACTACCTGCATTTGTTATGAATGGATACGGTTGTATTATCTTTAACATAGCCAAGACGGATCCGTCATAAACTCTACTAAAAGTCAATGAAGGACGTATCAGTTTTCTATTCATGTCAATGTCTGCTCCTAAAAAAAAAAAGGAAAGTATACATGAAATCTGTATAATCGTATACACTGTGATGGTGCTGTATAATCATATACATGAGATCTGTATAATCGTATACACTGTGATGGTAATGTATAATCGTATACACTGTGATGGTACTGTATAATCATATACATGAGATCTGTATAATCGTATACACTGTGATGGTAATGTATAATCGTATACACTGTGATGGTGCTGTATAATCATATACATGAGCTCTGTATAATCGTATACACTGTGATGGTACTGTATAATCGTATACACTGTGATGGTGCTGTATAATCATATACATGAGATCTGTATAATTGTATACACTGTGATGGTGCTGTATAATCGTATACATGAGATCTGTATAATCGTATACACTGTGATGGTGCTGTATAATCATATACATGAGATCTGTATAATCGTATACACTGTGATGGTACTGTATAATCGTATACATGAGATCTGTATAAATCGTATACACTGTGATGGTGCTGTATAATCGTATACATGAGATCTGTATAATCGTATACACTGTGATGGTACTGTATAATCATATACATGAGATCTGTATAATCTTATACACTGTGATGGTACTGTATAATCATATACATGAGATCTGTATAATCGTATACACTGTGATGGTACTGTATAATCGTATACATGAGATCTGTATAATCGTATACACTGTGATGGTACTGTATAATCGTATACATGAGATCTGTATAAATCGTATACACTGTGATGGTGCTGTATAATCGTATACATGAGATCTGTATAATCGTATACACTGTGATGGTACTGTATAATCATATACATGAGATCTGTATAATCTTATACACTGTGATGGTACTGTATAATCATATACATGAGATCTGTATAATCGTATACACTGTGATGGTACTGTATAATCATATACATGAGATCAGTATAATCGTATAAACTGTGATGGTACTGTATTAGGCCGCATCGGTTACTTATTCAGATCAATGAGAAGGGGCTATTTGCCCACTTTGATGCCAGTTTTCATGCCCAGAACTTGGTCAGAAAAGGCTGACTTCAACTGTATCTGATGTGGGGCATCACCCTCTGTATGTCCGCAGTGCGAGATCTCTGGCCCAAATTCATTTAACCCCTTAAAAACATCAGTTACTTATTCAAATCAGTGAAAAGTGCCTTTCTGCCCATTTTGATGCCAGTTTTCATGCCCAGAACCTGTTTGGGCCAGGCTGAACTGAACTGTATCTGATGCGGGGCATCACCCTCTGTATGTCGGCAGTGCGAGATCTCTGGCCCGAATTCATTTAACGCTTTAAATCACACTTTCTTTGTGCCTACTTAGATGCCCATTTTGTGCCCATCTTTTGGATTTTCATGCTGTTTTCAACTGATTTACATTAAGCACGGCTCACTGCAACTTTTTATTGTACTGTTGATAAGGTGTCCTCAAAATTCTTAAATAAAACCAAAAATTAAAAATGATGTGAATAAGAAACTGACGAATAAGAAACCAACTTCAGCCTCGTCATTTTATATCTCTTTTTCCTGAACATGATTATGGGGGCAGCCATTTTGCCTGCTCTGTAGTTAACAGCATTTAGAGATATACTTTACAGCAGCCACCATGGGCCATAGAAACAATGGTCTAGAGGGGACTCTGACTTCTAAAGGAGAGTCTTCCAGTCATGCTGTGACCTATGCAGAAGTCACTGTAAAGGGAGGGGGAGTAGATTAGCTGTTACCATGACGTATTGTGAACGGTGGATCATGTGTTATCTACATATAGGTGTTACCTTTCATTGTAATCCTGCCTGTGATAAGAGTGAGAAAACTGCTGGAAAGTGATCTGTACAGAACAGGATATAGCGACATATTATTAGGCTTAGTGGCCAGTGCAAAAACTGCGGGTGTTTAGGATCTTTTAGAAAATATTTATAGTGACATGGATAATTAAAAAAAAAAGTTACCAGAAATTCTAAAAAAATGTGCTTAACATAAAAACTTGATTTAGGCCTCTTTTTTTTTACAGTAAACAGATCCGACAGGCTGTTCTGGCCGCGAACAGCCTGCTGGATCTGTGAATACCAGGCGCTAACGTGTGATGGCAAGATACCGTTTGGCACCATTCACAATCCGGCAAATATACTGAGAAGCGACCAGGCCAAAACTGCTGCATGCTCTTTCTCTTCTCCTTTCTCCTCCCATTTTGGGTCTTCTGTGGTTGAGCTACTGTACCTTGCAAAATATGGTGATGACCATTGGCACCGCAAGTGGAAAAAGAACACCCCTTCATCATATCTACAACATAGCGGACTACTCTGAACAGAATCCCCAGGTTGTTATCCCCTATATTTCCAATTGTCACACCTGAACTATGGACCGTTACAGACTTTCTGCCCTTTCAGTAAGGGTTCCACCATGCAGTGATGAACCTTCTATACTGCAGCCATTATGCTAGCAGAGACTTCTTCCCTGCAGTTACCTAATACCCCTTCCCTTTTTCCCTACCCCCCATGATGCTTCTTCTGTTTGTCATGACATAACTGGTTGAAATAACAAACATTTGCACAATAGATAATTGAGGTCTGCGTCTCATTAAGCCTGTTGTGAAATATTTTATGAGGACATGGTTGGAAAAGTTCAGCTCCCTGGGGACAAGCCGTGGGGGGGGGGACATGACATATATATCACACTGAAGGTCTTGGGTACATATGTATTTAGAAATCACTTGTGAAGTCTGGAAGACGGTTCTAAACTTTTTGAAGTTGTCATGTGCGACTTGTGCGTGTCAGTCCTACTCTTACTTGGAGTGGTGTCTGGGCTTTGTAGCAGTGACCAGTCATGTCCAGGTGAGTCCTCATCATCAGCTTCATAGAGTGGGTTGGTTCCTGACTTTATACTCACTTTGCATTGTATCGAGTACTCTTCATTTTAGATTAACTGTCTAAAATGTTTGCTTTTTTATATTATACTTTTATGTATTTTTTTTTTCACTGACAGAAGTGAAAGTTTTAGGAATTGGAGACTCTGACAAATTGTCAATTCTTCGAGGTTGCCCTGGTCATCCTGGCCTTCTTGGTCAAAAAGGAGATGTTGGGGCACCGGGAGAAAAAGGTTGGTACAAGGGGAACAACTATTGAAATTTATCAGTTGTGTAACTGTGGACAAACATGTCCGGCACTGCACTGTTAAGAGGCTATGAACACCTTCAGGGGGCAAATTTTTATAATTGCATTTTACTCATTTTGGGCTAAAAGTAATTTTTTTCAAATGGTCTTTTTTTAAATCAATAGTTTTTGTCCTACAGGATTAAGTTTTAGCCCATCTGCAGAATATCTTACTTTGATTTTCACACTAAGCTGTCATGTTCCTGCTATGACAGCTTGATGTGCAGCCCTTAAGTCTGAATTCCCAACAGCTCATAAACACTCATGAAAGCTATATTCTCATTATTTTGAAAATAATTTAGCTATAGTGAGTGTTTATAAGCTGTTAGGAAAGGCTGAAACTTAACCCTGTAGGACAAAAACTGTTGAAAAGTTTTATTAACAACCAATCGAAACAACAATAATTTTTAGCCCAAAATGAGTATAATTCAATCAGTAAAAAATTGTTTCTGAGGTGTTTATAGCCTTTAAAATTTCCTAGCTTCATTAACATGGTCAAGTTTAAAACAAAAATCATTGTACCCACAACTGGCTTACGAGTTTCGAGTCGTAATGTTTCTTATTTGCAGTGAATACAAGCCAACAGCAGATGAGAGAGCTGGATCTATCTGCTATCACTGCTTTACCTTCTAAACTTGGTTGTGTAACGTAGTCCCTATGGTGCAGCCACTAATGAATATCTGGCACATATTTGATGAAAACTACATTTTTTAAAGTGAAAAGGTTTGAATTTACAATAAATGGGGATCTTCTATGCAGGGTTGCCAACCAGAATTTTTCTTTTTTCTGGTCAACTTATCCCAAAATCATGGACGTTAGACATTTTTTACGGACAAAGTGGAAAACCATAATGAATGATAAAGATTATTCCTGCGAATGGTCGTTCCCGATCATCTGGCTATCTAAATGTGCCGTCGATCACCCAATGAACGAGCAAAATGCTTATTCATCGGGTGGTCCTGTCGCTCATGCAGGCACCACCGATCATGGCTTCTGAGCTGCAGAGCGTGCTTTCTAAACAACGATCTACTGTTCGGAAGCCATGATTCTGTATGAGGACGAGGGATCACTATAGCCATCTCCGTCCTCCTTCACTGAACAAGCAGCCACCTGTCAGGAAGAAATGCTTCCTTCCTACAAAAATCCAACTTAAAATCCGTCTAAATCCACCTTAAAGGTACATTTACCCCAACAGATTATCTGCCTAATTTCTGTCCATTCAGACCAAAGGTTGGTGTGTACAACCAGATAATCTGTTGGTGTAAATGCACCCTAATACAGGTCTATAGTTCAATATAATGATAAGAACCAGGGGTGGACTGGGAACCTAAAGTGGCCCTGGAAAAAATACTAAAAGTGGTCCAGTTTTGTAGTTGGGTCCAAATTGATGGAAGGCAGGGCTAACACAAGAAGGCCATGTGAGCAATACCATATTGTGGCACATTATACCCCCCTTACAGAGCCAAATACCACAGTCTATCACAAAATACATCCCCAAAAACTTCCACTGGCCGGCCGTGAGGAGGGCTCAGGTGGCCCCCTGGGCATCGGCCCACCAGGAAATTTCCCTGTAAGGTCTATGTCCAATCCCTGATAAGAACTCATTACCAGAATTTATTGTGAGCTGTAAAATGATGATAATTACCACCAAAATAATCTAGCCATGTAGCCACCAGCCTCAAAAAAAATCATGGACACATCTATTTTTTTTTTACGGACGCAAGAAAAAAGTCCCCTATTTTTATGGACAGACCAGAAATTTCTGGACGGTTGGCAACCCTGCTGCTATGGGTTCCCATGTTGGTTCGTTCCCATTTCAATGGATGGTGAGAACTTGGCCCAGAAAGGGGTCTAATTCTTATGTCTGGGGGTATGTATGACACTATTGATTCTAGGGTACGGTAAATATGAAAGTGGTATACATAACATGAAATAAAAATAAGTACAGTAAGGGTGGACTAACTTCGTGACAGATTGATACAGAGGAAGAGAGGACCCTGTCCCCCGAGGGCTCACAATCTACAAGAGAAGGGTGAGGAGGCAGTAGGTAAGGGAAGAAGTTACTCATATATCTGAGTATTGGCAGCAGGGTTATTGTAGGCTTTCCTCAGGAGGTGTGAAAAGGAAGGGACAAGGGAGGACATCTTGAGGCTGGATGTGATGGTGGCATCTTTAAAGGAAGGGTGGACAGCAGGGGTTAGCGATACGTTGAAGTAGTGGTTTTGGGCTGGGAAAAGCATAATGGTAAGGTTAGGGATGAAGTGAGATGGGATTGCGTCAAGGGCACCAGTGGTGAGGTGATTTGGAGAGTTGGGGGGAAAGCTTTCCCTCATGGAGATATAAATCTACTGCCATTTTTATTCCAGGACAAATGGGATCTATGGGGGACACAGGAAAGGTTGGATCTCCAGGTGAAAAAGGTTAGTACAGAACTTATAATGCAAATAATGATATTAGTAGGAATACTTGTGATAACAATGTGAAATTTAAATCATCTGTCCTGTCTGGGCAGGGGTGGATTTTTCTTCTTCTGCTCTCTTTTAAAGGGGTCTCTCACTTCAGTAAGTGGCATTTATCATGTAGAGTAAGTTATTACAAGGCACTTACTAATGTATTGTTATTCTCCATATTGCCTTCTTTGCTGGCTGGCTTCATTTTTCCATTACATTATATACTGCTTGTTTCCATGGTTACAGACCACCCTGCAATCCATCAGTGGTGGTCGTGCTTGCACACTATAGGAAAAAGCTTCAGCCTCTCTGGTGGCCCAGACCATGGGAGCTAACATAGGCTAGTGCTTTTTCCTATATTGTGCAAGCGCAACCAGCGCTGATGGATTGCAGGGTGGTCTGAAACCATGGAAACGAGCAGTGTATAATGTGATGGAAAAATGAATCCAGCCAGAAAAGGAATCAACATGGACAATAACAATATATTAGTAAGTGGCTTATATTAACTTTCTCTACATGATAAATGCCACTTACTGAAGTGAGAGGACCCCTTTAAGGATTTATCTTGGCATGGCCCCTGAAACTTTACAGTGGGGATTTATAGTACCTTAGTGTCAGTCATTGTATTCCACATTACATGTCACACTTTTTAACTCCTTCCCGCCAACCCAATGTAAAATTAAGTTAGCGGTGGGGGTTTACAGATTGGGCCCGGTCACAATCTTAGAAGCAATCTTATGTCTGTTTGTTCAACTTAACTAGGGAAACTATTAAAAAAAAGGTGAAAATAAAAAATGCAAATAACCTCCCTTTCCTGAAACAAATAAGGACAACTAGAGATCATTTTACATAAGCAGTTGACTTGCCCATAAAGAGCACCAATCGACGATACAGGAAGTTGATCGATGCTCATTAACTTTCATTTTCACAGAACAATGATCAGCCGGAGTTGAACTTCTCATCTCCTCCTGTCTACATGGGGAGATTTGATACTGATAAATCATTTCTATACCCACATGAAAATGAAATCAACAATAAAAAGTGTGCGCTCATTTCTCAGCTAATCACAGGGGCAGCAACTACCATCTACCTGAGCTCTGTGGGGGGGATATGAAATGACAACTGCTCTTATAACGCTCGCTAAGATTGATATATATCATTTTCTTATAGGAGAGAAAGGAGAAAGAGGCGCGACTGAGCCAGTCTATGGTAAGTTAGGGGTGAGAGGTTGGAGCAGAACCTGTCTGTCTAAAGTCCACATAGCCTAAAGACGCTAATCACAGAGGAAGCAAAACTTAGATACACAATACATACAATAAAAGGTAGAAAAAAAATAAAAATACAAAAAATAAATACAGTGAAAAATAAAAGCATCCTTAATTTCTTGTTCTATACTACAGGACTTTCCATTATAATCTGTGGGGAGTTACAGTAAAAAACATAATCTATAGATATGCCTAAATTAAAGGGCTCACCTGCTTTACACAACTCCTTATTATTACACGGGTCCCCTGACAATAAGGTGATCAGAAGGTGTCCTGCTGCTGGGACCGTTCCTGTGAGTGATAGGGCAGCAAGTGTTCAGTTCCCCTACAGCGCCACCACAGGGGAAGTTAAGTATTACACAGTATTACACATTGAACTCAAAAGGTATGTCTGTGTACTCGAACATCGAGTCCTCCGGCGTGAAAGATGCGTTTTTTTATAGTCTCTCTCCACTATAGCTGATACAGGGGCTTGCTAAAGTATTTGGCTTTTTCAACCTTCTGCCACATTTCAGGCTTCAAACAAAAAGATATAACATTTTACATTTTTGGTGAAGAATCAACAACAAGTGGGTCACAATTGTGAAGTGGAACGAAATTTATTGGATCATTTAAACTTTTTTTGTAACAATAAAACTGAAAAGTGGGGCGTGCAAAATTATTCGGCCCCCTTGCATTAATACTTTGTTGCGCCACCCTTTGCTGCGATTACAGCTGCGGTCTCTTGGGGGATGTCTCTATCAGTTTTGCACATCTAGAGACTGAAATTCTTGCCCATTCTTCCTTGCAAAACAGCTGGAGCTCTTTGAGGTTGGATGGAGAGCGTTTGTGAACAGCAGTTTTCAGCTCTTTCCACATATTCTAAATTGGATTCAGGTCTGGACTTTGACTTGACCATTCTAAGACCTGGAGACCTTTATTTTCGAACCATTCCATTGTAGATGTTTGGGATCATTGTCTTGGTCCTGTATTTGGCTCCATCCATCTTCCCATCAATTTTAACCATCTTCCCTGTCCCTGCTGATGAAAAGCAGGCCCAAACCATGATGCTGCCACCACCATGTCTGACAGTGGGGATGGTGTGCTCAGGGGGATGAGCTGTGTTGCTTTTACACCAAACATATCGTTTTGCATTGTTTCCAAAAAGTTGGATTTTGGTTTCATCTGACCAGAGCCCCTTCTTCCACATGTTTGGTGTCTCCCAGGGGCTTGTGGCAAACTGTAAACGAGACTTTTTATGGATATCTTTGAGAAATGGCTTTCTTCTTGCCACTCTTCCATAAAGGGCAGATTTGTGAAGTGTTGGACTGATTGTTGTCCTATGGACAGACTCTCCCACCTCAGCTGTAGATCTCTGCACTTCATCCAGAGTGATCATGGGCCTCTTGGCTGCATCTCTGATCAGTCTTCTCCTTGTTTAGAGGGACGGCCGGGTCTTGGTAGACTTGCAGTGGTCTGATACTCCTTCCATTTCAATATGATCCTTGCACAGGGCTCCTTGGGATGTTTAAAGCTTGGGAAATCTTTTGGTATCCAAATCCGGCTTTAAAATTAAGTTGAAGTGAGTTTTCTAAACTGAAAGTAAATGGGCCCAATAATTTTGCACGCCCCACTTTTCAGTTTTATTATTACAAAAAAAGTTTAAATGATGCAATAAATTTCGTTCCACTTCACAATTGTGACCCACTTGTTGTTGATTCGTCACCAAAAATTTAAAATGTTATATCTTTTTGTTTGAAGCCTGAAATGTGGCAAAAGGTTGAAAAGTTCCAGGGGGCCGAATACTTTCGCAAGGCACTGTACATGGCAATCCTGAATGGGAAACCCTGGCCTCCTATTAACTATTTATTTTCTATATGTCTCCTAGCTGCCAGGAACTGCAAAGAAATACGATATCAGGGGGCAGTCCTCAGTGACTGGTACACCATATACCCAGATGGCAGCCGGCCCCTGAAGGTCCTGTGTGATATGGACACAGATAAAGGAGGATGGATCGTAAGTATATACAACACGTGAACGGGAAGTCACAAGGAGAACATTTATTAGGGAAATCTGGATCCATTGCTACTATATCCTTTGCTATGGTATTAAAAGGGCTGTCTTACTACAGCAAACGGTATTTATCATGTAGTGAAAATTACTACAAGGCACTTACTAATGTATTGTGATTGTCCATATTGCCTCCTCTGTTGGCTGGGTTAATTTTTCCATTACATTATACACTGCTCATATCCAAGGGTTACGACCACCCTGCAATCCAGCAGCGGTGGTCGTGTTTGCACACTATAGGAAAAAAAAAAGTCATCCTATGTACACTCCTACGGTCTCGGCCACCAGAGAGGCTGGCACTTTTTCCTATAATGTGCAAGCACGACCACCTCTACTAGATTGCAGGGTGGTCGTAACCCTTGGATATGAGCAGTGTATAATGGGATGGAAAAATGAATCAAGCTATAAAAGGAGGCAATATGGACAATCACAATACATTAGTAATGGCCTTGTATTAACCTTTTCTACATGATAAAAATGCCATCTGCTGAAGTGAGAAAAGCCCTTTAAATGGGTTATCCAACAGGTAAAACATGCCCCCAATGCTAGGACCCCTTATATAGATGATACTTACCCCGCTCTCCGTCACCCGCATAGCTCCTGCTCCCCGTATAGCCATCGCTGTGTCTCCGAGTTGCGCAGATCAAAAGATCCGTCGACGGGTGGGTGGGATTGGGTGCAGCCAATAGAAGGCCGCGACAGGGACGAGCCTTTCTAGCGTCACCCACGATGCTAGGGAGGCTCGTCCCCGTCACAGCTTGCTATTGGCTGACCACCGTCGGCGGAGGTTTTGATCTGCACGACTTGGAGATGCAGCGACGGCCGTGCAGGGAGTAGTGTTGCTTGCTATAGAACAGGGGTCAGCAACCTTCGGCACTCCAGCTGTTCTGAAACTGCAACTCCCAGCATGCTCCATTCAATGCTATAAGAGTTCTGAAAAGAGCAGAGGAAGTATGCATGCTGGGAGTTGTAGTTTCACAACACCTGGAGTGCCGGAGGTTGCTTACCCCTGCTATAGAACATGGTGAGATGAACACAGGTTTTGCGCCCCTATTTATTATCTGTGGGGGGGAATCCAGGCTTCACAGCAGATCTCCAGTTTCAGACTTACTTGGGCAACCACACCGGTTGGTCAGGGAGGACCAGCAGTTGCTGAAGTGGAGCCAGTGTAGATGTCCAGGCTTTGCTGGCTCCCAGTCACTGAGAGAGCCAGGGATCAGGCCTGCCCTGGCTCATTGTATGAGGTGTCGCATTCAGTCAGCCTACACTACTGTGCTTTAGGGTATAAATAAAAGATTGGATGGTAGTGTCACAGATTATTTGCCACAATTTTGTTTTGGCAAGATTATTTGTATTTGATGAGTGGGAGTTCCTTATAATACTCACTGCCCTATAACCTGGCCTTCTCTTTCCTTTAGGTAATACAGAGACGTTGGGATGGGTCAGTAGACTTCTTCCGCACTTGGGATGCTTATAAGAAAGGCTTTGGAAGTCGGCTAAGTGAATTTTGGCTGGGGAATGACAATATTCATCAAATAACTTCAACAGGTAATGAGGAATTGATGTGTATCTGAGATTGAAGGGTCCATAAGTGGTTCTTGCTGGCTTGTCATGGACTACTTTACTAAGAGCTCCATTATTTGAGAGTACTGCACATCATCTTTCCTATTTTATGATACTATGGGAACTAGAGTTTTGGTGGTCTACATGCACCCAAAATTGAGCTTACATAAAAGACACACCACTAGTCTGGAGAACCCCAACTATTTCTTGTAAGCCATACCTAATAATGACTATGAAGGTCTGAAGTGGACCTTACACATAAGATAACTGTTGGCCCAACAAGTATTAGGCCTAATGCATGTTGACCCAAAACTTGTTGGGCCAACAGTTATTTTATGTGTATGTATGGTTCTTCGCTCTCCTTCCTTCAGGCGTGATATGTACGTCTTAAATCAGCTCTGGCCATAAGACCAGATACTTAGCAGAGACCCTGGCCTAAACATAAGGACCTATCCCAGATCTCTGCTGCAGTTACAGGTGCATAGAACGGTTTACTCTGAGACAAAACTGTTGTATGGTCTCCTCTATGTTGTATGGTCTCCTCTATGTTCTCTATGTTGTATGGTCTCCTCTATGTTCTCTATGTTGTATGGTCTCCTCTATGTTGTATGGTCTCCTCTATGTTCTCTGTTGTATGGTCTCCTCTATGTTATATGGTCTCCTTTATGTTCTCTATGTTGTATGGTCTCCTCTATGTTGTATGGTCTCTTCTATGTTGTATGGTCTCCTCTATGATCTCTATGTTGTATGGTCTCTTCTATGTTGTATGGTCTCCTCTATGTTCTCTATGTTGTATGGTCTCCTCTATGTTCTCTATGTTGTTTGGTCTCCTCTATGTTGTATGGTCTCCTCTATGTTGTATGGTCTCCTCTATGTTCTCTATGTTGTATGGTCTCCTCTACACTCACCGGCCACTTTATTAGGTACACCATGCTAGTAACGGGTTGGACCCCCTTTTGCCTTCAGAACTGCCTCAATTCTTCGTGGCATAGATTCAACAAGGTGCTGGAAGCATTCCTCAGAGATTTTGGTCCATATTGACATGATGGCATCACACAGTTGCCGCAGATTTGTCGGCTGCACATCCATGATGCGAATCTCCCGTTCCACCACATCCCAAAGATGCTCTATTGGATTGAGATCTGGTGACTGTGGAGGCCATTTGAGTACAGTGAACTCATTGTCATGTTCAAGAAACCAGTCTGAGATGATTCCAGCTTTATGACATGGCGCATTATCCTGCTGAAAGTAGCCATCAGATGTTGGGTACATTGTGGTCATAAAGGGATGGACATGGTCAGCAACAATACTCAGGTAGGCTGTGGCGTTGCAACGATGCTCAATTGGTACCAAGGGGCCCAAAGAGTGCCAAGAAAATATTCCCCACACCATGACACCACCACCACCAGCTTGAACCGTTGATACAAGGCAGGATGGATCCATGCTTTCATGTTGTTGACGCCAAATTCTGACCCTACCATCCGAATGTCGCAGCAGAAATCGAGACTCATCAGACCAGGCAACGTTTTTCCAATCTTCTACTGTCCAATTTCGATGAGCTTGTGCAAATTGTAGCCTCAGTTTCCTGTTCTTAGCTGAAAGGAGTGGCACCCGGTGTGGTCTTCTGCTGCTGTAGCCCATCTGCCTCAAAGTTCGACGTACTGTGCGTTCAGAGATGCTCTTCTGCCTACCTTGGTTGTAACGGGTGGCAATTTGAGTCACTGTTGCCTTTCTATCAGCTCGAACCAGTCTGCCCATTCTCCTCTGACCTCTGGCATCAACAAGGCATCTCCGCCCACAGAACTGCCGCTCACTGGATGTTTTTTCTTTTTCGGACCATTCTCTGTAAACCCTAGAGATGGTTGTGCGTGAAAATCCCAGTAGATCAGCAGTTTCTGAAATACTCAGACCAGCCCTTCTGGCACCAACAACCATGCCACGTTCAAAGGCACTCAAATCACCTTTCTTCCCCATACTGATGCTCGGTTTGAACTGCAGGAGATTGTCTTGACCATGTCTACATGCCTAAATGCACTGAGTTGCCGCCATGTGATTGGCTGATTAGAAATTAAGTGTTAACGAGCAGTTGGACAGGTGTACCTAATAAAGTGGCCGGTGAGTGTATGTTGTATGGTCTCCTCTATGTTGTATGGTCTCCTCTATGTTCTCTATGTTGTATGGTCTCCTCTATGTTGTATGGTCTCCTCTATGTTGTATGGTCTCCTCTATGTTGTATGGTCTCCTCTATGTTGTATGGTCTCCTCTATGTTGTATGGTCTCCTCTATGTTCTATGGTCTCCTCTATGTTCTATGGTCTCCTCTATGTTCTATGGTCTCCTCTATTTTCTATGGTCTCCTCTATTTTCTATGGTCTCCTCTATTTTCTATGGTCTCCTCTATGTTGTCAGCATGAGTTGAGTTTTGATAAAGATCTTTGAGATTAGAGCCATGTTTTTGTAGCCATTTTAGTTTTCCGTTTCTCTTGTGCATATCTTTTCCCAGGAACATGGGAATTACGTGTTGATCTACAAGATTTTGAAGGTAAAACAGTGTTTGCCAAGTATGCAAGCTTCAAAGTACTGGATGAATCTGAGAAATATAAAGTATTAATTGGAGCCTATCAGGGTGGAACTGCAGGTGAGAGGCAATTTGACCAAAATGTCCTTCACAGAAGTTGGTTTAACTCCATATAAAATTAACCTCTAGTATGATGGCTGGATGGGAGCAGGAGGCCTACAGGTGGCCCTGGATGACATTCCCAAAGGTTATATATGAATACAATGAACAGTGCAGTTTAACTCCATGTCCAGGCCTACAGACAGCCATGGACCCCGACCCTGAAAAAAAATACACTGAACTGTGTGTAGTCATATGTTAAAGAAGAACTCCCACAAAATTTTTATTCTCTGACCTGTTAGAAAGGTGCATGATATAATCTGTAGTGAATGCAATCTTTTGATCAGAGACTGTAAAAGTGAGCTATCCCCTCTTTTCTTACTGTAGCTGGGTCATGTGACCAACTCTCTGACCTCCAACTGACACAGGACAGGAAGCCAGTTACGGCTCTATTCATTCCTATGAGACTGAAAGTGAGGCTCCCATAGGAATGCATAGAGAAATAGACTTCCTGTCCACACATAAGATGCTGTGTGAGGTGGTGAGTCTGATTGCTGGTTACATGCACAGCTGAGAAACATCAGGGAGATATAACTCACAAATACAGACAGTGGTAAGAAAATTACATTCACTACAGATTATATCATGTACGTTTCTTGCAGGACATGGAATACATTTGTTTGCGGGAGTTCTTCTTTAATGTGTGATATGTCAATTGATTTACTGATTGTTGGAATCCATTAAAATGGCTGCAGATGGAGCCATACCTAAACACACACTTCTGCCTTGTCTATTAAAACATAGAGCACCTGATTCCCGATGCATGCACAGTTGGCGGGCGCTCTGTCTTTCAATGGAGAAGGCATAATGGCGTATTTGGTCACATGCCCCTCCATCTGCTGCCATTTTAAGCATGGAGCACTGTCCAAACGGTGAAGTAAGCTGCCTGAGCAGTGGGGTGGGGGGGGTAGATGAGGGGGTGGTTTCCGTAATTGTGAAAATGGCCCAGATGTTGTAACAAACATGTATTAGAAAGTGCCATATAATGCATGGTAAGATTCCACAGCAAAGGAAAGTGGTCCACCCCTTTTAACCTATTTTGGCTTTTTTGAAACATATATTCTCCCCCTAGAAGTCCCCTTTATGGGTATTCCCATCTCACAAATATAGTTTGTATAGTTAGATATAGCCATATCAATATTATTACTAATAGAATGTATTTATATAAAATGTACTGTTTAGAAGATTTGTATATCCATTGTCCCACACACATCAGTCAGGCCGTTGCCCCTGGTTACGAACACTGCAGCCATGTAGTACTGGTGGCCGGCTTGCTCCTTTTCAAACCCGCTCTGAGGTAACTGCTGTATTGTGAACGCACATTGCATGAGCATGCGGAGACACATCTTAGGGTACTTTCACATCTGCGTTTTGGACGCTACCAGTCCAAAACGCAATGGTCAGGATGCAGACTTTATAAACGGATCCGGCTCCATAGAGATGAATTGATCTCAGAACAGGATCCGTTTCTCTGCATTTTGGAAGCACAGTCAAAAATGCTACAACCCTAAGATGTGTCTCATGCAATGTTCGTTCACAATACAGCAGTTACCTCAGAGCGGGTTTGAAAAGGAGCAAGCCGACCACCACTACTACATGGCAGTGGTGGTCGTAACTAGGGGCAACGGCCTGACTGATGTGTGTGGGACAATGGAAATACAAATAGGAAAATCTTATAAATGGTGCATTTTATATAAATATATTCTATTAGTAATAATACTGGTATGGCTATATCTAACTATACAAACTACATTTGTGAGATGGGAATACCCCTTTAGGCCTAAAATAGCTGCATAGGAAGGCTGCTATGGTGAGAGTAGGAACAGTCCTGGTTGGTCCCATCTCCTTTGTTACTGGTTTGGAGAACAAATAAGGTGGTGGAGCATTGGATGAAGGATTATGGAAAGGGAGTGGTGGGGTAAGGAAAGGAAAAGCCATAATTGGAGGGAGGACATTTTGAATAGAATAAAGTCAATAGACAGGTGAGGACTGTTGAATCTCCAGTGTATGGCAGATGTTCTGATATTTGATATGTCTCTGTCATTTTCCAGGTAATTCTATGGGAGGCATAAACAACATGAAGTTTAGTACTAAAGATGAAGACAATGACATTCATGAGCAAAGTTGTTCCTTACTGTATAAAGGCGGCTGGTGGTATAGCAATTGTCACAATGCAAACCTTAATGGACTCTACCACCTAGGAGCTCACACATCTGATGCAGATGGCATCAACTGGAGTACTGCCAGAGGGTATAAATACTCGTACAAGCATGCGGAAATTAAGATTAGGGCTGTTTAGAGAAAGATGGAGCAATAACGGTCTTAAATTAACGCCAAAACACACAGTGTGGGTGCCCCGGATTGCACGGGCCTGGTGGCTGAAGAGTTGAGTTTGGCTGGTGTAGGCTCGGTGTATTGGCTGCCTGATCATAGTTGTAGCTAGGCTTTTCCAGCACTGAGTGCAAATCTCCCACCAGCTTCCCCTCCTCATAGCTAGACCTTGTAAATAGCTCCCTGTAGATTTGGTTCTAGGTAGGACTTGGAAAGTGTAAGCATGTTAGGCCCATGAGGAAAAACAATATCTGGGCAGCCAACGACACCACATGCCATTATTTCTACTTACATCAATAAATGTATATCATTTCATTGAAGGTTTCATATAACAATGTGCATTTATTTCATTGAAATTTTCATTTCATTTAGTTTCTTTGCCTTATTTATGAAAAATAAATCTCTTTTGCCAAAACAATGATTATGGTGCGACTTTTCATTTCCAAGAGTACTATGAGAAATAAAAGCTGATCTGTGATTGGTTGCTTTCAGCAAGAAATTATATATATATGGCTTTCGGGGGAAATTTATGGAAAACTTAAAAGGTTCCCGCTCCAGTGAGTTGGGCATTTATGTAGAAGCAGCAATGGTGATTTCCTCATCTCAAACAATTTATTGAAACAAAAGCCCACACCAGTGCTGGGTATACCGCCACAAAATGTCAGTGTCTCCATAACTTATCCTGTGGCATTTAGCATCAATCACAGTTTGACAACGATGTCTGCTGCTGTTCACAAGTCGACTTATTGTCCACTGAGGCATGGCATTCCACTCTTTTTGAAGGGCGGCCCTCAGGTCATTGAGGTTCTGGGGTACAGAGTTATGAGCCTATAGACGGTGACTCAGCTGATTCCATAAGTTTTCAATGGGATTCAGGTCTGGAGAAAGTGCAGACCACTCCATTCGAGGTCCCCCAGTCTCTAGCAGCCGTTCCCTAAAGATGCGACCCCGATGAGCATCCATAAAGATGACATTAAGCCTGTGTTGTTCATGCAGAGGCACAATAACTGGATTAATGATGTTCTTCAGGTAGTATGGGCTTGTCACTGGACCATTCACAAGGTGTGGACACAACTGTCCAAACTGTAACACCACCACCAAAGACTCGTCTGGTGACACCAGTGGCTGATACATAGCGCTCTCTTTGACGTCTCCAAAGAGACGGCGGCCATGATTTCTGCTCAGTGTGAATCGACAGTGAACAGCACTGAGGCCCACTGATCCCTCATCCAGCGTAGATGCTCCCTGGCCCATGCAAGACGATGATGCCGGTGGTCAGGTACCCTTGCAGGATGTCTAGCATGCATACCACTCTGATATAAACAGTTTCAAATGGTCTGACGTGACATTTGGGTGCCTCCAACCTCCCTTAAATGTGCCCAAAATTGTGTGGCATTCATCATCCAGTTACGCAGAACATTGTTGTGAAGCGGTCATCAGTGTGGGATGTGGCCAAAGGACGTCCACTTCTCTGCCTTTCTGTGACTCTTTCAGTCTCTTTGATACAACCTGCTGATGACACTCTGTGACACTTTAAGCTCAGTGACCACTTCCGTCTGAGAACTTCCTGCTTGAAGCCTCGCAATGGCGAGGTACTGCTGATCAATTGTTAGGAGGAGGACTGCTTATTAAAGGGGTTCTCCAGGAATTAAGAGAATTAAAATACTTAAGTATTACTTTATGATAAATATATTCCTAAATACATTTCATTAGTTATAATGGCTTGTTTTGTCTAGGGAGCAATCATTAGAATAAATAAAATGGCCGCCATCCTATTAGTGCACACAAAACCTGTCCTAATCACACAGGAGGACAAGTTACTGCACAACAGTGAGGTAAAGAGCTGCTTCATCCTCCTCTGTACTTATGATTATGATCCCGAATACAGGTGATAAGAACCTTAGCTGAATCTCTGTAGGAATGGAGTTCATAAGCAGATGTGACTAATAAGTAACAGCACTTGTATGCAGTCTCCATTACCACAGTCCAACCTCTCTGTACTTCATGTCTCCTGAAGAACTTCATTCCCACAAAGATTCAGCTAAATATCTGACTAAACTGTAGTCAGGCTCATAATCCCTGACAGTCAGAGCAGAGAGGAGGATGAGGCAGCTCTTTCTCTCAGTGTTGTGAGGTAACTTGTCCTCCTGTGTGATTAGGACAGGTTTTGTGTGTACTAAAAGGTCGGAGGCCATTTTGTTTCTCCTAATCATTGCTCCCTAGACAAAACAAGCCATTATAACTAATGAAAGGTATTTGGGAATATATTTATAATAAAGTAATATTTGTGTATTTTCATTTTCTTAATTCCCGGAGAACCCCTTTAAATACCAATTCTAATTGAACCAGGAAAATTAATGGGCGATTCATGGATCAAACACCTGTTGTGAATTGTGCCGTTAAGCTCCTTGTTAGAGAACAGCGAGTTATGCAAAAAGTTCTGAAACATTGAACAGTTGGACATGTGCACTTAAACGTTTAGAGAAAGTCACATTAAGTTCACCTATAAAGGTCAACCTGAAATTTCACCCACATTATACTGTATGGAGGATACAAGGAGACGTTATACTGTATGGGGGCAGCCACAAGGAGACATTATATTGTATGGGGCCAGCCACAAGGAGACGTTATACTGTATGGGGGCAGCCACAAGGAGACATTATACTGTATGGGGGTAGCCACAAGGAGACATTATATTGTATGGGGCCAGCCACAAGGAGACGTTATACTGTATGGGGGCAGCCACAAGGAGACGTTATACTGTATGGGGGCAGCCACAAGAAGACATTATACTGTATGAGGGCCACAAGGAGACGTTATACTGTATGGAGGATACAAGGAGACGTTATACTGTATGGAGGATACAAGGAGACGTTATACTGTATGGAGGATACAAGGAGACGTTATACTGTATGGAGGATACAAGGAGACGTTATACTGTATGGAGGCAGCCACAAGGAGACATTATCCTGTATGGAGGATACAAGGAGACGTTATACTGTATGGAGGATACAAGGAGACGTTATACTGTATGGAGGATACAAGGAGACGTTATACTGTATGGAGGATACAAGGAGACGTTATACTGTATGGAGGATACAAGGAGACGTTATACTGTATGGAGGCAGCCACAAGGAGACATTATCCTGTATGGGGGCAGCCACAAGGAGACATTATACTGTATTTGGGCAGCAAGGAGACGTTATACTGTATGGGGCAGCCAGTAAACCAGTATGATTCTTTACCAGAGGAACTCAAGTGCAAAACAATACAGACAAGGCACTGAGCTGGCTTCTCCAGCCTCCTTCCGGACAGAAAAGGGTATTATGACGAGGAAAGGCTTAATCTAGCTGTCTCTGTCTCTCTCAGAAGGCTGGTACCCTGGCCAAAAGCTGGTGGCACAGGGTCTCTGTTTCAGTCATCTGACTGGTTCTCTGGTGAATGGGCTGGTAACTGAGGGTCTGTGGCTCAGCATTTCCATCTCCGCATCTTCTTCTAATCACTCAATAGTCTGGCAGAGTCTCTCCTACTAAGCATTTGTCCTTATCAGTAGACAACTAGGAGCTCTGACTGCTCTCCTTATATGCAGTGTCTAACTGAACCAGAGGAGGGAGGAGTGGAGAACCACAGCCTAAACAAAAACATTGTTACAATTTCTGTGTATCATAAACTTGTATAGAATTTCAATGCAACTCTATGGGAATGAGTGAGCAGTTTTTCCAGACATAAACAACAGAGCTAAACCAGACGGCCAGAAAGTCAGTATGGCTGTTTTTTCCCCTCCAAATCTTCGCATAGGTAGAAAGTCACAAAGTCTCTCAGTATTAGCTGGCTGTGCATTAAAGGGGTTGTCTCATCTAAGACAATGGGGGCATATTGCTAGGATATGCCCCATTGTCTGATAGGTGTGGGTACTAGAACGGAGCAGGCCAAAGTGGTGGCTGGAGGACTTTGGTCCCATAGAAGTGAATAGGAGTGCACCGTGCATGACCGGCCTCTGCTCCCATTCACTTCTGTGGGCCCAACGGGAATAGCCGATGTCTTTGCATAGTAACAATAAGGCCAAATGTTCATAGTCCAAAGTAGCCTTGCTCCAGGGCACTACACCCTGGCCTCCAAATAACCATTGATGACTCTACATGACATAATTTCTAATGCAGATATCCTTTATATAACATGTATGTAAATCAATAAATTTATGAAATTCCTATATTTTCATTGACTGCTTCATTGATATGAACTACCTCTGATTAAAAAAGGATTATGAGCCCCATATGTTACAACGGTTTACAGAGAAACTTGCATGGTTATGGTGCACCGATGGCCAACAATATGTGGCATAGACTTCATGCGTTCAACCTCAGTGTATAGTAAATGTTTCTGCCAGTTAAAAGCTAATCTGATTTTTATTTTCTGATTGTAGATTTTTTTAATTCTTTTTCCTATACAGGGTAATGGGGGATGGTCCTCTTGCCCCAGCTGGAGTTACCAGCATTTAGAGATGCACTTTATAGCAGCCACCATGGGCCATAGACACAATGGTCTGGAGGAGACTTGCTGACTTCTAAAGGAGAGTCTTCCAGTCATGCTGTGACCGGTGCAGAAGTCACTGTACAGGGAGGGGGAGTAGATTAGCTGTGACTGTGGCCTATTGGGAATGGTGGATCCTGTGGTATTTTTATATAGGTGTTATCTTTCATTGTAATCCTGCCTGTGATGATAGTGCTGGAAAGTGACCTGTACAGGTCAGGATTTTTCGACATGGCTTAGTGGCCAGTGTGAAAACTGCAGGATTTTAGGATTTTCTTTTTAAAAAATATAGATAGTGACAAGGAAAAAAAAAAAAATTCTCAAAAAAAAAAAAATATGTTTAAGATAAAAGCTTGACTTAAATGATAGATTATTTTTGATAGCACATTGGGGCTACACAGCAATCCTGGGTGTCACAAGTGTAGCATGACCAAGGATCACAGTGTAGCAGTGAAGCCACAGAAGTGAATGGGGTTGCAGCGCAGGTTGAATTTTTTTGCTATTCTAGGACCAACTGCATTAAAGGGGGTTTTCCAAGATTTTACTACTGATGACTTATCCTCAGAATAGGTCATCAGTATCTGATCGGGGGGGCCCGACACCGAAATGTTCCTAGGCCACGTGACCGATGAACGTGACGTCACTGGCCTAGGAAAAGAAAAGGCCACGGCAATCACAGGAGCGCCACTGCCTTCTCAAACAGCTGATCGGCGGGGGTCCCGAGGATAGGTCATCAGTAGTAAAATTCCAGAAAACCCCTTTAATTTCTATGGCTGCTCTGTTACACTGTGATCCTTGGTCGTTTGACACCTGTCGCGCCCAAGATCGTCATGTGGCCCTGGCCTAAGAGAAGTGGAACCACTTTAACACACCCAATAGGTTTTTTTCTTCTATTACATACAAAGAGGTCAGCAGAGATTTACTGAAACTGCCACAGGGAGACTTTTTATCTTGGCAAACACCAGATATTGGGCTGGGCCCAGACGTCCCAACCCTTCATCTACTTTTGGAGAAGCTGGCCTTTCTTTTGTGAATGGACTGTTGCAAAAAGAATCTAGGGTGAAAACATTTTTTGAGACATGGTGACCCATCATTCAACCTTTGCCTCATTGTTAAATCTAGAATATGGGAATGTTTCTGTTCAGCAATCTGGTACTTGGAGCAGTCCATGGATGATGGTGGCCCGCTTTGAGTACTTGGCAATCACACCGTTTTTTGAGTGTTTTCTTTTTGTATCTGCTCTTTCTCTTGATACTTTGGAGTCTAGGTGATTTTGGTCTGCACATTCTGACCCTTCTCCCCTTTCTCTTCCCCTTTTGTTTTAGCGCAGAGGCAGACTGGCCCTATATGTGTGTGCTACCTTTAAAAATATGGTGATGACCATTGGCGCCACAACCTTAAGAAGACCACCCCTCTAGAACTTAGCAGGCTACTCTGAACAGAATCCCTAGTTTGTTTCCCCGATATTTTCCATGGTCACACCTCAACTCAGGACCTTCTAAAAAGCAGCCAGCAGAGTCTCCCCCCCCCCCCCTGAGTTTCCCAATACCCATCTCCCCTTTCCCTGCCCCCCATGATGCTTTTTCTGTTTGTCATGACATGACTGGCTTAAAAAAATTAGAAATTTATGTTCAATAAAAATATGTTGTGAAAAAAATATTTGCACAATAAATAATTGAGGCCTGTGTCTCATTAAGCCAGTGAAATATTTCATAAAGACATGGTTGGGAAAGCACAGCTCCTTTGGGACAGCAGTAGGGGGAACATGACATATATATGACACTGAAGGTCTTGGCTTTATAGAAATCACTTGTGAAGTCTGGAAGACAGTTCTAAACTTCTTGAAGTTGTCATGTGCGACTTGTGCGTGTCAGTCCTACTCTTACTTGGAGTGGTGTCTGGGCTTTGTAGCAGTGATCAGTCATGTCCAGGTGAGTCCTCATCATCAGCTTCATAGAGCGTGTTGGTTCCTGACTTTATACTCACTTTGTATTGTATTGAGTTGTCGTCATTTTGTATTTGTCTACGATGTCTGCTTTTTTATGTTATACTGTTATCTAGTCTTTTGTTTACTGACAGAAGTGAAAGTTTTAGGAATTGGGGACTCTGACAAATTGTCAATTCTTCGAGGCTGCCCTGGTCATCCTGGGCTTCCTGGTCAAAAAGGAGATGTTGGGGCACCAGGAGAGAAAGGTTGGTACAAGATTAACAATTATTAAACTTTATCAGTTGTATAAATGTGACAAATGTGTCTGGCAAAGCACTATGAGGCTATGAAGACCTTCAGGGGGCAATTTTTCATACAAAAAATTTCAACAGTTTTTGTGCTATAGGAGTAGGTCTCAGCCAATCTTCAAAATATCTTACTCAAAGCGGGCCACCATCATCCATGGACTGCTCCAAGTACCAGATTGCTGAACAGAAACATTCCCATATTCTAGATTTAACAATGAGTTTCACAATGAGCCGTCATGTTCCTACTCTGACAGCTTGATGTATAGCCCTTATCCCTGTGGAAGAGTATCCCTCTTCTTCTAAACACTGGTCCCTATCTGCAGACAACTATACAGCTTCTATCTGAACGAAAGTTTCTAGTGGGAGGAGTGGAGTGGATAATAACAACCTAAACAGAAACAATGTTGCAATTTCAGTCTGTCATAGACTTGTATCGAGTTTCAATACAAGTCTATGGGAATAACTAAGCAGTTTTTCCAGACATAAACAAGCCTTCAGATGTAAATATCAGAGCTAAACCAGAAAGTCAAAAGGCTAGAGTGTCTGGCTTTAACCACCAAAACTCTAAGCGCCCACAGAATAATCTGCAGTGCAAGTTAACCCTTCAAAGTGCAATAAAGTAGGGAGTCAATGGCTTCTCACAGTAGGAATAGGGGCAAATGTCCACAAATGTCCATAGTCCAAAGTACTCTTGCTCCAGTGCTCTACAAAAGAAGTTGTGATAACCATAGTGGTAAGGTTAGGCATGATGGGGGATGGGATTGGGTCAAGGGCACAAGTGGTAAGGCATGGTTTAGAGAGTAGAGTGGAAAGCTTTTCCTCAGACATAGTGGAGATGTAAATCTATTACTATTTTTTTTTCCAGGACAAAGGGGATCTGTGGGGGTCACAGGAAAGGCTGGACCTTCAGGAAAAAAAGGTTAGTAAAGAATTTATAAAGCAGATAATAATAATAGTACTAAAAATATGTGATAACAATGTGAAATTTAGATAATTTAATCTTTATGGGCAAGAGTGGAATTTTTTTTTCACTGCTGCCCATACCATGCACCCTGAGACCATGCAGTGGGAATTTACAGTACCTAAACATCAGTCACTGTGTTCCACATTACATGTCACACTTTTTAAAAAGGTCCTAGGAACCTTAGATATGGGTAGCTGTTTGGTCCAGGGACAACTAAGGATCCTTTTACATAGGAAGTAGACTTGCCCGCATTGAGCACCAACAGGGGTGTACCACCAATGAGGCCAGGTCAGACGATTGCCTCAGGCAGCACCAGGTAGGGGCAAGAGAGGGGCAGCTGAAGGGCCATGAAATTGTCATTGGGGAAGGAGGGGCGCCGTTTCAGTTTTCGCCTCAGGCAGCAGAAAAGCTAGGTGCACCCCTGAGCACCAATTGACTATACAGGAAGTCGATCAACGCTCATTTACTTTTATTTCCACAGGACAATGATCATTAGGGGTTTGAACAAAGTTCTCCTATCCTAGGAAAAAAGCGAGCCACAGGGGTGACGTTGAGGATGGGTGTAGTCGTACTCAGTTTGGACTCTCCCTGGGCCATGCAGTGATTTGAAGGGTGCATTTCTTCCTTTCAGGGCACACCTTGGTTTTGGGGCTTCTGCCTGGTGTTAGGTGGGGTGCCCTTGGTGGTATTAGACTTTGAGATGCAAGACAGGGTTCCCTGAAGTGATATGACAGCAACCCAAGTGTTGGCGCACACAATGATGAGACTGGATTTAGTGCAACAAGGTCATATGTAATTCCCATGGCTGTATAGTTTCTCTCCGTTGATCGGGCTGTACATCATCTCCTTTACGACTTAAAGAAGAACTTCCACAAAAAAATGTATTCTTTGTCCTGCTAGAAAGGTACATGATATAATGTGTAGTGAATGCTATTTTCTTACCAGTGTCTGTATTTGTGAGTTATATCTCCCTGATGTTTCTCATCTGTGTCATGTGACCAGCAATCAGACTCACCAGATAACACAGCATCTTATGTGTGGACAGGAAGTCTATTTCTCTATGTATTCCTATGGGAGCCTCACTCTCAGTCTGTCACGCTCTGGTGTGGAGGGAATAGCCACACCGAGTGTACGAGGGAAGGGAACAGACCAAAACCAGGGAAACGGTCACCTCCTGCAGGGAACCCTGAAACTAGGCCCTGACTGACTACCAGTATGAACAAACCTGGGTGGTAGGAGAGTTCATACACAGGAACCTAATAATAAATGCACCCTAGGAAACCCTGCAGCTAGTGACACAAGAAAGAGTAAACCCGTTCCTCCAAGAGTAAGGACGAACAGGAGGCTCCAAAAGGAAAACCACAAAAGGGAAAAAGTCACTTATCTTTAAGCAGATATCGCAGCAACCGGATCTCAGCCGAGATCCACACCACACACTACTAAGTAGGCAGAAAGTATAAACCGCAAGGGATACTGGGAGAGGAAGGGGTAAATAGGAGAAAGATAATTACCACAGCGGCAACAGCTGAGGAGAAGGGGTGTGGTAATCAGCAACCAAACCAAGGGAAAAGCATGTCAAATTATGTCACTTTAGAAAGCCGCGCAGAACGTCTGATACCAGACGCAAGCCCACTCGTGACACAGTCTCATCGGAATGAATAGAGCAGTAACTGACTTCCTGTCCTGGGTGAGTTGGAGCTCAGACAGTTGGTCACATGACACAGTTACAATTAGAAGGGAGGAGATAGCTCACAGATACAGTCTCTGATAAGAAAATGACAATCACTACACATTACATCATGCACCATTCTAACAGGTCAGAGAATACAAATTTTTGTTGGAGTTCTACTTTGAGGGGTGCAATTTGTTACTTTGATTGTACTGGTAGCTCCTCAATATTGTACAGTCTCTAAACAGGTAATCTGGCTGTTCTTTCACATGATGGGAAGCCTGAAGCATATTTGCTCCTACCACATGCTGAGAAGACCATAGCCTTGATGTAGGTGCTTGACCTTTCCCTGACAAATGCTTTGCAATCCTTCTTGAAAAGCCGCTGAACTTTCCACTGCATTTGGTAACTTTTTGGCACATAAAATGTCCCTTTGGCCGCTTGTAATGCTCAGTGAAACGGATCTCTCTCTTTCTAAAACTGCTCCGAGTTGTTCCCTTGTCCACAGCTCAGCTTAGACTGCACTTGCGTCCTCCTAGAGCAATTTGTTCAGATGGAACACTGCCTTTATGCAGCTCTCCACTATGAGAATATCACCAAACAGCTCCATATATCTCAGTTTCCTGGACCCCTGTGAATGTTCGATATTGGAAACTGGTTTCCTTCATCATGTTTCATGGATCCATAACATGTTGTTTACATTGGCAAGGTCAAGCTGGCCCCACCAGAATATCAGAAGATCCTCTGGTGAGCCAAGGCTCTCATACAATAATGATCCCAATGCTGCACATGGAGTTCCGAAATAATCGCTTCTGCTACCATGGCTGCTGTAAATTTAGCTATTTCCTGGACATGGCATCAATAATCAAAGGGTGATAGAAAGAAACGTGTCTCATGGGCACTGTCAGGGACGTAGTTATAGAGGTCGCAGTAGTTGCAATTGCGACCGGACCCCTAAGCCAGGGGAGTCCACAGAGGGGCCTGTGACGCACCGCTGATTATGTATCGCTGTCCTCAGGATGGTGGTACAGTTAAAGGGTTTCTGTCACCACTTTTGTGCCTATTAAACAGGATGACATTTGCAATGTGCAAATGTCACCTGATGCTAACTATGTAATTTATTTTATTATTGCCCCCGTTTTTGTGTAATTTAAACATTTATAATATGGTAATTAGCCTCCTAGGAGCAGGGGGGGCGTTGCCCCTGCTCCTAGAGGCACCATTTGCCCACCTCCAAAAATGCCTCCTTTGTCTTGATTGACAGGGCCAGGTAGCTCGCTCCATCTCCTGTCGGCCCTGTCCGATCCAAATCCCGCGCCGTGTGTCCTTCATTCGGCGCAGTCGCAGTGAGTGCAGCAGGCTGCCAGCTTCCTCACTGCGCCGAATGAAGGACGCATGGCGCAGGTGTGGGATTTGGATCGGACAGGGCCGGCAGGAGATGAAGCGAGCTGCCTGGCCCTGTCAATAAAGACAAAGGAGGCATTTTTGGAGGTGGGCAAACGGAGCCTCTAGGAGCAAAATGTTTAAATTACCCAAAAATGGGGGCAGTGGTAATAAAATAAATTACATAGTTAGCATCAGGTGACATTTGCACATTGCAAATGTCAACCTGTTTAATAGGCACAAAAGTGGTGACAGAAACCCTTTAAATGCTGTGACAAGCCATGGGAGCGATATCTCCCTGTCGTTACCTCTGATAGGCTACAGGCCTAGTGCCTGTAGCGTATTAGAGGCCAACACATGCGCCGTAATGATGTAATCATTATCACGCCTCCTGAGCCAGGCAGTGTACAGCTTCAGACACAGGCCATAAGAGGCCTGCACCACATCACCGACAGCCACATGGAGGTAAGTATTTGAGTTTATGGTTTTTTATTTGTTTTTATTTGACACCATGCTGTTGGGCCACCATGGGGGTCAGGGAAGGAGCACTATTAGGGTATCTACTGGGGGGTACTAAATAGAGGCATTTTGTACTGGCACACATTAAACTATGAGGATATTTGCTCTACAGGGGGGTACTAAGAGGGGGCATTTTTGTACTGTTACATATTATAAGGGGGCATTGTTTGCACTGGCATGCATTATAGGGGGGCACTTTTTGCTCTGGCAGATGTTCTAAGGGGGCATTTTCTTGCACTGGTATGCATTCTAAGGGGGCATTTTTGTACTGGTGCACATTATAAGGGGGTATTTCTTGTACTGGCACACATAAGGAGGTATTTTTTGTACTGGCGCATATTATAAGGGGGTATTTTTTGCACTGGCACACATTTTAAGGGGGCATTGTTTGCACTGGGATGCATTATAAGGGGCACTTTTTGTTCTGCCTCGCATTCTCAGGGGACATTTTTATACTGGCGTACATTCTAAGGGGGCATTTTTTGCACTGGGACAGATAACTGAACATTTTTGTACTGGCAAGCATTACGTAGTATTTTTCTACTGGCACACATTATAAGAAGAATTATTACTACTGTAGGACTGTGGGAAACATGCTTACTAGTATGGGCACAATGGGGTCATTACTACTGGGGCACTGTTACCACCAAGTGCACTTTGGCAGGTAATTATTACTATTGGTGGGACTTTGGGGAGGACTATTACTGTGGGGGACACTGGCACAGTATCAGCTTCGCACAGTTATTTTTGGGGGGCACTGACACTATTTGCTGGGCCCAGTTATTTTTAAGGGCACTGTGTGCCAATATTTATTAAAGGGGCACTATCTGTGTGGTACTAGTATTTTCAGGGGGGATTTTCTGCAGTATAGTATTTTCTGCGGGCACAGTATTAGAGGTGGCAGGATGGGGTGATGCTAAGGTGAGATGATGGAAATTAGCAAAGATGTCTGTTTGTCAAACTCTGTAGAGAGAAACATGGCTAAAAGAAATCATCATGGTGGTCTGGTCTGAATGGAGAAGATGAGAAAAGAGAACGTGTACATCAGAAGATGTATTCTCCTGTATGTTTTGTAGCACAATATGTAATGTTTTCCAAGTATGTCTTTTAGGCTAGGGCTACACGGATCGCAGACAGGATCACAGAGTAGCAGTGATCCCATAGAACTGAATGGGATTGCTGCACCAGTAGCAGGAAATCCTGCAGTGTTGGATTTCTTGCGACTCGTGCAATGATTCCATCAATTTCTATGGTGTCACTGCTACTCTGCGATCCTGGCGGTAACCAGTGTCACCACGTAACCATAGCCCAAAACAGTAGGGCTGGAGAGAAGGGGTTAGGTTGAGAATTTGGCATGGGAGAGGGTGCTGTTTCAATTTTTGCCTCAGGCAGCAGAAAGGCTAAGTGCAACCCTGCCCCTTGCCACAAAGCATTGAGAGAAGGGGGGCCCAAGCTGAATTCTTGCACCAGGGCCCATGAGCCTTTACCTACACCCAAGGGCGGATTGGCCATAGATCTTACAGGGAAATTTCCTAGTGGGCCATCTGGGCCCTCCTACTGGCCGGCCAATAGACGTTTTTGGGGATGTATTTTGTGATGGACTAGGGTATTTGGCTCTGTTGGGGGTGGTATAACGTGCCACAATATGGTTTTGATGGCCCTGCTTTGCATCAATTTGGACCCAACTATAAAACGGGGCCACTTAAAGTTCCCAGTCCGCCCCTGAACACTGTTATAGCAGGATGTATTTGTCATATATTTTCTAATCTTTCAAACCTTGGGCACATCTTCGGTGGTCTGATTATACGTTCTACCATCTACCTGAGCTCTGTGGGGGGGGGGAATATGGAAGAACAACTTCTCTTATAACGCTTATCTTTTTCTTATAGGAGAGAAAGGAGAAAGAGGAGCGACTGAGGCAGTCTATGGTGAGTTAGGTGTGAGAGGTTGGAGCAGAAACTATCTGTCTAAAGTTCATATTGTCCAAAGATGCTAATCACAGAGCAAGCGAAATTTAGATATACAATCTAGACAATAAAAAGACAAAAAAACACATATAAAGTACAAAAAATACATACATAAAAAAAAATCAAATCATCTTTAATTTCTTGAATTTATGTCCTATACTCCAGTACTCTCCATTATAGTCTGTGGGGCGTAGACAAAACCTATGAATATGCCATAAATGAAAGGGCTTACCTGCTTTAGATAACAATAAGGTGATCACAAGGTGTCCTGCACTGGGACCGTTACTATGAGGGATCCGGTAGCAAGTGTTTAGTTTCACTACAGCACCACCGCAGGGGAAATGAAGTATTACACAGGTCCCATTGAACTCCAAGGTATGTCTGTGTGCTCGAACATGCAGGGTCCTCCAGACTGAAAGATGTGTTTTTTTTATAGTTGCTTTCCGCTCTCCTTTTCTATATGTCTCCTAGCTGCCAGGAACTGCAAAGAAATACGATATCAGGGGGCAGTCCTCAGCGACTGGTACACCATATACCCAGATGGCAGCCGGCCCCTGAAGGTCCTGTGTGATATGGACACAGATGAAGGAGGATGGATTGTAAGTATGAGATGTAGTGTTGAACTGGCCCACCATAGCACCAAAGGATCCTCCGGTGGGCCCAGGCTCTGATACCATAGCAGGCCCCAAAGGTCCAGAAAAAAAAAAAACCATTTGGAGCAGCCTTTGGAGATAATAAATCACCACTAGGGTCTATTTTTTTTTTTTAGTAAAACCTATTAGACTTTCTAGATGATAGGGAGCTTGTGCCCAGAGAATATTTTTTTTCTGGTGGGCCAAAGGAATCCTAACCTGACCCTAATGAGATGGTTTATTAGGGAAATCACTAAATACAAAAATGGCTAATGCCACAAACTATTTGCCACAATATTGTTTTTATTTTTGCATGGTTATTCATGTTTGATGAGTGGGGGTTTAACATGTGCAAGCCTTTTGAATAGTCATGGCCCATAATCTGGCCTTCTCTTGGCTTTAGGTAATACAGAGACGTTGGGATGGGTCAGTAGACTTCTTCCGCACTTGGGATGCTTATAAGAAAGGCTTTGGAAGTCGGCTAAATGAATTTTGGCTGGGAAATGACAATATTCATCAAATAACTTCAACAGGTAATGATAAACCCTTAGATCATCTCCTTATAGATAGCTTCTGCCCATTGCCAGACCCATTGCTGTGTAGCTAAGGTTAAAGAGTGAACAAGGGGCTGTTTCCGGCTTGTTATGGACTAGTTGACCTAGATCATCATTACTTGAGGGTACTGTTCATCATCATCTCTGTTTTATTAAACTGTGGGAACTTGGTTACAGTTGTGCTGGTCTTCATCCACGCAAAATTTGGCACATCACAATCCTGGAGAACCTCCACTATCTCTTCTAGGCCACACATAATGACTATGTAGGGCTAAAAAGGGCCATACACATAAGGCCTCTTTCACATTAGCGGCAGCACGGATCCGGCAGGTGAAGGGTGCGCCGGATCTGTGCTGCCGCAGGGACAGGTGTGGGGCCGGAACCGCATGCTGCGGTTTGCTCTCTGGTCTGAAGACAGAACAGAATGCTTTTAGGAGCATTCCGTTGTCTTCAGTTCAGTTTTGTCCCCATTGACAATGAATGGGGACAAAACTGAAACGTTTTATTCCGGTATTGAGCCCCTATGACGGAACTCAATACCGGAATTATAAAATGCTAGTGTGAAAGTAGCCTAAGATAGCTTTGGCCTAATGCTCGCTGGCTCAATAGAGGCCCTGGCCTGAATGTAGGGGTCTATCTCTATGAAGGTGCCAGACCTCTGCAGTAAGTAAGGCTTAATAGATGCTTTTACTCAGACAAAAGTATTATATGGTCTCCTCTAGGTTGTGGGAATGAGTTGCGTTTTAGAAGGGCTCTTCAAGCTCACTGCCATGTTTTTGTAGCCATTTTAGCTTCCAGTTTCTAAAGCTCCTGTACCTATCTTTCTCTAGGGACATGGGAATTACGTGTTGATCTACAAGATTTTGAAGGCAAAATAGTGTTTGCCAAGTATGCAAGCTTCAAAGTATTGGATGAATCTGAGAAATACAAATTATTAATTGGAGCCTATCAGGAAGGAACTGCAGGTGAGAGACAATTTAGCCAAAATGTCCTTCATAGGGGTTGGTTTAACTCCATTTAAAAAGAATCTCTACTATCCTGGAATGATGATGGAAGGTGGCCCTGGGGGGATGAATGCCAGATGTATGTGTGATAATATGTTAATTGAGGAATTACAGTGATGCCCAACGCTGCCTGTCCAACTTAGAGATAGCTGGGAACCAATAAAATGGCAGCAGATAGAGGGGCATCATGCCCAAACACATCCTCATACCTCCTTTATTGAAACACAGTCCGATCAAGGAGGTATGATGGTTTGGTCACATGCCCCTCCATCTGGGGCACTGTCCAAACGATGAAGTAGACTTCCTGAGCAATAGGGTGAAGATGGACGTGGCTTCAATAATTGTGAAAATGTCCCAGAAGTTGTAATAAACATGTATTAGAAAGTGCCATATAATCCATGGTAAAATTCCCAGGTAAAGGTTGAAATAAAATGGTCTACCCCTTCAACCCATTCTAGCCTTTTATAAAACAATTTTTCAGCCTCCCCCCCCCTCTCAGAAGACTCCTTTAAGGCTAAAACAGCTGCATAGGAAGGTTGCTATGGGAACAGTAGGAACAGCCTTGGTTGGTCCAAGCTCCTTTGTTACTGGGTTGGAGAACAAATAAGGTGGTGGAGCATTGGATCAAGGGTCATGGAAAGGGTATGATGGGATAAGGAAAGGAAAAGCTCTTCTGTCCTTGGTGCCAAAGCCATCATTGGGGGGAGGACATTTTGAGCTTTGCCATGTACATCACCACTTGTATATAGTGAACTTTTCAGTAGAATAGACAAAGTTGAGGACTGATGAATCTCCAGTGTATGGCAGATGTTCTGATGTTTGATATGTCTCTGTCATTTTGCAGGAGATTCTATGGGAGGCCTAAACAACATGAAGTTTAGTACTAAAGATGAAGACAACGACATTAATGGGGATAGTTGTTCCTTAATGTATAAAGGCGGCTGGTGGTATGGAAGTTGTCACTGGGCAAACCTTAATGGACTCTACCACCTAGGAACGCACACATCTTTTGCGGATGGCATCAACTGGTATACTGCCAGAGGACATAACTACTCGTACAAGCATGTGGAAATGAAGATTAGGCCTGTTTAGAGAAAGATGTAGTAATAATTGTCTGCACGGGCCTGGTGGCGGCTGATGGGTTGAGTTTGGCTGAAGTAGACTCAGTGTATTGGCTGCCTGATCATAGTTGTAGCTAGGCTTTCCTTCATGATTCAGTTCTCAGCTCTAGGCCTGTATCTAAATACCCTGACCAATGTGCGGTGGCCCAGCACCCAGGGCAAATGTCTCACCAGCTTCACCTCCCCATAGCTAGTCCTTGTAAATATCTCAGTGTAGATTTGGTTCTAGGCAGGACTGGGAAAGTGTAAGCATGCTAGGCCTAAGTGGAAAAGCAATGCCTAGGCCTCCAACGATACCACATGCCACCATTTCTACTGAAATTAATAAATGTATATAATTTCATTGAATGTTTCATTTAATTCCTCCGATTAAAAAATAATAATTAAGGGCCTCATTTATGGAAAAAAAAAAGAACTCTCTGTTGCTCCCAAAAAAAACCAATCACAGTGCAGCTTTTAATTTTCAAGAGCACTATGAGAAATGAAAGCTGGGCTGTGATTGGCTGGCTTTCAGCAAAAAAATGTATATTTGTGTACAGGGGTGGATTGGCCATAGACCTTACAGCGATAGTTCCCTGTGGGCCAACCAAGCCCTCCTCACGGCCGGCCAGTGGAAGTTTTTGGGGATGAATTTTGTGATGGACTGTGGTATTTGGCTCTGTTGGGGTGGTATTGTGAGGTTGAACTATGCTGTTTGTATTCCAAATCATATTTTCCTTTCTGCTCCAGCCTGCTACATAAAGCACATGTAGACATTAGATATTAAGATGACGCCTGTATCCGGGACTACACTTAAGACTGCACCATGTGATTCACGTGAAACTGAGTTTCGATTCAGTGAAAACGAGACCTAGGGGGCTGCTAGTACCTGCCTTGATCACGCAGCCTGCACGAGCCCAGAACAAAGGGAATCACACAGAAGAAGAACCTATCAGAAGATACTAACTCTACCGGATACAAGACATATATGCTTTTGTAATACAGCTTTGCAGCGTGTCCAAAATGTAGCTTATGTCCTGGTACATCCTGATACGGATTCGACTCCCCCGCCCACCTGTCCAGGATGCTGCAGTGGAGTAACCAAGACATGCGACTAGAAGAACAAAGAATATGTGTTTAATGCTCATCAGCTTGCTGGGAAAACTCTGTGAACGAGGCCCCCACCTTTTCTACTGTGTGTATATGCTTAAAGCCTGCCTATTAATCACGCCTTCCTTTCCTGTATATAAGTACCTACACTGGAAATAAATCAGAGAGCTCATAAGCTTCTTGCCGTATTACCACTGAGTGCCTTATGCATGAGCTGAGATTGAAACTGAACCACGTGTCAGACTCTTTCTTAGTATGCTAGCACATGCTTGAATGATTTGGAGCGAGTGACCGACGAGTTTCTAATCTAACTGAATCTTCACCCCAACATATGGCGCTTCCAACGTGGGGCCAGGCCAACTGACCATCGAGGACCACCGACCCAGACCGGACCTCCGATGTCGGCCACCTGTCCACTGACCCGAGGCCTGATCAATCTCTTCAGAGTCACGGTAAGTGTACGCATATATATATGTGTCACTTGCTGTTGGCTGTCAGTGTACAGTTGTCTGGATAGGAAAGTCTATATGGATCGGTGTCTACGTTGATAGTGATACAACGGTGTGGTTACAGTGCCTGGTCGCGAACCTGTTTTCACGGCTTATCACTGACTACTCGGTCACTCGTGGTTTTCCTTCTTATGTGAGCGGACAAGGAACGGACATTATTGATTGACTGCTTAAATCTGACTCGAACTACTGAAATTGGGCAAATTCACATAAAACAGTCACAACATCTGACCTAGACGCAGGCTGCTAGTACGAGAAAGTAAACAGAGCAGGCGTTACCACGCACTGGACGCAGGCCGCTAGTCTAGTGGAGTGAAACAGAGCGGGCGTCAATATTTATGTTAGTGTCGTGATGATAGATATTACCCAGTGACCGCAACCTGTGGTTGGGGACCTGACTCTTGAAATCCTGTAACCTGGTATTGGTGGATTCAAGAGGTGGTTGTGGGGTCACATATCTGGCGAGTGACCACGCAGATAAGTAATATCACCAGGTCATAAACATGTTGCGACTGTTTAAAAGAAAACATACCCTGCCAGATGGTGCACAGACGGCAGTGGATCTGGTCCGAGTCAGAGAAGGCAGGATATACGTGAAGGAGGCTTCGAAGTTGTACAAAGGTTGAGAATTGCAGTTTCAGCCCCCCCTTTGGAATTTATGACTATGATAATCCACTTGTTATGTCTGTGTGGACCAGAAATCTGACCTTGTGTGTTGCCAGAGAATCGACTAGTAGATGAAGGTCACACAGCCAAGTTTACTGTGAGCGATATCTGCTCTACTGATGTGATGATGAGGCCAAATTAAGGGGTTAAGTTGAGCACTCACAGGGAAGTTTTTGCGCTGGCATTAGGCCAAAAAAAGGAGTGAACACTGGACATTCGGCCTTGAATTTACAACATTATATTCTAGATGTCATGAAAACCAATGCGAGCATCAGCGGTAAATTATTAAATATAAGAATTTAGTCTGGGCAGAAGTGTATAATGAAAAGACAAATGATTACTTTTACATGCTGTCAGCATGGCCCCTAAGATGGTACAGGAGGACCCAACCGCGCTCCCGCAGACACATCCCCCTGCATATCACTAACCCCCCCCAAACTCCCTCTTCAGAGGGGTGGACCTGTAAAGTACGTCAGTGCCAAAACCACGCCCGCGGCTCACCTCCTTGTATTCAGTTATTACACGAGATGGCACGCCCTACGTCCCAATTTCCGTTCCAGCAGCCATCTTAACTAATCCCATTCCCACTCCGATGGCCATCTTAACTCCTGCAACTTCCTTTCCAGGTGGCCATCTTAACTGAGGGAACATCAGCCCCCGCCCAGCGGCCATCTTAGTTACTGGTATTCTCTATGACATGACTACAAGTGAGAAACAATGCACATAGATGCAAGTAGAAGCACAACGAGTACTCGACTTAGTAAATGAAGGATATACATATACCTGTAATTAGTTAATATTGTTTAATTAGAAATCAGAAATTTTATAAATTAATAACTTTCCTTTTTCTCTTTCTAGCAGCTTGTAAATGTTCAAGAGTCGAGACAATAGTTTAACAATGTGTTGTAGGAGTGAACAACCGAAGACAATGGTATTATGTGCCGGCAATTGATTCATTTAATATTTCTTTTGATTCACTTAATGTTTCTTTCTACCCCCTCCGTACAGGATGGTTTTCTGTGTGTATCCGTATTCAGGAAAGCTGTGTCTCTGAGAGTTGACTTATTCAGTGGAATGTGAATGAATGTAGCTTGAAGTTGTACTTGTGTGTGGACTGTGCGTGGATGCAGCAGAGAAAATGAAGGAATGTGTATGATGTACTACATTTGTTTTTCTTTATATGCGCATTGGGGATTTTTATTTTTCCTTGGTACCAAATATCTTGACCAAACTCTACATTTTATTTTTGAAAACAAGGCAATAAAACGTTTATGGGCCCTTCATGTTTTGTGTCTGTATTGTCAGATCTGTTTGTTTCTATGTTTGCTTTTTGTCGACTTGTTGTATGTCTAATGTACTAACATCAGAGATCTGACCTCATGGACAACCAAGACAAGACTGACTCAAAGAGGGAAGTGTGCGACTGAGAGGGTTGGACTAAGGGGGGGAGGGAGGAGGACAATGCTGACGGCACAGATACAAAGACAGCCCTTGTGCACATCTCCTAGTTACGAGTACTCTGTTCATTCAAAGAAAAAAAAAAAAGAG